>JAZKJV010006940.1:0-469905 GCA_037367405.1 Ottelia alismoides
TTAAAAAATGTTTATTATTTTATGAATTAATTTATGGTGATTTTTATTTATTTTTATGAGACGTATTTTTACAAGTTTGCATTTATGCCCTTTATAGTATATATATCTATATATTTAAGTATTCTATTTTTATTTAGGTATTTTTAATATTATTATTTTTTATTTATGATTTTATAAAATTATAAAATACTTTTATCTACATAAATATATTTTTGTTTTATTTTTATGAAAAGTTTTGTATATTAAATAAAATAAAAGGTATAATGTATAGGTATGGATATAGGTAGTGTACCTATGTATTCTATATATGTTCATTTTTATTTTTATTTTTCTTTGCATTTTTATTCTGATTTTAATACACATAATTATTATAAGTAATATTTACAACATTATAAAAATATAAAAATACAAAAATAATGAATAAATAATAAATTGAATATTTTAATATGTACAAGTATACAATGAGGGTCCAAAACTCAACTTTCAAGCCGTAGCTCCGCCAAATGCGAAACCACCGCCATTAAATAGCTTATTTTCTTCTATATACAATTAAATGTGAGTATGCTACATTTGGAGTTTTCATTTGTGAGATACGGGTCTGGGAAGTTGGGATTCTGGAATTTTATTCAGACCATAACTTCTTATCTGTACATTATTTTTCTGTGAAATCAATTTTGTATTTTTCTTTATTAATTTATCTACAACTTTTCTGTACAAAGTTTCTTTATTTGATGCACAAAACGTGGAACCAAAAATAGGTCCCAAAATGAATAAAGGAATGAGTAGAATGTATAGGTATTTGGACTGTGTTATTGACCTTATCTCCCCCTACTTTATTCCTTGTCGACCTATTCATCAAGATGCCTAGGTCTCGGGGTTTCGGGTCATAAAATATTTACAATATTTTATTCTTTTTCTTTTCTTTTCTTTATGCTATAATTTTGGCACTAAAAACCGCATTTTATACAATATTTACACACATATGCATGAATGCTAAAATGCATGAATTAATGTTATTCACACGTATTTACTAGGGTTTTTCAGGCCAAAATGATAGAATAAAGATGATGAAACGTGGATTCATCATCCCCCTATACTTGCCTTTGCTAGTCCCTAGCAAACACTTATGCAATAAGTACAGAAAAAGAAAAATAAAGAAAAGAAAAAGAATAAAGATGGACTAAATTTAATTGTCAAACTTGTCTTCACAAAATCAAAGTTTGGAGCTTAAGGCGGACCTTTGGAATTTTAGTGCGGGCGGAACCTTATTGAGAACCGAATTTGAAATCCAACAGTCCCTGAGAATCCCAAAACTCTGTCCAAGTCTCCTCAATAGCCAGGTCAGAAATATCTCAACTCATACGCAAACCCTTACGACTATGAATCTGACTCGTACAGTGTAAGTGATGGTGGCTCTCTCCAGCTAGAATGACAAAGAAACTGACTTCTCCAGTACGACAACCCAATGATTCCCCAATCCAACAACTCCATCCTCGAGGAGCGGGGTATTCCCTTCTAAGTTCAAGTGGCAACCAGCTCAAGAGGAGGGGGTAAAGAGAAGAATGGACGGTAGCCAGTGTAGCTACCTATCCTGGGATGCAAGACCAGTGTAGTCAAGTCATCCTGCTGCAGGCTCACATGATATGACTTTGGAACTCAAGCTTGCTTATTGACTTTACAACATATGTATATACTTTGCAGGCTTTTTATTTTTGTACATGCCTGAACTTCTCTCTCTCTCTCTCTCTCTTTTGAAATACTATTCACAGCAGCATTTACATAAGGAATTTTTCCTCTTGAGCCAGTGACGAGCCCGGAAAAGCCGCGATAAGAAGTTGTTTTTAATCGTCAATCGTGAAAATAAATATGTCGTTCGTTGTAGGCGGCAATCGGAGACAGTCAAGAAATAACCACAAAATAATGATTCAATTTTAATCTCGTGGTTTATGTTTATTTTACTTGGGCAAGTCCCAAGGTCGATCACAAGGAGGCAAAGGAACAACCTAGATTAATGTCTATCCAATTTTGAGTTCGGTTTTCAAGGTGGTATTTTTTTTGGAATTTTTCAATGCAAGATGAGATGCGAAATGCAAATGCGGCCTAATTTAGGGACTAAAATGTAAAATACGTTCAAACGGTGTCCGAAAATTACGAAACTTGGCCGAGATGTAAAGAATGATGAAATAAGTGAACAGTAATTTTTTTGTAATTTTTAGATGCAATGTGAATTTTTTACGAATTTTTAAATGCAAACAAAATGATTTTCAATATTTAATTTTAATAAATATTAAACCTATTTATTTTCGAGCACTAAAATTATCTAAGATCTATAACTAGGTAATAGATCTTAGAAAAATCCTAGACCTCAAAAATGTGGGGTTTATTACCTATTAAAAATTAAATATTGAAATGCACAAAATGATTTTTACAGGGCAAGTAATGCATGCAAATGCAATGATTTTTGGGCACAATGTTAATCAAATTAATCTCTACGATATATGATTTTTGGGGAATTTTTAAATCAACGGTTAATTAACTATGAATTTCCGAGCACAGAATGGGCAAAATATTCCAATTTCCACAAAATATTTATTTCTTAATCAACCGTAAATCACAAAATTATCCACGACATGTCAAAATGTAGAGAATTAGTCAATGAACATCATGCTATTTTTAAACAAATAAAATGATGCAATGTAGAGGTCTATAATGGATGACAAACACAGGGGTACAGATGCAATGAATAAATGATTAAAAATAATGCAAGGGGGGACTTTTGTGTAGTTACCTATACCCCAGAGGGTATTCTTGCAAATTTTCCAGTAGGCACGTGCTAAGCACGTGCCTTTGGATGGTAGGGGCGAGTGCGTAAAATGGGGAAACTCCGGGGGGTGCTTGCAATTTACCCACAGGTCACGTGCTGCGCACGTGACCCTGGGCTGACGTAGTGGTGACGTCCCCCTGCCCTCACGCGCGCTGCGCGTGGCGGGGGTCTCGGGCCTCGGACCCGGCGGCGCGGTGGTGGAGGGCGCCGCTCCTGGCGGCGTCGTAGCGGCGTAAGAGGACTCGGCGAGGGGCGGTCAAGGGCCGCCACAAGGCCGAGTCGGAGGAGCGGCGTAGCGGAGGCGGCGGAGCTCGGCCTCTCCTGGCGGGGCGAAGGCGAAGGAGGAGAGGCGGAGCCTGGTCGATGGCGGTGACAGTCGGCCTCCCTCTGGCCGACACACGGCCTAGAGGGCGGCGTAAGGGTCGTCGAGCGGCGATGTCGGAGCGGAGGCGGTGGCGTGGTCGATGGCGATGGAGTCGATCGGTGACGTGTGCGTGGATGAGGCGGAGCCGATGCTGCTCGATGGCGCACGGCGGAGTCGAAGGCGTTTGACGAAGCGGCGGAGGTTTTAGCGGCTGAAGGAGTTGATGAAGTCGATGTGGCTCAACGCCAAAGGGGGCGGAGCGGTGGTTGTGGTTGATCGGAGAGGGAGGCTCGACGAAACGAAGCGCGGAGCGAGAGCAGCTCAGGCGAGGAGGCGCGCTGCAACGATGGTCGCGAGACCCTCGGATCTCGCCGTCTCAGCCCCGGCGAGGCTGTCACCCTCGTGAAGCTTACAACGGCGGATGCTGTGGACTGGGGGCGGCGAAGGTTTTAAATAGGCGAGGGATCGAGCGGGCGAGGGAGATGCGGAGGTGGTTGGCTGCGGAGGTTGCGGAGGGGAGAAGGCGGCGGAGGGCGCGAGGTTGGGGGCGGCGGTTACGGAGGGAAGATGGGTGTCGGCGCGAGGATTGGAGGCGGAGGTTTCGGGGGAGACGATGGTCAGCGGCCGTTCGATCGGCCGCTGATCGAACGGCCGCGATCTTGCCACGTGGCGATGACATGGGGAGGAGCGGGGCACGTGCGGAGCACGTGCCTGGGAGGCACGTGCGACGCACGTGCGTCGTTTAATATTTTTTTTTTAATAAAAACGAAGATTTAAAAAGCCCAAAAATCACTGACACGTGGCGGCCTCTGGGGCTGCCACGTGTCAGCTCCAGAAAAATCGAAAGATAATTGTTTTGTAAAATCAAAAAGAAATAGCAAATGACCTCGGATCGAAAAAGTTCCTTCACGAAAAATGCTCGTCTCGACGAGATCTACAACTTTCATGAAGACATCAAAGCCAAATTCGGTCAAATGTGAAAAGTGAATTTTTGGGGTATCCCATGTACATAGAATACCTTGATTTTTGGGTTTTCTAATTTTTTTGTCAATTTTAAACACGATAAAAATCCGGAAAAATAAGGAAAACTCAAAGATAAATAAAAGAGACCTTAATCTAATTTTTTTGGATTTTTATTAATAAAGAAAATAAACACATAAAATACAGGTCAAAAAGCCGCGAAAATACAATGTACAAAAGAGGCCCAAAACCCAACTTTCACATACGAGCTCCGATTCACTTGAACTTGGTCTTGTTTTGAAGGTAATTGAATGTGCATTAGTTTAAAAGTGAGTAGGATCAAATCGGACACTGGATGGGGAAGATCTGTGGCTTTTAGTCCGAAAATCCTGAAACTAGGGTTTGGGTTTTTGGTCCACTTACCAGGGTTAATTATTTTTTTGTATTTTTTATTTATTCATGTTAGTGATGTGTACACAGTGGAAGTGAGTTTGTGGTATGCGGTGTCAGCATGAAGGAGTTAAAAATAGGGGAAGTTAGGCTATTTACAGGTCAATTTTTGGCTTGGATTTTTGGCTTCTTATTTTATGCAGAAATTAATGCTAAAATGCAATTCTTATGCAATCATGCATGGATGCTAATTATGCAAAATAAATGCAGAAATGCAATTGATTTTGAGGGACTTGAGCTTTAATTAATGAGACTTAGAATGGTGAATCTGAGATTCATCATCCCCCTATACTTAAACCATGCTCGTCCCTGAGCATCAAAAAGAAATGCCATGAAGTGAAATGAGACTGGGTTCCATACCAAGATCATGAACTGAAGGTGAAAGTGAAACTAAACTCGACCTTTGGATTAATAGTGGGGCGGAACTTCTGTGAGACTTAGAATTTCAAAATCAACAGCCCTCAAGTTCTACACATCATTGACACAGTTTCAACTCAGAAGTCATCTTAGATCAATCCTCTTCCCAAAGTATACCCTATGAACATTGAATAACCGACTCATGTGTGTGAAGGGTTTTAGCTCTTCCCATTCAGAATGCAGGACTACCATGCTCCTCTCCTCTCCAGTAACTCGTCCTCGGGGAGTCAGGTATTTCCTTCTAAGGTCTGTCGTGCTGTGTTCACAATCGAATGAGGGAGAAGATAGAAGAAAGAGAAAAGAAATGGAGGGTGGCCAGTGTAGTCACCTCTCCTTGTGGAGATAGCCAGTGTAGCCGAGTCTCCACCAAGATCTGCAGGTTTCTGAAGCTTGGACCTTTTTGGTCGGATTTTTATTTGGTAGAATGCTTCTATGTATTTGGAATTTTTGGTGGTTCTGCTTGGATCTTGTTGTGCCCCTACGGATATAGAATCTTTTGTTCCGTACATTTTTTGGGGTCTTAGAAAAAATTGTGCCCAGCCGTCCATACCTTTTCCGAAGCTTTATTTCAACCCGTACTCCGGTCTTTAGATTTCCACGCTACCAGAAAAGAGACTCACACAGTCTTCCAACATCCCATCTGGGTTGAGCTAAGTGCATAGTGCGAGAGTGCGAATTAATTCCCTATTCCAGAGTGGTACCCAGAATGAAGAGACCAGGTTAGACACTAAGAGTCAAACGCTGCACATTGTCATGTGGAACTTAAGAAATTAAGTCAAAAAGACCTGAAGCTCTTAAAATTCTATTTCTCGGTGAAGTTCCTCTGAAAATTAGGTGGATTAAAGCCAAGCCCAGACCACTCTCGGTTTCGGCTCATAACTCGGTTCAGAACCCAATGACTTTTCATAGATGCAAGTGCATGTGATGTTGGATGGAGTGCAGGTGCGTGAAATGCAGACACTTTTTTTTTATGCAAGGGATTTTTTATGCAGAAAATGGAATAAGAAGCCTCTTTTTCATTCATTTTTTTTTCAGAAAATTAGGGCAAGTCAGTGTTAGTGGTAAAACTCTTCTTTTGTTTTTTTTTTCAAGTTAGTACCCACCCCGTAAATACATATAGACTTACGCGAAAGTACGAGATATGGGTAAAATATATACAAAGTATATACAGACCCCCCTATACTTAGCGAGTGCTGTGTCCTCAGAGCACAAGAAGCGTAAAGAAGACATAGCTCGGGCTAAGCGTAAGAGAGTGAGAAAAAAGAAAGAAAAAAAAAAGAAAAGAAGAAAAAGAATGAAAAGAAAAAGCGGTCAGGAAATGAGGAGAGTATATATGGGTGGATGTCGGTTCCCCCTATACTTAGGTTCTGGATAGCCTAAGTCTGGAAGAAGGGTGGATATGGAGCGAATGGGAGTCAGGAGAAGAATGATATATACAGATGGCATCGGTCTCCCCCTATACTTAGGTCTTGGCCTAAGTAAAGGAAGAAGCTGTACAAGGAGACCAATGTGGTCGGGAGGGAGGGTGGGTAGCCGATGATTAAGGCGGTTTTCGGCTGATCTTTTTATGAGCCTGTGGTGGGAGATCGTAGTGATGAGTCGGCGATGAGGCATATGATTCCCCACTACAATCAGTGTCATCCTCAGAAAAATCATGATGGATAATAGATGAAGTGTTTGAGTCAGATGAAAGATATCCATCATCAGAGTTATCCTCAGAGGAGTAGTATTTGAAAGTGGGCATACTCCAAGTATTCTGGTCTTTTTGTTTTTTCAATTGTTTTCTCAGAATTCGTTCCTTCTTGGGGTCAATCAGTTTGTCCTCGGATGAATGCTCAGAAGCACCGGTCTCAGTTAGCTCATACGAAAGAATTCCAGTGTACTTGAAGAATGCAGGAGCATCAGCTTTGGATGAGTAGTAGTTAGGAACGGGAGTTGTCCAACGCGGATTGAATTTCGGATCCTTACGAAGATATGGCTTTAGGGCTGCCGAACAGACTTCACTCATGTAAACCATCTTTTCCGGACCTGATGAGGGATCATCATCTGATTCCTCTTCCGAAAGGTCAAAGGTGACTCTCTTTTTATTTCGTCGTGAAGGTGTCGGTTCACTTGAGTATCCAGATGAATAGCCATTGAAATTCTCCTTGGTTGGTGCTTGGTCTGCGTGCTTGCTCTCAGTCTCCCGAATGTTTGAGCATTCTCGATTTGGGATGATTTGGTCAAGATATTCAGAGAATGTTGCTCCAGGGTGTGACCATGCATATGTCTCTGGATCGTAGTAAAAAGATTTGTCTATTTTGAGATCCTCGGGGATTTGAATATTGGGGAGAGTTTCTAAACCAATAGTCTCATCAACAACTGCTATCTCAGGTGTGGTTGCGGGGTAGGGCTCTTCTACCGCTTCATGGTTACGGTTGTTGGGGACTTCGTGGGTTGCCTCAGAAGATCGTGGTTCCTCAAAGATAGGGTCAGATTTAAGTGTTTCCAATGCTGTGAAATTGATTTCCCGAGTCTCACAATTGATACTCGCCTTGGCCAATGCCAAGAATGGCTTTCCGAGAATGATTGGAGACTGGGTGAATTCTCCTTGATGCTCAATATCAACGATCGTGAATTCTACCGTAAGCGGAGCACCTTGGAATTTCATGATGACAGAAATAATTCCTCTCGGCCGCTTTATTGATCGGTCCGCCAATTGAATGATCTCTCGTATCTTCCGAATCGGTCCGAGTTGGAGTTCATGGAATACAGAGGTCGGGAGGATATTAATTGGTGAATCATCATCAATCCGAGCATGGGTGAAAATTGTGTCTTTGATTTTGCAGTCAAATCTGGGCAACCGCTTCACTATGCGGCTCTTGGTTTTTCTCCTCAACACCAAGGAGGAGGCCATTGACAAGATATGTCTTTCAGTCTTTGTTCGTATTCTGCCCGACTTTTTGTTCATTAATTTATCTGTTATAAATCTTTTAAGGTCGGGGAAGTGTTCAATGGCCTGTATAAAGGGAAGTTCAAATATCAAGCGTTTTTCCAGTGCTTCCCGTATAGTCGGATCCAAATTTCGCAGATCATCTTCAGTTTCAATTTTTATGAAATTTTCTGAATTTTCAATTTTTTTGTGATTTTCAAATATTTCCATTTTTTTGGTATTTTCTGGGTGGTGTGGGGGTGTGGGGTGTTCTTCAGACGAAGAGGGGCTCTGGTGTTCAGGGTGGTGGTCAGCAGTATAAAGACTTTCAGAACTGTCCATTGGTCCCTGAATATCCTCAAAATTTTCAATCTCAGATCCAGTCATTTCCTCATTCATTTTACTGTCCGAGCCACCATAGAATGTGATGAATCGATCGGTAAATTTTTGAAATCTCTCCTCTATTGACTTGAATTTCTTATTTATCCTCGAAATATCCTCCTCAAGATTTGGTTCATGATTAATTATGGGAGCAGTAGGTGTATGTTCGATAATTTCATCTTCCATCTTTCTCTTTATACTGAGAGGAGAGTTTCTTGGAATATCCGAAATATGATCATTATTTTCTGAAAATTTCTCCTCAAAAATAATGGAAGGAGACTGCTCATAAGGTTCAGACATGTGGAGTTGATCCGAGTAAAATTTATTTCTTTGATCATGAGTGGTCGGATCTTGGTATGGTGGAGCATGTCTGAAGAAGGGGTTGTCGTTCATGAAGCCTATCGAATTGGTGAAAAGAAATGGTGGTTGAGAATTTCTTGGAGGAGGTGTTTTGGGTCTAACCGACATGAATTCATTTTCATAGTATAATTTCGATGGGTGTTTCGTCATTTTTGAGAGGAATGGGGGGTTGGATCTGTGAGAGTATTTGGACAAGAGTTCCATTATGAGGTTTAAATCAAGAGAGGGAAGAAATGATTGCACAGGATAGTCAAGAGAATTTTTATCGAATGTGCGGCTATTGATCTTGAAATCGGTTCACGCACACCAATGCAAACACAATTCAAACCCCGGGTTCACCAACTCACACAATGAAGCCGTAAGAGTTCCGCTATTATCTTTTCAATTTTAGTTGGTGATAAATTCAATCTTGCAAGCCGTATAAACGAGATGTTAGGTTTGGAGCTGGGCTCTATCCTAGTGTGCGTCTCTCTCCTCGCTGCAAGATAAAATCAAACAATGACGGGGTTGCTCTCCCGCAGAAATTCTTGATTTTATGGATTTTTAGATCGGCTATATTTAGCAGTCCCAGTTTTATTAAGGCGATCACTGTAGAATTTAGGTGAACACAAATTCACGTCTACCGTCCAGTCCCAATTTCCTTTAGATTTATGTGATAAAACAAGAGAGAGGAATTCGGGAAAAGCCGATGCACGCGGAAAACTTATGATGAATGCTCAGTTAGAAGACTTACAGTGCCTCCTCGCAATCTCCATGTGGGATGCAATACAGAATTGAAAATTTACACTAAATGCGTGCAAGCCGATGAAAACCGCACCTAAGCAGAAAGTTCTATTAGCGGGAAGAATTGAGTTAAAGTTTTGGCTAAGTTGAACGATCTAAGGTGCGTCTTGATTAGAGTGCAGTGTGGCTTAAGATCCTACGAGCACAAGCAAAAATATAAATGCTCTAAGAGCCGTATGTGCAGGTCTATCCTAATCGCCACTCAAGTCGGGCCCCACCCTCTCCGGAGAGTGAAACAGGCCACGACACACCATAAATAAAGTTCAATGTCCTTGTACACACGCGAGAGTCCAAACGGACACCGCTATAAATGAGCAGAAAATAAAAATGCAGAAATTAAAAACCTAGACTCTACGCTCTCTCACGACTCGACTCGATCTTAATTTAATTGCGGTTTCTTCGGGTGTCGGTGAAGATGCGCCGGTTCCTTGAAAAACCGCTCCACGTGCGCCGGGTACCTCGCAAGAAAAATAAGAGAGAGATTGTAAGAGAGTGACTTAAAAAATAATCAAAAATAAAATAAATGAAAGAAATGCTGAAAAAGAAATACAAGAAACAAAATGGGATTTACAATGAAAAAAATCGGGGGTCAGACTACCCGAATTCGGAAAACCGAACAAAAATTTTCAAAACAAAAACTAAGCCGTTTGCCTCCCCGGCAACGGCGCCATCTGACGAGCCCGGAAAAGCCGCGATAAGAAGTTGTTTTTAATCGTCAATCGTGAAAATAAATATGTCGTTCGTTGTAGGCGGCAATCGGAGACAGTCAAGAAATAACCACAAAATAATGATTCAATTTTAATCTCGTGGTTTATGTTTATTTTACTTGGGCAAGTCTCAAGGTCGATCACAAGGAGGCAAAGGAACAACCTAGATTTATGTCTATCCAATTTTGAGTTCGGTTTTCAAGGTGGTATTTTTTTTGGAATTTTTCAATGCAAGATGAGATGCGAAATGCAAATGCGGCCTAATTTAGGGACTAAAATGTAAAATACGTTCAAACGGTGTCCGAAAATTACGAAACTTGGCCGAGATGTAAAGAATGATGAAATAAGTGCACAGTAATTTTTTTGTAATTTTTAGATGCAATGTGAATTTTTTACGAATTTTTAAATGCAAACAAAATGATTTTCAATATTTAATTTTAATAAATATTAAACCTATTTATTTTCGAGCACTAAAATTATCTAAGATCTATAACTAGGTAATAGATCTTAGAAAAATCCTAGACCTCAAAAATGTGGGGTTTATTACCTATTAAAAATTAAATATTGAAATGCACAAAATGATTTTTACAGGGCAAGTAATGCATGCAAATGCAATGATTTTTGGGCACAATGTTAATCAAATTAATCTCTACGATATATGATTTTTGGGGAATTTTTAAATCAACGGTTAATTAACTATGAATTTCCGAGCACAGAATGGGCAAAATATTCCAATTTCCACAAAATATTTATTTCTTAATCAACCGTAAATCACAAAATTATCCACGACATGTCAAAATGTAGAGAATTAGTCAATGAACATCATGCTATTTTTAAACAAATAAAATGATGCAATGTAGAGGTCTATAATGGATGACAAACACAGGGGTACAGATGCAATGAATAAATGATTAAAAATAATGCAAGGGGGGACTTTTGTGTAGTTACCTATACCCCAGAGGGTATTCTTGCAAATTTTCCAGTAGGCACGTGCTAAGCGCGTGCCTTTGGATGGTAGGGGCGAGTGCGTAAAATGGGGAAACTCCGGGGGGTGCTTGCAATTTACCCACAGGTCACGTGCTGCGCACGTGACCCTGGGCTGACGTAGTGGTGACGTCCCCCCGCCCTCACGCGCGCTGCGCGTGGCGGGGGTCTCGGGCCTCGGACCCGGCGGCGCGGTGGTGGAGGGCGCCGCTCCTGGCGGCGTCGTAGCGGCGTAAGAGGACTCGGCGAGGGGCGGTCAAGGGCCGCCACAAGGCCGAGTCGGAGGAGCGGCGTAGCGGAGGCGGCGGAGCTCGGCCTCTCCTGGCGGGGCGAAGGCGAAGGAGGAGAGGCGGAGCCTGGTCGATGGCGGTGACAGTCGGCCTCCCTCTGGCCGACACACGGCCTAGAGGGCGGCGTAAGGGTCGTCGAGCGGCGATGTCGGAGCGGAGGCGGTGGCGTGGTCGATGGCGATGGAGTCGATCGGTGACGTGTGCGTGGATGAGGCGGAGCCGATGCTGCTCGATGGCGCACGGCGGAGTCGAAGGCGTTTGACGAAGCGGCGGAGGTTTTAGCGGCTGAAGGAGTCGATGAAGTCGATGTGGCTCAACGCCAAAGGGGGCAGAGCGGTGGTTGTGGTTGATCGGAGAGGGAGGCTCGACGAAGCGAAGCGCGGAGCGAGAGCAGCTCAGGCGAGGAGGCGCGCTGCAACGATGGTCGCGAGACCCTCGGATCTCGCCGTCTCAGCCCCGGCGAGGCTGTCACCCTCGTGAAGCTTACAACGGCGGATGCTGTGGACTGGGGGCGGCGAAGGTTTTAAATAGGCGAGGGATCGAGCGGGCGAGGGAGATGCGGAGGTGGTTGGCTGCGGAGGTTGCGTAGGGGAGAAGGCGGCGGAGGGCGCGAGGTTGGGGGCGGCGGTTACGGAGGGAAGATGGGTGTCGGCGCGAGGATTGGAGGCGGAGGTTTCGGGGGAGACGATGGTCAGCGGCCGTTCGATCGGCCGCTGATCGAACGGCCGCGATCTTGCCACGTGGCGATGACATGGGGAGGAGCGGGGCACGTGCGGAGCACGTGCCTGGGAGGCACGTGCGACGCACGTGCGTCGTTTAATATTTTTTTTTTAATAAAAACGAAGATTTAAAAAGCCCAAAAATCACTGACACGTGGCGGCCTCTGGGGCTGCCACGTGTCAGCTCCAGAAAAATCGAAAGATAATTGTTTTGTAAAATCAAAAAGAAATAGCAAATGACCTCGGATCGAAAAAGTTCCTTCACGAAAAATGCTCGTCTCGACGAGATCTACAACTTTCATGAAGACATCAAAGCCAAATTCGGTCAAATGTGAAAAGTGAATTTTTGGGGTATCCCATGTACATAGAATACCTTGATTTTTGGGTTTTCTAATTTTTTTGTCAATTTTAAACACGATAAAAATCCGGAAAAATAAGGAAAACTCAAAGATAAATAAAAGAGACCTTAATCTAATTTTTTTGGATTTTTATTAATAAAGAAAATAAACACATAAAATACAGGTCAAAAAGCCGCGAAAATACAATGTACAAAAGAGGCCCAAAACCCAACTTTCACATACGAGCTCCGATTCACTTGAACTTGGTCTTGTTTTGAAGGTAATTGAATGTGCATTAGTTTAAAAGTGAGTAGGATCAAATCGGACACTGGATGGGGAAGATCTGTGGCTTTTAGTCCGAAAATCCTGAAACTAGGGTTTGGGTTTTTGGTCCACTTACCAGGGTTAATTATTTTTTTGTATTTTTTATTTATTCATGTTAGTGATGTGTACACAGTGGAAGTGAGTTTGTGGTATGCGGTGTCAGCATGAAGGAGTTAAAAATAGGGGAAGTTAGGCTATTTACAGGTCAATTTTTGGCTTGGATTTTTGGCTTCTTATTTTATGCAGAAATTAATGCTAAAATGCAATTCTTATGCAATCATGCCTGGATGCTAATTATGCAAAATAAATGCAGAAATGCAATTGATTTTGAGGGACTTGAGCTTTAATTAATGAGACTTAGAATGGTGAATCTGAGATTCATCAGCCAGTAGACTATCCCTCTTTTGAAGCTTTATCGCAACCCACAGCCTCCTGTCTTTAGACTTCCTAATCACTGGACGGGTTGGGGTGCACTTCCCTCCCTAGAGGAGGACAAATGTTTCCACTTGTGTGCGTCTCATACCGGCAAATCCAATCCCCTCACCACTCCAACTGAGTTGAGCCATGTGAAAGGTGCAGGTGTCCAAGTTAGGTCATTATCAACAAGAGTCATGCGTGTGTTCCGAAATACTCTACTTAGGCAGTCAAGAATCCATTGAACCAAGTCTCGTGATCCTCAAAGAATTAAGTCAACTAGACCTGAAGTACCTCAAACCCAATTCCTATAAGGTTCCTGTTATTAGGTAGATTTTAAGGTCCAATCAAGCTCCAATCTCCGGATTTTACTTAGACTTGTTCAACTATCAAACTCAATCCGAAAAATGCGAATGCCATGCAATGCAATGCAGAAAATATTTTTGTGATGCAATTTTCAAAGATTTTGAACTTTTTATGGATTTTTGAAAAGATGATGATGATGCATATGCATTTTTTTGTCTTTTTCAAAAAGATTTTTCAAATGTTTTTGGAATTTTAGTTTTGCAAATGTTTTTGGGATTTTTGAAAACAAAAAGTTTTGGCTGAAAGCTAGGTTAAAACTATGTACACGGGAGTGCTTCTTCGTATATACAAGAAGTGGATTTTAAGAATTTACAAGGGTAAGTGGTCAATTTTATACATATATATATATAGGTAGTGGATTTTGGTGTGATGTAAGTATTCCTCAAACTTATTTGACACAAGCTTTTTACAAAAAATTTTTTTTGAAAACTATAGTCCAAAATAATTTTTACAAACATTTTTGCAAACATGTACACACATTTGAAAATCATTTTGCAAAGGTTTTTCAAAACAGTATATATAGGTTTTTCAAAATATTTTTGCAACCATTTTTCAAACCATTTGCAAATCATTTTTCAAACATCTTATTTCACACAAAGAAAATAAATTTTTACAAACTACACATTTTACACAGGTTGAAAACATGTAACAAAATATTTCAAAATAGTTTTCAATAGATGTTCACAAGGATTTTCAAACTATTTTTCAAACATTTCGCAAAAAACATTTTCACCTGATTTACTAATCAGTAAATACAAAAAGAATTTGAGGAATAACCACATCTTTTTATTAAAGATTTTTAATGAGTTTTAAAGAACAATTAGCCATATTTATTAGGAAAATACGAAAGTATGAGTTATGGCTAAAGTATATACGTAGTATATACGACCCCCCTATACTTAGCTTGAGCTATGTCCTCATAGATCGGAGAGAAAAGAGAAGACATAACTCGTACTAAGTATAGGAAAATCTAAAGAATAAAGGAATAAGAGATGAATAAATGAATGAGAAGTTGACCGTCCCCCCTATACTTAGGATCAAATAATCCTAAGTATAGCAGACTGTACACAAAGCAGGGAGGGTCAAGGGTGGGAATGAACATATCGTACTCGGGTTGTCTCCCCCTATACTTAGGGTAAGATATCCCTAAGTATAGACAAGAAGAGGAGACAATGGAGAGGATCGAGATAAATGAAGAAACTCGGGGTGCGCACCCCCTATACTTAGGACAAAGTACGCCCTAAGTATAGAAGACTGTCTACAAGGGGCGGCACCTTTTCGGTAGATGAAGAAGATAGAAGAGGAAAAGAAGAAAAGAAGAAAAGAAGAAAATAAATCGGAAGATGGAATAGATCATGGGGATGTACACACCACTCCCCCTATACTTAGGGTAGAAGAAGCCCTAAGTATAGGCAACAACAGGAGTGATGACATGGAACGAAAAATGAACACTCGGCTCGTCCACCCCTCCTAAACGTAGGACAAAGTGCGTCCTAAGCAAGGCAAACACGAGAATGGATAGACGAGCAAAACGGGAGAAGGACGAAGATGAACATAAGAGGATATACAACAGAGATGGATGTACATATGATCAAGAAGGTTGAAAGCGAACCTTCTTGCAGGACCGCGGAGGAATAGATCTCGTATGGTGCATGTCGACATCGGGGTCCACAGTGGACGGAATCCGATCAGGGTCGACGGGGTGTAAGTCCTCAGTGGCCCTAGGGTGTGAAGGCACATACGGATCAGTGAAAGAAGTGCGTCTAGGTCCGTCCTTGGGAGTCTCGCTAATATCAAAGTGGAATGGGACGAACTCATCATCATCGGAAGTAGTGTACTCAGAGTCGTCCTGCGAGGAGTCATCCAGGTCAAAACCAAAAGGCACGAACTCATCAGTGGAAGTAGTCGAACTCTGTTCGTAATCTATAATCTCAACTGGATCATCTTTTTCATCAAAAGGTTCGAATTTCTGAAGAAAAGCAACTAAATCAAATTCAGCCTTAGTCTCATCAGTATCTACATGGACAGGAGCGGCCTCATCAGTGGAAGTAGTCAGAGCATGTCCGTCCTGTATAGTCTCTAAATCCGCCCTCCGCTCAATGGTGTCAATCGTGTAAATCCCGCGGATGTCATCAACACAACGCCAAGTCCCAGAAGAAGGAACGTCGAGGTCCATGCTTTCCGAGGTTTCCTCAACCGGGAGGAATTCTCGGGTCTCAGTGGAATCCAATAGACAGCAAAATTCTCTGATAGTATCATTGAGGTCATGGTCCTCGAGGTCAGCCAAGATAGGTGAAGTCGCATCAGGTGCAGGTCTCTGGTCGGCAGTGGGTGCGGTGATCAACACTTCGCTCTCATCGGTAGGACGGAAGCGAACCTCTCCTGATCCATAATCGATAACGACCCTCGCAGATGCGAGGAATGGTCGTCCCAGGATGATTGGAGAGTGCTCCCCTGTGGAGGTCTCCATGGGCAATACGACAAAGTCAACATGGTAGCTCGTGCCCTGAATCGAAATGACGGCGTTTTCAAGGATACCCTTCGGCCTCTTGATAGATCCATCAGCAAATTGAACTATCATCCTGGTCTTCTTGAGAGGCCCTAAGTGAAGACACTGTACCAGCGAGAAGGGTATGATACTAATCGAAGCACCGCCGTCTAGGAGAGTGTGATCACATGTGTGGTCAGAGATGGTGCAGCTAATGAAAGGTGTGGCAGTGTTCCTTTTCCGAGGAATGGGACGATGTGTGATGGCATGGGCAGTGGCCATGGTCAAGATATGACGCTCAGATCTGCTCCTTCGCTTTCTCTTCTTGGGAAGAGGAGCAGATAAATCAATCATGGCCTGCTGAAGTGGGGCACGGATAATCTCATGAATGGTGGCCACCACTTCGGGTTCAGTCAGCATTTTTTTGAATATTTGGACCTCCTCTATACAAGGGAGGAAGTCGGAATCATCATATACACGAGGAATGCCAAGAGCAGTCTGTACAGCGGCATCCTCGGGGTCAAAGGTGGGACTGGGTGTGAATGTATGTGTGGACCAAGAATCTGGCAAGTGGTCTCTCTCCTCACAGTCTGACTCGATCATGTGTCTCCCGAAATCTTTTTGTGTTTTTAAATTTTTCTTATTTTTTTGTATTTTGGGTGATTGCAAGCTCTCATGATAATCCTCCATTGATTCCATATCCTCAAAGACTGGAGCGGCATTTTGGTTCTTATTTAAACTAGTAAGGTCGGCAATCCTCGAATTCATATGCTCCATCATCTGATTCAAGGTCTCAAGTGTTGATATCATGAAAGGTGACTCCAAAATCTCAGGATCGGGTGTGTCGAATGTGGGCGGTGGGTGTGGATAAAAATCACATTCCGGATCAGGATACTCAAGGAAGAGCAGGTTGTCGAAATGTGTAGGCGATGGCGGTGGAAATGACTGGTGAAAGTCAAAGTCCGGATCCTGAAATAGTGGGTTAGTCGGATATGTACAAAAATCAGGAGCAAAGTCCTCCTGGAAAAAAGGAGGTGGACCGGCTGGAGCAGACGAGGGATCCGCAAAGTTCGGATAGAAAATGCTCCAGGGGTCCATCTCGAAAACAAAAGGAAAATGATCGGGAGAGCACGATGATCAAGTCAAGAGAGTAAAAAAGAAGGCGCAAATGCGCAGGGATGATCTAGGACACACACAAAACAATCACAAGCAAAAATACAAATAATACAAACCCTCAATTCACCTACTCAACTCGGTACAGACCGCAAAGAGCGGTCTTTTTATCTTGTCTGTTTTAGAGTTAGGTGAGAAGTCCAATATTGCACAAACACTTAGGGGGCTGAATATGGGATTTGGGCACTAATCCTTAGTGTGTGCGCGAGCAAGTAGAAGCGAAGACAATGAGGGGATTACTCGCCCCAAGACAATATTTTCTTTTTGATGGATTTTAGGGTCGAGTAATATTAACAGTCCCAATTTTATTGGTTGTCACTTTTTTTGGATTTTTAGTAAAAATGCACGTTCCTATCGGGGAGTCAATTCCTTTAAGCTCCTAGGTGATCAAAATCAGAGGTAGAGGAGCGGGAAAGCAATGCAAGCGGCAAAACGATGATGAATGCTAAAGCGTAAATGCTCACCTTGCCTCCAGCACTCTACATGCAAGGATGCTCAGCAGAATTGAAACCTATCTATATGCAAATGCAAGCCGATGAAATCGCCCTAAGTTCAGAAATTGCTATTAGCGGGAAGAACCACAAGCTGACCACCAATCCTCAATCCTAATGTCCGGTCTAGGCTCACCCCTCCTCTGCTCAATACACTTGAGTTTAGGAGAAAGCGCTTTGCGGGGAGAGCTCGCGGCGTGGCGGATCGAAGATGATGAATCAACTGTTTAAATTTGACTAAGTCCAAACGAGACTATAGGTGCATGCAAAGGTATTAGGTGTTTGGCCTTAATCCTATCGCAAGCAACTCCTAAGCCTAAGGGCTCAATCACACAAAAGAAATAAAATCGGAAAACAAAACAAAATAAAAAATGCGAAGAAAATCGTAAAAAGCCGCGGTGAGCCCCCAGGTGAACAGACACCTGGAAATTAGGCCCGAGAGTCTAAGTCCGGGGGTACCTGTATTATTACAATAAATAGTCTCTCTCTCACAATAAATTACAAGAAATAAATGCAAGGAAATAGATGCTAAGGAGTTGTCTTGCAAAATCCTCCAAGTCTTTCTTCGTGCTAAGCTAAAGCCGCTTCACGTGGGTGCCAAGGTGCTCCAAGAGGGGCTCCTCCCTCGATCCGCGTACCTCGCACGGAATCCAAACAAGGAGAGTGGTTAGACAATTTAAAAGATATATCAAAAATAAGGAAAATAAAACAAGAAGAAATAAAAGCCGCAAAGGTAGATAAATAATCACAACACACGCAAAAACTCGAACTACGCGCTGTTGCTCCCCGGCAACGGCGCCATTTGTTGAACACAGATTTACAGAGGTCGTGTTGACTCACAAGGCGAATCAACAGTCACTGATTTGACCTCCAACGAAATCCTAATTCAAACAACAATTAACCCACGACAAATAAGTCAAGCAATGAAAGTAAATGTGCGGAGTTAAAATTTATTATAACTCTACAACAAGATGTGTATAGTGCAAGTATGTGTAGAGGTCGAACACAGTGAGCAGACAGGTAGAACGGGGTACCAAGGCACCAAAATGTGTGAATGTGATCAAATTGTCTATTATGCTAATTTTTTTTGTTTTTAATTTTATATATTTTTTTTAAATTTTTAATTTTATATTTTTGTATTTTGGTTTTTAATTTTCTGATTTTAAATTTTCTTTTTGTATTTTATATTTTTTTATTTTCTTTTTCAATATTGGAATGTAAAAACAATGTAATAAAAGGGAGAAAGAGCTATTTATAAAAATAGATAAAAATGTTCAAAAATTAGCAAATAAAGTCTTTTTGGTCTTTTTATACTTTTTTACTGTTTTTGTGATTTTTGGGTAATTTTTAGAATGTTTTTGGTATTTTTAAAAAGCAAAATAAAGAAAACAGTGGCAAAAATGCAAGGCTGAAACTAAAATGGAGAAATAAAATAGAAAACAGTAGCAAAAATTCTCCAATTTGATTTTCGCTTAAAGATAATAAAATAAGGAAAATTTAGAGGCAAAGTTTGTATTTTTAGGATTTTTGTAGAATTTTTAGGATTTTTATAAAGATTTTTGGGATTTTGCAATTTTTAGGAGTTTGGTTTTGTATTTTTTAATGATTTTTGGTTTGAAGTTAAAACACGCCAAGAGAAGCAAAATATATTTTTTTGGGATTTTTCTGGGGAGTTTTTATATTTTTTATTGATTTTCTAATCTAGACAGTGCACAAAATGACTATTTTTTATTTTTAATAAATATTAAAATGCAATAATTATGAAAAATAAAAATATGATGATGAACTACTATGCAACAGGACACTACTATGATTTTTGGGAATTTTTTGGGGTTTTATAGAGGCATGCAAAAAAAATACAAGAAGCAAAGAGAAAATACATGCATGCAGGGGCATTTGTGTAATTTAAGGGAAGTTCGAGGGCCTCTGTGCAATATTCTCACAAAATAATTAACTAGAGGAAATAGTTTCTGGACTGTTAGCAAATACACAAAATGCCAAGGCTATGCCAGCAAAAATCCAAGCCCCACGTGCATAGGCACGCGCGCCTGGGAGGGATTTATCCGCACTTAAACCAACTTTCGGGGGCACGTTCGCAAATTCGCCCAAAAACAAAGCACAACAGATAAAAGTTTCAACAGTTATTACCAAATACAAAAACGCCCAGGGTATTAACGCAAAATTACCCAAGGCTAAGACGCGGGTGAACGGTGGATTGGGGCGTTACTTGAGACACGTGTCACGACCGCAACGGTTGATACCCCTTCGGCCTTGGACGGCCAAGATTAGATTGGAAGTCACGATCTGATGGCTGTGGCTTGCGGGATCCGACGACACCTGGGGCCGCTGGAAGAACGCGACCCAGATCGACGGTTCTGGAGGAGCCTGGATGAACAAGGGAAAGAACCGACCCCCTGCGCGATGCTTCTTGACGATTCGATCTCCTCCGACGGTCGGAAGCCCCTCGATAGGCCTCGACGCTGCCTGGGAGTCTCCTCCAACAGATGGTGGCCCCAATATGGCGGATCTTCCACCGACGCACCGCCACGGCGAGGTGAGGAGGGAGACGCCCAGGCTGCACGGGCGCGGCAAAAATTGCTCCCCGACGGCGAGCTACGGCACCTGGTCCTGCAAACAAAAGGCAAGGGCAGTAGTGGATGGTTCCAGGGCCAAAAGAATGGACGGCGGGTGTGGGGGGGTGATGACCTGACGAAGGTCGTCGGAGCTCGAGAGCTCCAGCAAGGGAATCGAGCTGAAAATCTATACTAATAGTGGCTTAAATGACGATCTAAACGCACAGAGTAATGACTAAAATTAACAGCCAACTACTGAGCAAGAAAATAAAAGAAAAACGTGACCTCAAGGGTATGTAACCCGAGATAGTGACCTCACGGCCAAGGATGGCCGGAGATAGGTGGAGCCGACCACTCGACGTCATCGGAGCACCACGCAAGCCGCTGGAGGAGGCCTGTCACGCCTCCGGTCCTGAGCAGAGCTTGGCGAGGCTCTAGTTTGATCAAAATAGGGTTCAAAGTGAAATGGAAGAAAGGAATGTGGTTTTGAAACTTGGACAAGGGATGAACTTCGAGGCGCGATCACGGGTGCGCCGTTGATCCAATCCCCGAGATAATAGGTGGGCGTGGATGATCAGTCATAGGGCTACATATCTCGTGAAGAGACCAACCTCAAACGGTGAAAGAATCGGCCTCCAAAAATCCGCGAAATCCAAGAAAAACTCTTGTTCTGACACAGCCCAGGTGTTGGGCAGAGAGTTGACCGAGGTCAACTCTCCTAGCCCCCTGGTTGGTCCACGTGGACCAACCAGGAAAAACCTGGAGAAAAGATTTCTAAAATCAAATTAAAATAGCAAACGATTTTATTGATTTTTAATTATAAAATAAAAAATGTTTATTATTTTATGAATAATTTATGGTGATTTTTATTTATTTTTATGAGACGTATTTTTACAAGTTTGCATTTATGCCCTTTATAGTATATATATCTATATATTTAAGTATTCTATTTTTATTTAGGTATTTTTAATATTATTATTTTTTATTTATGATTTTATAAAATTATAAAATACTTTTATCTACACAAATATATTTTTGTTTTATTTTTATGAAAAGTTTTGTATATTAAATAAAATATAAAGGTATAATGTATAGGTATGGATATAGGTAGTGTACCTATGTATTCTATATATGTTCATTTTTATTTTTATTTTTCTTTGCATTTTTATTCTGATTTTATTACACATAATTATTATAAGTAATATTTACAACATTATAAAAATATAAAAATACAAAAATAATGAATAAATAATAAATTGAATATTTTAATATGTACAAGTATACAATGAGGGTCCAAAACTCAACTTTCAAGCCGTAGCTCCGCCAAATGCGAAACCACCGCCATTAAATAGCTTATTTGCTTCTATATACAATTAAAGGTGAGTATGCTGCATTTGGAGTTTTCATTTGTGAGATACGGGTCTGGGAAGTTAGGATTCTGGAATTTTATTCAGACCATAACTTTTTATATGTACATTATTTTTCTGTGAAATCAATTTTGTATTTTTCATTATTAATTTATCTACAACTTTCCTATACAAAGTTTCTTTATTTGATGCACAAAACGTGGAACCAAAAATAGGTCCCAAAATGAATAAAGAATGAATAGAATGTATAGGTATTTGGACTGTGTTATTGACCTTATCTCCCCCTACTTTATTCCTTGTCGACCTATTCATCAAGATGCCTAGGTCTCGGGGTTTCGGGTCATAAAATATTTACAATATTTTATTCTTTTTCTTTTCTTTTCTTTATTCTATAATTTTGGCACTAAAAACCGCATTTTATACAATATTTACACACATATGCATGAATGCTAAAATGCATGAATTAATGTTATTCACACGTATTTACTAGGGTTTTTCAGGCCAAAATGATAGAATAAAGATGATGAAACGTGGATTCATCAGTACTGTAGCAGTGGAACCGGCTCTGCCTGGATATGATTTACCTGGCGGTACGAGGTAGAGGCTTGGTTAGAACTGCTACTGCTAGAGTCAGCCCGTGACCTGGGAGGCTGCTGGGAATGAGTTTGTGCCTCTTGGACGCAAAGGATATGCGTCTTCAGGTCACTCATGGTCTTGGCGATCTGGTCCATCTAGGCCATGCCTTGCATCTGCTTCTTCTCGAGGATCTCGAGACGGTCCAGCTTCTCACTAATGATGCCCATGTCGGCTGTGGGTTATTCAGCTTGGGCTGCGGCTGCCGACACTGTGTTGGGGCCGGCATCGATGCGGGCGATCATCTGGAATGATCCTACTCCTTGCGGGGGCTTCTGCTGTGTGTAGACTCGGGCTTGGGCCATCACGGTTGAATTCTCTGCCATGCCCTCGTAGATGGCCCAGACGTCGTCTTCACCCTTTGAGAAATAGGACCTACCGCAAGAGGCATTGACAAGCCCCTGCAGCTCCGATGTCAGCCCACAGAAGAAACTTTGAACCAGATTGGGCTTGGATATATCATGATGTGGACACATGTCGATGAGCTCTCAAAATCGATCCCAAGCTTAATGGAATTGTTCATTCGGGATCATGACAAAGTTACTGATCATGGCTCTGGCTGCATTGGTCCGGCCGAGAGGGTAGTATTTCTTCAAGTACGCGGTCCGGAGATCAGCCCATATGTCGATAAATCGCCCCAAGTGCTTGAGCCAATATGCAGCTCTGTCAACCAATGAGAACGGGAAGGCGATCATCTTGATCGTGTCCTCAGTCATCAACCTGTCATGGATGGTGCTGCATATCATCTCGAATTCTTGGAGGTGGAGGTGTGGCTCTTCGGTCGGCAACCCATGGAATTTGGGTAGAAGCTGAATGGTGTGGGGCTAAAGCTCGAAATCTCCATGGATTGGCGGAAGTCGGATCCAACGATGAGTGAGGGATGCGGCTGGGTTGTGCAATTCCCTCATGATGGTCTGTGGCGGTCTCTCAGCGTCGGGATCACCTCCTCCTGCATCAGGTCCTCCTCCTCCTCCACCTCTACCACCGCCCCCAGGTCGGTTCTCTCTCATCTGAGCAATTTCTCTCATAAGATCTCCCATGAAAGTACCCTGGTCACGAATCTGCCTCTGCATAGTCTCCAGAGATGCTAACAAGGAATTGTTGATAGCTGCCTGATCAATGAAGAAAGGCGGGTGCTCATGATCATCGGGATGCTCGCCTCTGTCTGCCATGACTGGATTCTCTGAAAAAGCAAAAGAGGCCATCTCAGGTGCTGTCGAATGTCCCGAACTCTGTGATGCACTGAATTCTGAAACTATTGGACTGAGGGAAGGAGAATGAGAAGGGTGGTCGAGGGGGAACATGGTGGATGTAAACTCAGGCTCGGAGAGCGGACTCTCCGAGGTAGTCCTAGATGAATGAGGAGGAGTGCTGGATAGCGGTGCCGACAAAGTCAGCCTAAGAGATCTCTGTCCCATCATCTTGATTATTGGGAAGAGCAGAGGGAATGCAGAAGAAGAGGAATGAAGGAGAAGTAAAATTGCGCACAATTGTGCTGTATTTTTGATCTTGACCTAAATAAATCTAGCAATAAAACACAAAACAGGGGTGAGTTCACCAACTCAACACATGAAGCCATGAAGGTTCGACTTTTATCTTGTCAATTTTAGCTTGATTCAGGAATTAATCTTTTCACGAGTCCTTAGAGCGCTACGCCTAAAGGAGAGAGAGTACTGCCGGAAAAGTATTCCCGTACTTGTCCTCCTCCTGTGTAACCTGTAACTTGCGCTTTTTAAGGTCCTTGTAACCCTTCCTGGATCGCTACTCAGCCAAAGAAATAGAGGGAGGAAGGCGATAGGCGAAACCGATACTTCGGACCTCGCTCGCAACGGAATCACCCGTGAGCGTGCAAGATCCTACTCGGACGCAGCTGGTGAGACAGACACACCCTGTAAAGGCGTGGCTTATGCTCGGTACTTCGGACAAGGTCGATGCTCACACAATAGTGAGTCACCAATGGCGACCAAGCCCTACTCGACTACGTACGATAGTAGCGCCAATACTTCGGAAATCCAGGCGATACACAAGGCAGCCACAAGTTGGGTTTTTGGCTCTAATCCTTACAAAGCGCTCACCTCACTTGGAAGGAGACCTTCCCATGCAACCTGAATACAAGTGAGGGTGTTACTCTCCCCAAACAATGAATCCAATTACCGATTTTATTTTTGATCAAGGTTTTCTTAGCAGTCCCTTTTTAAAATTTTTGGGTGTTATCGCTTCTTTTGAGTGAATTCAAACAAGCGCCTAACGATTTTTATTTTCTTTGATCCTACTTTGTCCAAAAACAGAGGGAGAATAGAGTCGGAAAAGCCAATGCAAGTCGACACCAAGGTGGAAATCTCACCTTTGTGCCTAGATGATGGATGCAAAGTGAGAAGACTTACAGTGAATCCCAGCTCTCTCCATGCAGGATGCAAAGCAGAATTTGTAAACCTAAACTACATGCCGATTATGCAAAGTGGAAATCGTCCTAAGGTAAGCAACTTCTAGCGTTAAGAATCACAAGCTAACCACTAACCCTCAATCCTAATGTCCGGTCTAGGCTCACCCCTCCTCTGCTCAACACACTTGAGTTAGGAGAAAGCGCTTGTGTGGGATGAGCTCGCGGCGCACGGATCGAAAGCTAATGACCAACTGTTTAATTAGTCTAAGTCCAAATACGAACTATAGGAGCATGCAGAAGTGATTAGTGTGTTTGGACCTATTCTAATCGAATCAAGCAAGGCCTACAACTAAGGGCTCAATCCACAAAAGAAATGAAAAAGGAAAATAAAACCGGAGAATGACAACGGAAAAAGGTGAGAAAAACCGCGGTGAGCCCCCGGGTGAACAAACACCCGGAAATTATGCCCGGAGTGTCCAAGAGTCCAAGTACCTGTATTATTACAATTTATCAAATCACTCTCTCACAAAAATAAAAATGCGATCTAATCTAATCACTCTCTCACTCCTCCTGCTCTCTCATGCCGGCTTGGCTTAAGAAAAGCTGGCTCCACCTCACGTGGTTGCTTCGGATCCCCTAGGCGATCCACCTCGCTCCGCGGTCCCTCGCAAGAAGACAAAAGAAGAATGGTCAGATAGCTTAATCAATAGATATATCAAAAGTGCAAGAGAGATAAAATAAAGCTATTGTAAACAACAAACAGAAATAGACAAAAGTGTGAACTACTCGCTGTTGCTCCCCGGCAACGGTGCCATTTGATTTAGCCAAAATTCATGGAGTCTAAAGTAGTGTCTCACACAAGGCGGAGACACAAGTCGCTGTGACGACTCGCAATGAATTCTGGACTAAAATCAACAATTAACCCACACTACAGATCAACAATTTGAAATAAATGTGGAGTTAAAATTTATTTTTAACTCTGCACAAAATGTATAGCAAGCAAGTATACAGAGAGTTCAAACACAGGGAGCAAACATGGTAGGTGCACAAATAAATGTGTGTGTGTGTGAGTGTGAAGTGTGTCTACACTAAGCAAGCAAGCAACAATTAAAGGCATGGCAGGGGTATTTATGGAAATAGGCAAAAATCCAGGGACTCGCATGAAAATTGTCCACAAAACATACTGATTATGCGAATTAATGGACTAAGAGTAAATTACAAAACTCGCAGGGATAAATGTGCAAAAACACCAAGGTCACGCGCGCGAGGCACGTGAACCTGGGAGGGGTATAACTGCCATTATCCAAAAACCGTGGGAGTATATTGCAAAAAGTCCAGAAATATTATACTGCGACTCAAAGTTCTTGGGCTAAAAACAAATATGAAAGCTCCCCGGGGTGCTCCAGCAAAAGTGCCTAGTCGCGTGCACAAGGCACGTGAACAGATAGGGTTCAAAATGGAGTTACGACGAAACCCGGGGGGTTGAGTCCAAAATTTACAAAAATATATAACTGCCGAGGAATGTTTCAGGTCTAATTAATAATTTACAAAAATGGGCGGGGGTTTGAAGCAAAATACCCACGCCTAAGGATCCGACGGGTCTGAGTCTTTCACTAATGCCACGCGTCGAAGATCCGTGGCTCGATACCGGTTCGCGATGGACGGGCCTGATTAGAACGCTGAGGGAGATCGGATGAGGGAGGCTCTTCACGATCCAACGGCGGCTGCTGTCCTGGGCGATCAGCCTTTGATCCGACGACGCGGAGAGGACCACCAAGAACACCTGAAGAGCAGACCCCCGTCGAGTTTGAATCGACCAAGGGTGGCTCCTCCGTGCACCTGGGTGGTTTCCGACCGTCTCCGTGTACTCATGCAGCTCCACTCTACACCCTGGTGGCGGCAAAATGGGCCGACACCCCTCGGAACTCCCCCACGACGTCGAGGAAGAGGAAGAGCTCCCAGGGGGTCCGGCGACCTTCAAACCCGCCTCCAGGTGCTCGATATGCTCCGGGAACCTGCAAGGAAAGTGTAATATGATCGGGGGCAAATTGCCCCGATCACCTGGCGCAAAGGAATGGGGGTGTGCGGCGGCGTATGGCGCGAAGAATGACGGTGGCCGGAGATGGCTCCAGCCAACTATCGATTGAGCAAATCGATAGATTAGCAACGACGATTAAAGTGTCTAGACGAACCTCTGACTAAGGGGAATAAAGTAAACGAAAACTAAGGGGGATAGACGGCCTCGAGCTCAGGGAGAGCGAGGAAGAAGGTACCTCAACGGGGTGGACCACCGGAGGTTGAAGGAACGCCCAGACCTTGCCCAGCTCCTCTCTGATGACGAGGGCGAGATGCTGTCACCACCACCCGGTCAAGAACTCAAAGAGATGGAGGGACTAGATCACAATTGGGGTTCAAATTTCGAATGGAGTCAAGGGGGTTGGTTTTGAAAGGTTGACAAGGGGGGTCCAAAGAACAAGACGTGCAGCTCGATTCAGAGCTCACAGCTCAAGGAGGGCCTTGGGCGTGTAAGAGCTCTGATCGAGGAAAAACTTCCATGAAGGAAGCATCACGGTTTGGTGAAAGGAGCAGCCCCCAAAAAACCTTGAAATGGGGTCAAAAGCCATTCTGACAACCTACAGGACCTAGGGTCAGAGAGTTGACCCGAGGTCAACTCTTCTGGCCCCCTGGTTGGTCCTCGTGGACCAACCAGGAAAAAGGTCAAAACAAGATTAAAAAATCATTTTAAAATGGTAAATAATATTGTTTTAATTAGGTTATAAAATAAAAAGTGTTTATAATTTTATAAATTATTTTATTTCGATTTTTAATTATTTTTATGAGATGTATTTTTACAAGTTTACACTTATACCCTTTATAGGTATATTACCTATGTAAGTTAGTATTTTATTTTTATTCTGTGTATTTTATTTTTATTATTTTTATTTCTTATTTTATAAAATTATAAAATACTTTTATATTCACAAATATATTTTTATTTTATTTTTCTGACTTGTTTAGTATATTTAATAAAATATAAGTATAAAATATACATGTATAAGTGTAGGTAAGGTTTCTATGTATTTTATTTACATGTATTTTTATTTTGATTTTTCTTTGCATTTTTATTCTGGTTTTAATATACATATTTATTATAAGTAATATTTACAAAATTATAAAAATACACAAACATGAAAATAATGAATAAAGAATAAATAGAATATTTTATTCAGTACAAGTATACAATGTGGGTCCAAAACTCAACTTTCAAACCGTGGCTCCGCCAAATGCGAAACCACCGCCATTAAATAACTTATTTTCTTCTATATATAATTAAAGGTGAGTTTGAGCATTTGGATTTTCATTTATGAGATACGGGTTTGGGAAGTTGGGATTCTGGATTTTTATTCAGACCATAACTTTTCATCTGTATATTATTTTTCAGTGAAATTAATTTTGTATTTTTCTTTATAAAATTATCTACAACTTTCGTGTACAAAGTTTCTTTATTTGATGTACAAAAAGTGGAACCAAAAATAGGTCCCAAAATGATTAAAGAATGAATAAAAAGGTCTAGGTATGTATACTGTATTTTTGACCTTATCTCCCCCTACTTTATTCTTTATCGACCTATTCATCAAGATGCCCAGGCCTCAGGGGTTTGGGTCATAAAATATTTACAATATTTTATTCTTTTTCTTTTCTTTTATTTATTCTATAATTTTGGCTTTAATTACTGTATTTTATACATTAATTGAATGCACATGCATGGATGCCAATATACTCGATTTAAGGATATTTACAGGTATTTGCTAGGGTTTTTGATGCCAAAATGATAGAATAAAGATGACGAAATGTGGATTCATCAATATACATATCTATGTGCATTCACACACGTGCATGCATAGATACATACGTACGCACACACATACCTACATTGTACACACACATACATAGATACATACATACATGCGTACGCATGTATGTACATACATACGTGTACCATCTCGGTTTACATCCTCAAACCATTATCGAGGTAAAGTGACCCTGGCAACTTGTTGGGTTTAGGCTCGAATGGATCCATTGACAACCATAAAAAATTCTCAAGCTCGAGTTGTCAAGTAGTAATCCACCACACTTATAACTCCACACTCACACTTCACGAGTTTCCCACGTGGAACTACGCTTGGGTTGAGTTCTTACAACCTTCCATACTTATATTTGCAACATCCTTGTTGCGACATGGTCCACCACTTATTCCCAATGATAGTGAAGATTGCACTCTTTGGGTAGCCTTTTCCTCCTATCTAGTTGTAGGGGAGGCTCCACCTCTTGGGTAGCCCTTTCCACTATCAGAAAGAAATTGGCTCTGATACCATTTATAACAGTTCGGAGACCAAAACTCAAGACGTAACAATACACATGTATGTACACACATACATATAAAAATTAATAAATAAATGCATATAGTATATATTTGCACCCATTTCTAATTTTCCCTAAGGTCATAATCAATGCTAGTCATTTTTTTATATCAATCTCGGATACAAGTCCTCTTGCCACAGTTTCTCTTCTTTCTTGAAAGTCAAATACCAAACTCAAAAATATAATAATATATGACTTAACTTGTAAAGTTGTAAATCATATCCAGTTATCTCTCGCTCTCTCGAAATCCCTCTCTCTTTTATTTCACTCTTGACTGTCAATATTCCTCCAGGTTCACTCTCCTTCGTAGTCCATCTTGACATCGCATCCCTCCTGCACAATTTTGTCCCCTTCCAACACAATGCAACTACCCCTCCTTCTGTCCCTTGTAATGTTGCCGTCCGTCTCATACAACACCGTCCTTCACCCACTCGATGCCATTTGTCCTCAACACACTGCTACTCTTCTGATCATCATTAAAAGAGAATTGATTTGGGATAGTTGTCTAGTAAGTTCATTTATTTCTTGAACATTTTGTCCTTACCATTTGCTTATTCCATTCTGTAGCCTTATCCCGCGGATGAAACTAGACAAACTACATGCTCAAATGTGCCACACCCATGTAAGATTAAATAATAATTAGTTGATTTCTTTTCTTTTTTAAATCAATATACAATTTCGATTCACATTTTAATAAAAAATGTATATTTTGATTATATGTATAATCTTACAAATAAACGAGATTCATATTGATGTTAGCTCAATTGGTAGGTTATATTTAAGTTAATTTTGTCATGGATACTCAATATAATTGAATGCTATATGTTTTTTGTTTATTAATGATATATTACATGGCTTTGAGGGGTGTTCTTGGGAGAGATTTACTTTTAGCATAGCTTAACAACCTAAACCGATCATGGACTTTATCAAATATTCAATTACAGAGATCATATATTTTCTCTATCTAACTCGTCTTTGTATCCTTATTTTCTTATTTGAATCATTTGTTAGAAATCAATTGCAAAAAAACATAATAATGCACCATTTAAAAAAAACTTAAATTCTAAATTCAATATGATCATTTAGTTTGATTTTATAGTCTTCAATTATTTATAATAGATTAACGGAGTTTTTAACTTTAAGTTGATTGTGTGATCTTTAAATATTCTTTTCTATACATCTATTCACATTATCGATTTTTGAATCATAATTTAAACGCTTGTGATTAATGTATTATAAAGTACAAACATGAGAGAATCTACTGTTGAGAAAAAGTATCAAGGGTGAGAAATCTGATCCATTCTGTAGTCTGATATTTGGATTGGGTTGGATTTACATATGCGGTGGATTGATACAAACGAAGCAAAAATCGGATTAACCCGAACCAAATCCGGTTCGGTACGGTTAGGTCAGACCCCTTACTCATCGTCTGCATTGGGGCGGGAAACCATCCGGACTCCTCCTTTGGAGAGCAAAGAAGCGGCACCATGGCGGATGGTTCCCCGCCGAGCACCACCGCCGCCAAGCCCGATCCCGTCGTTCACGGGGGCATGTCAGTGGAGGACTGCCGGAAGGGCATCCTGAAGAGCTTCAAGCGTACTCTCATCCCGAACCCTAGAAAACCCACGGTAGTATTCCCTTCATCTGTTGTTTTGCAGAGATTTGATGCAGCTCTTTGTGTTTGGCAGTGCCCATGGTGAGGTTCCTGAGGGAGGAGCTGGAGAAGGCGGGGTGCCCCGTCAAGGAGAAGTTCTTCAAGTCTGTGGTCTGCGATCGGAATGTCAGCGGGAGTTACATTAGGGGAGAAGGGGTATGAATTTTAGATTTAATTCCTTCTTTTTTAAATAAAAATCCTTTTTTTGCTGCTGGTGATTAATTTTCACGCAATGTGGTTGGAATAGTTTGCGAATTATGAGTAAGTAACGCGGTTGTGACGATCACATAAGTATGTGGAGCAAATGGGACCGCGTTTATTCGTGGAATATTGATCTATCTCGAAAGATGCAATTATTGCTAAATGTAAATGCTGCGAAGATGCTTTGCTATTGTACTTTTGGAATTAAAAAGTGCCCAAGAATAATGTTTCAGTCTAAATTTAGTGTCATCACAAATCGAAACTCTTGAACTACATCGAACATGAATGACAGAAGTTTAAAAGCTGTAAACTAGAACATTTGAACACTGGCACTAGAATGATAGATTCTCATGCTGAAGCTCGAGCCTTTTGTACGTTTCCCACAGTTGAGCAGGGGTTTGCCGTACTTGACGTTCTAATTTGGGTTATAGGAATGCACATTATTTTGTTTTAGGTTCTCAAGATGTCTCCAGGCACCCTTGAAAATTGTGAATTGTTTGCATTGTCACTAGAAAAACCCTCAATGTCGTCTTAGATGTCTCCATGCATTCCATCAGTGCCATTGGGCAAAGATTAACTGTCGCTGTGGCCTGAGTCATACTCATACAATGGGATATTTCTTCATTCAATTTAACCACCACCACCACAACAACATCAAAGTTTTTTTTCTACAATTAAGTAGTGTCAGCTACATGGATTTTTTATCTTCATTCAAATCTATTTTGGATCATTCAGGGCTTTCCAAATAACTAAGGTTCCTTCGAATAGTCTCATTCCAACACTTCTCGGGCCTTCCCCGCCCTCTCCTAATCGACTCAATATCTCAAATCTCGTATCTTCTAACTGGTGCATCATCCGACCTCCTTTGCAAAGGAGAAACATTTTAAGCGGTTTTCTCTCATATCCTCTATCGGAGCTACAACAATTTTTCTTCTGATCGCATCATTCCAAATCAGATCTTTTCGTGTATGACAATATATCCACCTTAGCATTTACATTTCTGCCACTATCATTCTTTACACATGTTTATGGTTCACATGCCAACATTCCGATCCATACTATATAGCAGGTATCACTTCTGTTTTGTAATACTTTCTTTTGAGTCTTGACCTTTAAAGGGTTTTTCTTATCGCAAAGAACATTAAAGGCTCCTTTCCACTTTAGCCAACTTGTATTTATTGTATGAGTAACATCTCCATCAATTTCTCCATCCTATTGAAAATTAGATCCCAAGTATCCAAAAGAATATTTCTTGTGAATATCGTCTCCAATCTTTACCTTGAGTCCTTCATCGTTGTTTCCATCAAGTCCATATACCCAGTCTTATACCTACTTATACTGAATCCTTTAGTCTCTAAGGTACGTCTCTAAACCTTCAGCTTCTCATTTACTCCATTTCTTGTCTCATCAATGAACACAATATCATCAGTGAACAACATACACTAATGTATCTCATCCTTTATGTGACTAGTCAACTCATCCATAATCAAAGTAAAAAAGAATGGACTCAAAGTTGGACCTTGATTGAGACTGATGTCTATGTTAAAATATTCAGTCTTCCTAGACTGGATCCTTACACAAGATGAAGTCCCATCATACATATCCTTTATAAGGTTAATGTATAGGGCATGTATATCTTTTCTCTAAAACTCCCCACAAAATCTTCCTTTTGACTGAATCATCAACCTTCTCCAAATTCAATTAAAATCATACAGATATTCTTCTTTTTAGTTCTATAAATCTCCATTGTTCTACTCAATAAGTGGATAGCTTTGGCGTACAGATCGGGGAGGATGGGTAGGGGTTTTTGGGGAGGAGAGCGCTCTCGTCGGAGTGAGCCTCTATGTCGTGAGGTGAATGGCTGGTGGAAGCTCCTTCGCTGGGAAGTGAAGAGAGGGTTGCGGTCGTGGCTTTCGTTGTTCGGAGATGGTAGGAGGGGGTTTTTGAGGGCCACCATTCCTAGAGATATGAGGGGTGAGGGTGAGTGGACGGTGGTTTCTCACTGCAAACGTGGCAAACGTTGTTTCTGTTGCTTATCAGTTTCCCCATCCTATTGCAAAATAAATCCCAAGTATCTAAAAGAATATTTCTTCTGAATGTTATCGTCTCCAATCTTTACCTCGAGTCCTTCATCATTGTTTCCATCAAATGTGCACTCCATATATCCAGTCTTATCCCTACTTATACAAAATCCTTTAGTCTCTAAGGTACGTCTCTAAACCTCCAGCTTCTCATTTACTCCATTTCTTGTCTCATCAATCAACACAATATCATCAGTGAACAACATACACTAATGTATTTCATCCTTTATGTGACTAGTCAACTCATCCATAATCAAAGTAAAAAGAAACGGACTCATAGCTGGATCTTGATTTAGACCGATGTATATGTTAAAATAGTCAGTCTTCCCAGGCTGGATCCTTACACAAGAAGAAGTCCCATCACACATATCCTTTATAAGGTTAATGTATAGGGCATATATATTTTCTTTAAAACTCTCCACAAAATCTCCTTTTTGACTGAATCATAAGCCTTCTCCAAATTCAATAAAAATCACACGGAGATTCTTCTTTTTAGTTCTATAAATATCCATTGTTCTACTCAACAAGTGGATAGCTTTGGAGTACAGATCGAGGAGGATGGCGTATGGAGCTATTTGTCGTCCGCTTCCGTCCCCCTCGGATATCGTCGCTCGTGATTGCGATTTTCTCTGGGCTATGGGATTGTCTGAGAGGATTGGTTTCTTCATGTGGTTGTTTAGGATGAAGCGTATTATGACTCGTGATAGATGCTCTAAGCTTTTCGAGGGTTTCTCCAACCACTGTCTGCTTTGTGGAGTTGAAATTGAAATGGTGGATCATCTTTTCTTTCGCTGCCACATTACTGTGCCTATCTGGGATGATGTGGGGTTGGATTGGCTGCGTCCCGTCAACTTTGATTTTTTTGGAGCTCTCTTTATGGTACGCGCAAATGATAGAAGAGTGAGATTCTGCTTCTGGTTGTTGTTCTCTGGACCATCTGGCTTGCTCGCAACGCGAATCTATTTTTGGGAATGCGTTTTATTGTGAAAATGTCAGATACCATTACAAACAATTACTTGAATCTTGGCTTTTGTAAGCAGCTTTGTTGTTTGATATATTAATAAATTAATAGTGCAGACACCTATGCGTGATTCCCCCCTTCTCTGATTTAAAAAAAAAGACCGGGGAGGATGGTTAGGGGTTTTTGGGGAGGATAGCGCTCTCGCTGGAGCGAGCCCCTACGTCGTGAGGTGAATGGGCGGTGGAAGATCCTTCGTTGGGAGGTGAAGAGAGGGTTGCGGTCATGGCTTTCGATGTCCGGAGATGGGAAGAGGGGGTTTTCGAGGGTCACCATTCCTGGAGATGTGAGGAGTGAGGGTGAGTGGATAGTGGTTTCTCACCGCAAACGTGCCAAATGTTGTTTTCGGTGCGGGGAGTTTGGTCATTTGGCGACCGTTTGCTCTCAACCCTTGAGGTGTTTTGCATGTAGTGCCATTGGGCATCGTCGATCTCAGTGCAATCGGACGGGAAACAGGGCCATGATTTCTAAAGCAGTCGCAAGCTTCCAGGTACATTCAACTGGTCGTTTGCGTCTGCGGTGGCGAAGAATGCTGGAGAGCCAAAGCTCTCTCCGATCGTCTCGTACGCTTGGACGAACCCAAGGAAATTCCTATTGATTGGCTTCAAGGTGGACGGTCCCCTGGACCTTGCGACAGTTCGTTCTCAGCTTGTTCATTTGTTGGGTCCGTCTTTCTTGGGGAACGTAATCGCATTGGACGGAGATCATTGCTGCGTGCTAGGCGGGTTGAGGCCTCGGTGCTTTTGGCGGCAGAAGATGCTGTAGGATGTTGTTGGAGGGTCCCCATATTTGCTCATGGTGATGGAAGTCGGCCTTTTTTCTGGGTGGCCTGCCTTCGTAGCGTCCCTTTCTTATCGCGATCAGTGGAAGCTCTGCAAGCGGCGCTGGAGAAGCTTGGCTTGGTGAGGAGGGTCCTTTTTAATGGGCTTTGTCCGAGTTCTGACCTGTATATTGTGACGGTTCTTATCGAGGGGAAGGTCCCTCCACCATTTGACTCCTCTTGCCGTCTGAGGGTGGGTCGCGCAGTATTCCGGCTCTTGGTGGAGGCGGTGATTCCTCCGTCTCCATCGCTGCTCTCTGGTCCGGTGGAACCCTTCGGGAAACCGCCGCTCCTTCGGGATCACTCATTAAATGAATTCGCTGCCGTTTCAGTTCCCCAGCCCGGAGGGGTTGTGTTTGGAGTTGCCGCCAACATGTTGTTTCGAAACTTGCAACTGTCGCGATTGACATACCTTTTTCAGAGAAGACCATCCACCTTCCTCGCGGGAAGGCCCTTTCGGGCTTTTTGCCTTCTTCCTCGTATTCTCGGCAAGCGCCATCTGGGCTTGTGGACCGTCGGGACGCTTCGCCTGGTCTGGTGGACTCGGATCCTAGCGCCATCTACCGGGTACTTTCTCAGCCGGATTCAAGTCCCATTGGTGGTTCGATTTTCTCATGGATCCAGCTCCTTCAGATCTAGTTGCAGTTCCAGTGGTTAGTTGGGTTATCCTCTCTGCTCAATTCGCACTCGGGTCCGGTTGTCGGTTGCACAGGGTCCTCGAGCATGAGGGCAGGGGTCGTCCTGGGCCGTGGCTCCTCGATGATTCTATACGACGACTCTGAAAGGTTAGATGTGATGATTTCAGATCCGGGCGATCCGCTTGTGCCCGGTCTTCTGTTGGATGTCACCGTGGAGACGAGTACAGTGGCGTGCTCTTCTGGTTGCGCAGGTGATGTTGAGGAGGCGGATGTGGATCTTGTGGACCAGGTGGCGGTTGGGGGTTCTTCTTGCTTGCCTCTCTGCTTGGGGGACTCCTCGGGGCGAGGGGCTCTCTCCTTGGCTTCGCTAAGGGAGGCAACGCATGCTCGCACGAACATGGATCGCCATCCTTGGTCGGGTGGGGAGTGGACCTGAGTGGCGTGATCGGTTCCCTGGCCTCGTCTCTTGGTAAAAGTCATCCCCTTCTTGTTGCTTCATCTAGCTTCTGCTCTCTGCCTGCTGACGATAGTCTTGGGAAGAAAGTAAGTGCTATCGGTCTAGGAAGAAGCATGCTCGTAAGGTTACGTCACCGTTGCTCTTTCTGAAGAGGCGGCTCTGGTCGCGTCTGCAGCTGGGGTGGTGCAGCCGTGCAGGTTTCGGGCGAAAATGCAGTACACCAATGAAAGTACTAACCTGGAATGTGAGGGGTCTGGGTGACCCGGTAAAGCGGTGGACGTTTGGCTGCCACTTTAGTGAATGGGGATGCGATGTTGTTCTCTTGCAGGAGACTAAGCTCTCCTCGTGTTCCACATCTACCTAGAACTTCCTTGGGACTGGCTTGCTTTCGGAGTTCCGTTCCCTTGAAGCTGTTGGGTCGATGAGTGGTATGATTGTGGCATGGAAGGAATCCTTATTCTCCTTCTGTTCGGAGTTCAAGACCAGACATGCGATCACTGCGCTGTTGGAGAACATCGTGAAGGGGTCGTTGCTCAGTGTGTCCAGTATTTATGGGCCTTGCGTGATGTGAGATCTTCCTTTCCAGGGGTGACCTGGCTCCTCGGTGGTGACTTCAACGTCACCCTCCGGTCTTACGATCGGCCGCGTTCCGGGGGGGGGGGGAGATCCGGGCTCGAAGGCTTTTGCTGAATTGATTGATGATCTTGATCTCGAGGTAATTGATGCAAATGACACTAGATTTACTTGGAGGAGTTCTGGTTCGCGCTTGTGTATCGATAAGTTCTTGCCTTCTCCGGAGCTTATGCAAGATTCCCTCTCTTTGTTTTCTCCTCTAGACCTCGTACCGACTCGGATCATTCACCACTGCTTTAGGAGTTCGGTGGTGCGTTAGCTCATAGGGGCTTCTTTTGTTTTGAGAAAGCTTGGCTGCAAAGGGTCTCTTTCAGAGATCAGGTTCACAACTTTTGGTACTTTATTGATGTTTCCGCCTTTCCGGTTCGATCGCTTCACGATTTGCGCAGAAATTAACTTTGCTATGCAATCACCTTTGTGAATGTAAGAAGGAGATCAGAGAGTCCAGATTGGCCCGTCAATGTGTGGCTGAGGCGGATGTGCGCAGATTGGATGACTTCTAGGATGAGAGGGAGCTGGGGGATGAAGAGCGGGCTGCTAGTTGCGTGACCCAAATTATTATTCTGGAGGAGGACAAAAAGCGGGTTATTGAATGGAAGCAACGCTCTCGCCAGAGATGGCTCAAGGAGGGAGATGCCAACACGTCCTTTTTCCACCGAATTGCTAGTGGATGTCGACGACGCAATTATTTCCGCTAAGTGGTGGTGAATGAGAGTTTGGTGGAGGGCGATCGCCAGTTGGGTAGAGCGATAGCCGGACATTTCCATGAGTCTCTCAGAGAAATGAGTCGAGGTAGTGGAGGTGGATTGGTGCAGGGGCATCTCGGATTTCCGAGTCCCATGCTAGCATTCTTGATACGAGCTTCACGTTGGAGGAAGTGAAGAATGCGGTATAGAATCCGAACGCGGACGGTGCTCCAGGACCATATGGATTCCCTGTTTGTTTTTTCCGTGAGTTCTGGCAGTTGGTGGAAGCCGAGGTATTGGAAGTGGTTAACGGGTTTGCCAAAGGGAACTATGGGTTCGAAAGGCTGAATAAGGCTCTTATCCTTCTACTGCCAAAGAAGGACATGGTCGAAAGGGTGGAGGATTTTAGGCCGATTACGCTTTCTAATGCAATATATCTCGTTGTGGCTAAGGTTCTTGCCGCTCATCTAAGTAGGGTTTTAGAGCATTTCATTTCCCCTTTCCAGTTGGCTTTCATTCCCTCGAGGCAGATTGGAGACAATATTGCAATGGCAACTGAGATTGTGGAGGACTGGAAGAGACGAAATGTGAAGGGTATTCTTTGGAAGGTGGACTTCTTCAAAGCTTATGACTCTATGGATTGGCGATTTCTCTGGACGACGCTGAGCAAGCGTGGTTTCCCTCCCCGTTGGATTAGTTGGGTGAAGCGTTGTGTGACTACTGCATCCTTTGCGGTGTTGGTCAATGGCCACCCTCATGATGGTTTTTTCAGCCACAACGCGGTGTCCGTCAGGGCTGTCTTCTTGCACCCTTGTTGTTTACCATTGCGGCGGATGCTTTATCTTGTATGACGAATCGTGTGGTCGAAAACGGTTTAACCAAAGGCTATTTGAATGAAGGTCTATCTATTCCGCTACTGCAGTATGTAGATGACATTATTTTCTTCATCGAGGGTGCTAAGGAGGCAAAAGGAATGGCGTTAACCTTAGACATTTACATTGAGATGTCCGGGCTTGATCTAAACTACAGTAAATCCATCTTTGTGCCTTTTAGCCTATCTGAAGAGGCTGTAAGGAATTGCGATGTGGCCCTTGGTACGAATTATGGTTCTCTGCCTATTAGTTATCTGGGTGTCCCTCTTGCCGTGGGGAGGATCCAGGTTGCGGATTTGCTTCTGCTGGTTGAGAAGATGGAGAAGAAGCTGGCGGGATGGAAAGAAACCCTTCTCTCGCGCAGGGGAAGACTTGTTCTGGTTAAAGCGGTTCTCTTTTCCATTCCGGTGTTCTTTATGTCTTCCCGTTTGTTGCCTGTAGGTATCAGATCAAGACTTGAGAAGAGAATGCGTAGATTCTTATGGAGAAAATCGGGCCAGGAAAGTGCTGGGATTCATTTAGTGGACTGGGAGACTGTTTGTTTACCTAAAGTGGACAGTGGACTTGGGGTGAGGAGCTTGAAGACTATGAATAAAGCCTTATTGTTGAAGTGGGTGAGCCGTTTATGGGGTAGGGAGGATGATATATGTTATCGTCTTCTTTGTAGGATCTATTCCAATGGGGACTATAATATTCGTATGCTCCATTCACAGGTGCATCGTTCGGCCTTCTGCAAGGGTATTTGCTCGGTTATGCCTTGTTTCCACGATCTGTTTCAGGCGGTGCTAGGGAATGGACAATCCTTTGCCTTCTGGAAGGATGACTGGTCTGGTAAGGGCGCTTTAGCTACTCGGTTCCCTTGACTGTTTGCTTTGGCTGCTGATCAGGATGCGTGGGTCTCTGAATGTTGGGCAGATGAGAACTGGATGCCTTCTTTTGTTACTAATTTCTCGGACCAACGCTTCGAGGAGTTCCTGTTATTACTTGGTTCTCTTCGTCTCTGCAATAGACCTTCGACAGACAAGGACAACTGGGTATGGTGGGATAACTCTTTTGATGTCAGGAGGGCTTACCGTGCGATCTATAGGCTACCTCCCACGAAGATGAACTCTCTGATTCGGGATTGTAATCTTATCTGGAAAATGCACATTCCTAGCAGAGTTGGTTTCTTTTTGTGGCTATTGAGAAGAAGGCGGATAATGACTAGGGACCGCTGCACGAGGCTCTTCCGTGACATTTCCGATCGGTGCCCTCTATGTGAGTCGTATATTGAAACTGTGGACCATCTCTTCTTTAGATGTATGAAAACTAAGGCCATCTGGGAAGACAGAGATCTGAATTGGCTGAACACTCAGGATTTGGACAGCTTCTGGGAATCCATGTACTCTGGTAGGAACCGACCCCGTATAGTCATCCTTCTACCTCTTGCATTGATTTGGTCTATTTGGTTGGGCAGGAATGGTTCCATTTTTTCCAATGAGCGTTTTTACTGTGAAAATGTAACATTCCATTCAAATGTTCTCGCAGAGTCTTGGTCACTGTAAATCTTTCTGTAACTCATCGTTGATTTAATATACTGGGGTGGACACCCGAGAGTGTTTCCCCTTTTTGGTCTAAAAAAACTAGTGGATAGCTTCAATAGTTGAGGTTCATTCAATTTAACCATTATAAAAAATTCTATTCTTTCTTTCTCTAAGATCATGTAAGAGTTCTTTCCACTAATTGGTATTTATTGTTGACAACAAACAAGATGATATAATCGTTGCATAATTAATTATCGTGAAAAGCCAAACAATAATTCTCAATACGGGTAGTTCTCCAAATTTTATCAAGAAGCGTGAATAGACAAACACGTTATTGCAATGCAATATTGAAGATTTAGTTTGTGTAGAGTGATCGAAATAACCTATATGTAGTTCAACAAAAGATAATGAACTCTGGGAGATGATATGATCAACGTGCTTGTCTTGACTTTTGAGTATTATTGTATAATTTGCCTGAGGGATCCAAGGTACAATTCCAATGATGGAATGTGTATGCATGTTGCACATAAATGTTTTTGAATGGCATATGAAAGAGCCAAGCAGAATGGCAATTTAATTACCAGGCCTCATGTCTGAGTTCCTTGGAATTTGCGCAGATTTTTGATGTTATTAGACATGTTGAAATATCTGAGCTGCGTTTTATAGAAAAACTGGCCTGCTGCTCAAAGATTCTACCATTCGGTGTTTATATATTTAAATATAATTATAATTTACGGTCCAGAGGTTGCAAAAAGGAGTATACAAAAAGCTACATAAAAAGATAACGCGCTTTACTTGTTTAGGAGTTGCCTCTGGTTCATATTTGTGGAGAAAATTGTAGAATCAATGGAATAGTATTATTCAAGGATAGGTTCTATATAGCTTGAAACCCTAAAGTCACGTGGATGGAAAATACATATTAATCCTCAACAAGACTTCTGAACATAGAAGGTGTACAAATAGAAAGTGTTGAAAATAGAAACTACGCTAATAGTCAATAATGGCTCAATAACAACAATGAAGTCCATATTCCCCACGAAGTTGGTGTATATCTATCGATCATGTGCAACTTGGATATCAACAATGAGATATATTTCGTCGGAAGCATTTTTGTAAACATCTCAACAAACTGGAGCTCCATGGAGATGTGATGAATGGTGATCTTCCCTTCTCACACCGCATCTTGGATAGAACAGACGTCCACCTCAACGTGCTCGGTCCGTTCATGAAAACATGATTGATAGGATGCGAGTAATATGTTGAGAGTTATTTTAACTAAGGTTGCAGAAAGCGGTATTCGGTACTCGATCGGCAAGGTCATTGACTAATGATTAATCGGCAGTCGGACGACTAATCGGATTTAGTCGACCATTAGTCGATTTTTTGATTTTTTAATATATAAATCATTATATATATTCTTATATAATTACATAGGTTTGTACATTTTCTATATTATCAATGAAATAAAAGAAGTAATTGACTTTAAATATACCGTTAAGCATATTATAATAAGTTTGCTTTTAGAAAAAGTAAAAAACTAAAAAAAAAGCTCTATGTAAAAGTCGGCTGATTAGTTGACCCGACTAGTCGGGTTGATCGGCTAATGACCGACCAGGCCTAGTCGAGTCGGCTACCCCCCGACTTGACTAGTCAGCCTAGTCGGTCGACTTTTACATGCTTGATTTTATCATTTACAGTTCTATGTATTATATTTTTGTCTATATTATGTAATTTGCCCAATATGGGTTCTCCTCTCTATATAAAAGAACCTTAAGGTCTCATGAATAAGCAAGTCATTATTTTCTCTCCACATGGTATCAGAGCGACGATCCTAAATCGGGGCCCAAATGCCATAAACCTTTTCCCTACTCGCCAGCCTCATCTTGCTGCTGCTCTCTGGCGGGCCTCCTCTTGCCACCACGCAAGGCCCAACAACCCTCCAAGGCATTGCAGTCACCGTCGCCGCTGCCCAAGTAGCTATAACCATCGTCGCTAGGTGCCTCAGGTGGGTGTTGCCGCCACCGCACCACCTTGCGACCCCCCAAAATCACTACAACAAGCAGTTGGTGTCCCATCATACCCCTCCTATGTGTCGCAGGTGCGCCTAGGCACTTCTGAAGGTGCCATCAACACTCCAATTACCTCTTAGGGCTTTATCCAAGTTTCTATGGTCGCCCTAACTTCACCCAAAATTCACCAAAGATGTTTTTGGGTGAAATTAGATCTCTAGGCTCCGTTAAGTACCCTAAAAAGACACCAAGTTGATGGGAATAGTTGTATGAGTCTACACACAACTGATTCCTTATATGTTCATGTGGATACCTTTATACATGTACACAACCTTAGTCGGCTTTGATACCTGCCTTCGTATCATCATGTCAGGAAATAAGAAGGATTTATCTTCCTTCAGTGCCTTCAAGGGCCCGATACCTATTGTCAATGGAATTGACCAATCATAAGTTGTGGTCCATGTATGTTATGACCATTATGAAGTGCAATAACAAGGAACACATTCTGACGCATTCTGAGCTGGCAGATTAGACTGAGACGAATGCTTTGCGGAAGTAAGATGATGTATATGTACGTGTATGGTTATCTGGTACTCTGACCACAGAGATGGTCAATGACACCCTTCATCAGTCCATTACCAAGGTAATGTGGGACATTCTCACAACCAATTACTCTCAGGTGACTGAGGAACAATGTTGTAAAAGTCCGCCGACTAGGCCGATTAGCCGGCTCGACTAGGCGAGTCGGTGGGGTAGCTGACTCGATTAGGCCTAGTCGGTCGACTATAAGGCCGGCTTTTACATAGAGATTTTTTTAATTTTTTAGTTTTTTGATTTTTTTAGAAGCAAACTTATTCTAAAATGTTTAATGTTATATTTAAAGACAATTACTTCTTTTATTTCATTATGATAGTATAGAAAATATACAAATCAATGTAAATATATAAGAATATGTGTGTAAATATTGATTTATATATTCAAAATAGTAAACTCAGCCATGGCCGGTCCCAAGCCCGGGTAAATGAGGAGGGTTGCGTTAGGTAGCCAACAACCAGCGTAAAACAGTAGGAGACAACTTCCTAAATAATATTATTTTTTTAAAATATTATTTAGGATGTTGCCTCATGACAGTCGGATTATTTCAACATGGATTTAAGCAAACATACAGATTTCGTTGGGGCGTTCCCTACTTGCGACGCGTTGCATCGCCCGACTGTAATGAAAAATTGGCAAGGGCCGCTGCATCGCAGCCTGGATGTAGTTCAAAATTTGCAAGGGTTCTTGCATGAGGAACGCATGTGGGTAATTAAGCTAGTTCCGTTGCATCACCGCCCCGGATGCAGTCCAAAATTTACAAGGGTTCTCGCATAATGGACGCATACGAGTAAAGAAGTTAGTCCAAAAGAGATTGCAACGGAAGTTGCGGATTGGTAGTTGGAATATTGGCACTTTGACTGGAAAATCGATGGAGATAGTGGATACGATGGAAAGAAGGAAGATTCATATACTATTTCTTCAAGAGACTAAATGGTTTGGAGAGAAAGCAAGGGAGATCGAGAAGACATGCTTTAAACTTTGGTATTCAGGTAAAGATAAGGGTAGAAATGGTGTTGGAGTGGTTGTTCATAAGGATTTGAAGGATTGTGTGGTTGAGGTGCAAAGATTCGGGGATCGGATTATTTGCTAAAATTGATGCTTGAAGAAGAAATTCTGAATATAATCTCAGTTTATGCACCGCAAATTGGTTTAGATGAAAGGACTAAACAAGATTTTTGGGAGGATCTAGATAAGATTTTACAAGGAATCCCACAAAGAGAGATGATTTGCATAGGTGGAGATTTTAATGGATATATGAGAAAAGATGCTTCAGGGTATGCTAGTGTTCATGGAGGACATGATTTTGGGGATAGAAATGAAGAGGGAAAAGTCATCCTGGATTTTGTAACGGCATATGATCTTTTCATAGCAAACACTCTCTTCAAGAAGACGGAGGAGCATTTAATTACTTATAAGAGTGGGCCAACGAGAACACGGATAGATTACTTTGCGTTAAGGAGAAGAGATCGGTTGTATTGTAAAGACTGCAAAGTAATCCCAGGAGAGAGCTTGACAACCCAACATCGCTTGTTAGTCTTGGATGTACAAATAAAAGGGCTGGTAAAGAAAAGGAGGGTTCCTAAGATCACTAGAACTAGATGGTGGAATCTTCCCCTGAAGCAATCGAGCTTCAGGGAGAATGTTTTAGAATATTTATCTTGGGATTGTAGTGGAAGTGCAAACGAGATGTGGGAGGCAGTAGCATCTTGTATCCGAAAGGTAGCCAAAGAGATGCTAGGCGAGTCAAAGGGAGGAGCCCCAGGTCAGGTGGTGGAGTGAAGGGGTGCAAGAGAAGCTAAAAATTAAAAGAGTATGCTTTAAAGCTATGTCTAAGGATAGAACAGGGGAAACTGTCATAAACTACAAAATAGCAAAGAAGGAAGCAAAGAAAGCTGTAAGTGAGGCTAAGTCGAAAGCTTATGAAGTTTTGTATAAAAATCTCGACTCTAAGGAGGGCCAGAAGGATATATTCAGGTTGGCCAAAGCAAGAGAAAGACTTTGTACAAATCTATTCAATGTTATTTGGCGATTTTGTCCACTGTTGATCTCTGACATCGCTGTTTAGTTATCTCTCACTTCAAAAACTGTGATATTTTCATCAATTATCACCACAATCCATTTTTCATTGTAAATCCTGTGAGCGAGGGAAGCGTCACTGTTCATCCTTTCCTAGCATCCCTACGAGAAGCAGCTCATTTGTATTTGAGTTCTTTTTGTGTGTGGGGTCCTAATCATGTTATTGATTTATCGAGACATTTATAATTTGGTTGCTGTTGATGGTCACAATTGCTTTTGGCCACAATCGCTTCTGCTGGATCTTTTTTTAAAAAAATAAACATGAAGGCGTGAATCAAATCAAACCACATTTATCTTTCTTTATTTCAGAAAATAAACATAAAGGTGTAAATGAAATCAAATCACATTTATTTTTCTTGCTGCAGTAAAAAATGTGAGATTTGATGATGCTTTTGAATTTCGTGCATCATTATATTTTTCCTAAAGGACTTAGTATACACTAGCAAGAAACTAAAAAAGGAGCTTCTCAAGTATAGGGTGCAATATGTGTCTAGGGTAGTATATGTTGGCGTTCATCCAGTTAATATTCCTTTTCTTTGTCTTGTTTCTTGCAAGAACGTGCGTCCATTCTTTGGTCGACGAAGTCAGTAGTCCTGGCAAATATTTTCTATTATACAAATGAAAAAGGATACTTTTTCCAGCAATTAGAATTTTGAGTCGTCATGCCCTGAGCCCTCGCTCACATACAACCACTCTTGGTGACTTTACCTACTTTCTTTTGTCCGTGCATTCCTCATTGAACGGACGCGAACAATAGCATGGGCATATATAGGTAAAACTTCTCTTCACAACTAGAAAATGGGTATAAACAACTGAGGCATCCACGAACAATTATTTATAACTAAGCTCAAACACCCTTACCTTGAGATGTTGATGGCAATGCCTTAAATATCGGTTTCGATCACCATATCCGTGACTGGCTAAAATGAAATTTCTATTGCAGCCATTTCGGTCACCAATGCTTCTATTGGCAGCACTAAGGTTGAAATTTCAGTTATTTCAGTCACAAAACCAAAATTCGACCTTATTTTGGCAAAATTTGGATTCCTCCCTCCTACCAACCTCACTTCGTCCTCCCCGCTCTCTTAATCTGGCATCCATACAACTGATCATGATGAAAAAATGAAACAGATATTAGCACCTCTGAGTCCAGGCTTCTGCTGATTATGGATTTGATCGCAGCTAACCCCAAAATCAAAGAAGATTAAGCAGACTTTTATCACCTACTCACATTTTTCATAAATCAAAGGAGAAAATGGTCAAAAGATTCACAATTGTTACATGATCAAAGGTTGGCGGCTAAGGCAATTGCGGTATACTCTGGTGGGCTTCGTTGTGATGGTAGACTTTGCCGGTGCTTCTGCCGTATCCCACACCACAACTATTATATCATCAACAACAACAACAAAGCTTTTTCCCACGATTAAGTAGGGTCGGCTACATGGATTCTTCGCCTCCATTCAGATATATCTTGGGCCAATCCCGGGCTTATACCCATAAAACAAAGATCCCTTCGTATGGTCTCTTTCCAATACTTCTTGGGCCGTTCCTGCCCTCTCTTAGCCGGCTCAACATCCCAACACTCGCATCTCCTAACTGGTGCTTCAGCTGATCTTCTTTGCAAATGACCAAACCATCTTAAGCGATTTTCTCGCATCTTATCCTCGATCGGAGCAACACCAACTTTCTTTCTGATTGCATCATTCCGAATATGATCTTTACGTGTGTGTCCACACATCCACCTTAGCATTTTCATTTCTGCTACAACCATTCTCTGCTCATCCGAGAGACCCGGGTTCAAGTCCTGGCTTACATTTTTACTATTCAATAAAGGCTTGGGGTGTACACCATCGAGTGTATCCCCCTCATTTTTTGGATTTCAAAAAAAATGTCTATGGTTCACAGGCCAACATTCATATCCATAGAGCATAGCAGGTCTCACGGATGCTTTGTAAAACTTTCCTTTAATTTTTAAAAGAATTTTCTTATCACAGAGAACACAGAGGCTCCTCTCCACTTTAGTCAGCATGCATTTATTCTATTAGTAACATCTCCATCAATTTCTCCATCATGTTGCAAAATAATCCTAGATATCTAAAAGAATCTCTCTTCTAAATATTATCATCACCAATATTCTCCTCAATTCCTTCACCATTGCTTCCGTCAAAGGTGCACTCAATATATTCTGTCTTAGCCCTACTTATACGAAATCCTTTACTCTCCAACTCATGTCTCCAGACCTCAAGCTTCTCATTTACTCCATCTCTAGTCTCGTTAATCAACACAATATCATCAGCAAATAACATACACCAAGGTAACTCATCCTGAATGTGACTTGTCAACTCGTCCATAATCAAAGTAAAAAGAAATGGACTCAAAGTTGAACCTTGATGTAAACCAATATTGATATTAAAATAGCCAGTCTTCCCAGACGGGGTCCTCACACAAGATCAAGCCCTATCATACATGTCCTTTATGAGGTTAATGTATAGGACATGCACTTGTATCTTCTCCAAAACTCTCCACAATATCTCTCGTGGGACTGAATCATAAGCCTTCTCCAAATCAATAAAGATCATATGGAGGTTCTTCCTTGTAGCTCTATCAATCTCCATTGTTCTCAGCAAAAGGATGGCTTCAATAGTTGAGCGACATGGCATGAATCCGAATTGATTTTCTTTTACGTTGGAAACTTGCCTCAACCTTCTTTCGATCATGCGCTCCCAAATTTTCATAGTGTGACTCATCAGCTTGATACCTCTGTAATTTGAACAATTTTGAATGTCTCCTTTATTCCTATAAAGAGGCACCACGATACTTCTCCTCCAATCTTCAGGCATTTTCTTGCTTCTCCAAATAACATTAAATAGATTCGTAAACCAAGTCAAGCCGCGCTTACCTAAAACATTCCATACTTCTACAGGGATGTCATTCGATCCTACACCTTTCCCAGGTCTCATAACCTTCAAAGCCTCCTCTACTTCCTTTCTTTGTATCCGTCAATAGCTTGCACTATTAAAGTAACTTTCACTACTAGGCTAGCTAGATCACCCAAAGTGATCTCTCTATTTCCTTCCCCAATGAAAAGTTTGTGGAAGTACTGCTCCCATCTAGTCTCTATATCTTTCTGAGTAACAAGCACCTGACCTTCCTCGTTCTTAATGCATCTCACTTGAGAAAGGTCTTTGATCTTTCTTTCTCTTGCTTTAGCCAACCTGAATATATCCTTCTGGCCCTCCTTAGAGTCGAGATTTTTATACAAAACTTCATAAGCTTTTGACTTAGTTTCGCTTACAGCCTTCTTTGCTTCCTTCTTCGCTATTTTGTAGTTTGTGACAGTTTCCTCTGTTCTATCCTTAGACATAGCTTTAAAGTATGCTCTTTTAATTTTTAGCTTCTCTTGCACCCCTTCAATCTACCACCAAGCCTCCTTTTGACCTGGGGCTCATCCCTTTGACTCGCCTAGCATCTCTTTGGCTACCTTTCGGATACAAGATGCTATTGCCTCCCACATATCGTTTGCACTTCCACTACAATCCCAAGATAAATCTTCTAAAACCTTCTCCCTGAAGCTCGATTGCTTCAGTGAAAGATTCCACCATCTAATTCTAGTGATCTTAGGAACCCTCCTTTTCTTTACCAACTCTTTTATTTGTACATCCAAGACTAACAAGCGATGTTGGGTTGTCAAACTCTCTCCTGGTATTACTTTGCAGTCTTTACAACACAACCGATCTCTTCTCCTCAATGCAAAGTAATTTATCTGTGTTCTAGTTGACCCACTCTTATAAGTAATTAAATGCTCCTCCCTCTTCTTGAAGAGAGTGTTTGCTATGAAAAGATCATATGCCGTTACAAAATCCAGGATGACTTTTTCCTCTTCATTTCTATCCCCAAAACCATGTCCTCCATGGACACTAGCATACCCTGAAGCATCTTTTCCCACATGTCCATTAAGATCTCCACCTATGCAAATCATCTCTCTTTGTGGGATTCCTTGTAAAATCTTATCTAGATCCTCCTAAAAAGCTTGTTTAGTCATTTCATCTAAACCAATTTGCGATGCATAAACTGAGATTATATTCAGATTTTCTTCTTCAAGCACCAATTTTAGCAAAATAATCCGATCCCCGAATCTTTGCACCTCAACCACACAATCCTTCAAATCCTTATGAACAACTACTCTAACACCGTTTCTACCCTTATCTTTACCTGAATTCCAAAGTTTAAAGCCTCTCTTCTTGATCTCCCTTGCTTTCTCTCCAACCCATTTAGTCTCTTGAAGACATAGTATATGAATCTTCCTTCTTTCCATCGTATCCACTATCTCCATCAATTTTCCAGTCAAAGTGCCAATATTCCAACTACCAATCCGCAGCTTCCGTTGCAATCTCTTTTGGACTAACTTCTTTACTCGCATGCGTCCATTATGCGAGAACCCTTGTAAATTTTGGACTGCATCCGGGCGGTGATGCAACGGAACTAGCTTAATTACCTGCTTGCATTCCTCATGCGAGAACCCTTGCAAATTTTGAACTACATCCAGGCTGCGATGTAGCGTCCCTTGCCAATTTTTCATTGCATTCAGACGATACAACGTGTCGCAAGTACGGAACGTCCCAACAAGGTTGCAAAAGTCGGTAGTCGGTATTCGGTCGGTCGGGTCACTGACTAAGGGTTAATCGGCAGTCGGACGACTAATCAGATTTAGTCGGACTTTAATCGGCTTTGAATTTTATGATTATTTTAAATATATAACTCATTTTTATACATATATTTACATAGATTTTGTACATTTTTATACTATCATAATAAAATAAAAAAGTAATTGAATTTAAATAAAATACTAAGCATATTATAATGAGTTTGCTTATAAAAAAGCAAAACATATAAAAAATATGGTATCTAAAGGCAAAAATTGGTCGACTAGTGTGCCTAATCGGAATTAGTCGATACTCAGTTGGTCAACTCACTGACTAGAATAGTCGGACCTACTAGTCAGGCCAGTCGGGTGACTTTTACAACACTGCGTCCCAACGAAATCTGTATGTTTGCTTAAATCCATGTTGAAAAGATCCGACTGTCATGAGGCAACTTCCTAAATAGTATTTTTTTTAAAAAATATTATTTAGGAAGTTGTCTCCGACTGTTTTACGCTGGTTGTCGGCTACCTAACGCAACCTTCCTCATTTACCCGGGCTTGAGACCGGCCATGGCTGAGTTACCACAACTATTATATATTTGATTATATTTCTGGAAGGTTTCTAATTCATTCTGACCACACCCTCAATAAGGACAATGTCTGAGGTCTTGTTCTTACTGAGCATCACATGAACTAGGTAGACTGTCCTTCAAGTGAGAGTGCTTGCGGGGTATCGAAAATGTCATTCACTGATGGATGAAAGGAAATTCTCTACAAGATTCTCGCGTCTATGGCGTCTGCTCTTTCATCATAGCTTTTCTGTAAAAGCAATAGCAATGAAACTGCTGAATCTCCTTAACACTCTTGTCCTGGTTTCGAGTAGCAATTAACGAGGACGTGGCGTGTTTTGGAACAGTTTGCCCAAGATGATACTTATTCCACCCTTCTGAAAGAGCGGAGGCTGAATCAACCCATGAGGGCTAAGTTGACTATGAGGAAAGGAAAATGCTTATTCACTACTTAACTATATACCTTCCAAAAAGCCTCCCCAACTAGCTTACTTGGACTTGCACTATACACTCCAACACCTCTGAAGAATGGTATATGTTGCACTCCAAAGAGAGGAGTGGGCATGCCTACTGTATCTTCGAGATTTTCAAAAGGTTTGATGCTCGAAGTCTTATTAAAAAAGCTCTTGATTTATCTAGTCTTTATGATATCAAGATATATTAGACCTCTTGTGCATATACACCCCAGTAAAATGGTATTGCTGAAAGGAAATACTATCACATCCTCTATGTTGGCATGTTGCTAGACCCCTTTGGTCACCCTATATGCTTCTTATAGAGACTGGGATCATGTTGTTCTCATTTACCCCGTCATACCAGCAGTTCATTACTGGTCTTTCAGGAGTTTCTATAGGAGGCAGTTTGTGATGATAAATGATATGTTGCCATTCCACAAGAGATGTCTCCTCTTCAGTTTAGAGGCATGCGGACACTTGTTGGCCCACTATTAGATGCTACAGTTGTGGGTTGTAGAAGGGTTTTTGTCATTGAACACTGTTCTAATGGTGGTAGTAAATGCTATAAAGATAGATTTGTAGCAAAAGGTTATAGTTAGACCTATAGGGTTGACTATCGTAACTCATTGCGGATTCTCCTTGCTACCGCTCTCAGCAAGGATTGACCAATTTTTTAACTTGATGTGAATGCTTTCTTATATGGTGACCTTCACAAGGAGCCGAGGAGGTGTACATACAGAAATCCCCAAGCTTCGTCATTTAGGTGGGATTGTTTGAGAGTTTGCATGTTACAAAAAGTCATCTATGACCTTAAGCAAAGCCCTAGAGCTTTGGTTTCACAAGCTCTCATAGATTGAAAATGGAGGATTTATTTGATCCACTCAGATCATTCACTATTTGTTAGGCATATAGCCATTAGTGCTTCTCGTAGATAAATAATGTTGAGAAAAGGAGAATAAAAAGAAGAAGAATGAAATATGAAGAATAACAAAAAGAGATGTTTGATTTGCACCAATTCATTCATTCTCCCAACCTAGTCGAATGTTCTATATAGTCAACAAGTTGGAGAAATGAGGAGTATTAGCATAGAGTTTTGAAACTCCACCTTTGTTTGAGTTCTCCAGAGATACTCTTATCTGTCCCATGAAGGATAAGAGTTAGCCTTCATCCTCCTTTATAGGACAAATCCTTCCTTCGAGGTTTTATGAGAAAGATTCCGCTTCGAGATCCCTATGAAAGGGGTTGATTCTCAAGCCCTTGGCCTCGTCAAACCATGCGAGAGATGGGTCATTTTTTGTTGATGAGATACATCGAGGATTAGAGATCTATACGAGGGAGACTAATTGTAGTGCTGGTGGCTTTAGCTGATGCACATTTTCTAGAGTACAAGCACAATATTTCTACCTGGATTGCTCAATAAATCATCATTTCAAACTCCAACCCTCCAACTCCTCTTGTTCACCGACATGGCCGGATGCATTCTCGTCATCATCAGCAATTAGATGAGTATGCGTTGATGTAGGAGTGTTCTATGTTATGTATTTAGTGTGTCACTGAGAAATTTTTAATCCGTTCAAGCGGACCTTTCATGTTCTAGCTCGGGGATGAGTATTGAGAATGCTGAAGGGTTAAGTTATTTGGGTAATTAGATCTTATGGTAAGTTCGATCAATTGTGTAGTAGAGAGTTGAGCGTTTAATTCCACATTGCCTATTGTAAGAGATTTGAATGTATGTGGGCCTGTATATAGGTTCTTGAATTACATGTTACGGTGAGAAGATTCGATAAGAAAGCGCTGCATATTAGGCCGCTTCTCTTGTGAGGTAGGGCGGTCTTCCCTGTTGTCTTGAACCACATAAATGATGTTTTCATACTGTAATTGCTGTGCATCTCTCTTCATAGCAGATTTCAATGGTAAATTTTACACTCTTTGCGACTTTTGCAATTTACTGACAGAACATTCTCTTCTCTCAGATAGTTGTATGCAGCAACCACCTGAACTTTCAAGATGAAATCAACCAAGTTATTATCCATGAGCTCATTCATGCATATGATGACTGCCGGGCAGCAAACATGAATTGGTGGAATTGTGCTCACCATGCATGTAGTGAGGTAATCATCCTGGTTGTCAAATGAATCAGTTTTTTAACCATCCATCATGCTGCATTATCCGCTGGTAATATCATTTCGAATCATGGGATTGGATGAAATGGAAATTGAACTTGATCTCTTCAGGAGGAAATGCCCTAGCTTTTCATGTGGCACATTGTCACCATTAATTTCCTTATCAGCTTAGTTTGTTGTGTGTAGATACGAGCTGGTCACTTAAGCGGTGATTGCCACTTTAAACGCGAACTATTACGAGGGTATATGACATTACGCGGTCATGAACAAGTACGCCTCTATTCTGAAATGTCTCATTCCATAAATATTGTAATTGGCTGTTTATCTCTCCAAGTTCCAGATGTCAGCACTCCTTAAACAAAGTTACTATTATGTATTTTCGCAAGAATGGAATAACATAAATGTGATTCCTTGCCTTTTTTGTTGAAGAATGGATACTTGCAGTACACTCTTTGCTTAATTATTATTATGTTTCGTTCAAGTTGCCTAAAATTTTAATCGGGCTTGGTGAAGGACTGTGTGAGGCGGCGGGTGATGATGTCTCTTGCAAACAACCCGTACTGCACGCAAGCGGCAGCCAAGGATGCGATGGAAGCTGTATGGGACACATGCTACAATGATACCAAGCCTTTTGACAGGGCACCTTGAATCCTGCACCTCGGGTATCACCTGAACTACCATGTCGGTGCCTTATCTCCAAGCAAGAAGCCCAAGACATCCAACGGTAATAATGAGCTGAGACTTGGTCTCATATATTTTAAAGGGAAATATCTTATTCTCATTAAGATATACCTTAAACATTGATTTATTTAAACATAAATTTGGTGGTGTTGGCCGCATCCAACTTGCATTTTTGGACAACTTCAAACATACATCCAGCACCTTGATGAGAAGCCAGCAGGGGCGTGTCCATGGCCATGAAGATAAGTGGCAGTGTGGCACCTAAATTCCATCACAATGGATGGTAGAATTTAATTTTTTTGGATATCGACTTGTACTAGCTTTGCGTCAACAAGTTTTCAAATATCTGTTCATGGACCTAATTAAGGTTAATAGAAAGACAATGAAGTCTTAATAGGGAAATGTGTAAATTGAAGATTTTTTTGCTATATCCTCTGATTGCTCCTGAGCTTTTCAAGACCACTATTTAGGACCCTCTTAAGATTGATCAAGGGCTGGTTTTGAAATTTGTGTATGCCTTTCATAGAAAAGTGTACTTAATGCTCAATAGGAAATTATAGGTCAAAAACTCATTTAAATGGATGGGAAATGTTGATTTAACAGAATGTTAACGGATGTAATTGGGTTGTCATGGGTGCTTTTTACAAATGCATGAAAGGACGAGGCACCAAGTATTCATCTTACAAGGTGCTTAAGAGGCAAGAAGGAACCTCGGTTTAACATTATGTAATGTAATGTTCCTTGGAATGACCAGATCATTTTTTAGTCGGGAATGACCAGATAATGAAACGTCCAAGTTCCAAGTTTGGAAAGGGCCTTGCAAGTCTATACACGATTGGTCGAGGTCGAACAATACAGAGTAAGTTGGTTTGCTGCAAAAGTGGAATAATATAACCAGGGACTTGGAAGATATCTTCTTATATTATTTAGTGTTGTAAGTTATCTAAAATCTACCTTTACCCTATTGTTCTTGTTCTAGTGACTTGAATTTTGTAATCGGGTTGTGATAATCTACGGTTTTTGTTGATCTGTGGACATGGATGCAAAGGTAATCAAGTTTATTTAGGGCTTAGAAATGGGAGTAACCATCTTTTTGGCAATCAAGTTTATTTAGGGCATAGAAATGGGAGTAACCATATAATAAATAAAACTACCCTTTGAAATGTGATTTGTGTTGTCTATGGGAAGGAGGGTCCTTTCAGAAGTAGACATTTAATTTGGAGGCAAGGAGACAGGGTGTTTATTTTATAGGAGTTGCTGAACACAAGGGACATGGTTATCTGAGACTTTGGTACACATGGTCACTGCCTCACTCACAAGTCCCAAAACCTCAAGCACTCCCCGAAGACATGAAGCACATAGGAAGTCTACAATGGTGACTATAGGACACTCAACCCTTATCTTATTTACTTTACGATCTCTGCCTCAACTCAAGCTCAACTCACAAGATTGAGTTTGATTCCACCTCCCATTCTCGACATGTTCAAACAGCTTTGGAAGATTCAAAGGGATGTGAGGGGTTTTAAAACCAGACAGAACAATGACAAAACCCATCCCCCAGTCCATAGACTGTAGTTTATCCTATTTTGGAGGAGGACTTTGGAGGGATGAAGACCATTGTTCTGGCTTTGTTGCTCATAAGCTCCACTCTGTTGGACGGCCACCCTGTAATGGCAGGTAAGAGCTCCTTCACTTGTGGCTTCTTCTTCATCTTCTTGTGTTCACTTCTAAATCCTTGCAAATGACACATCCTCCTTTAGGAGATGCTGAAAGAATTGATAGTCACCTTGATCGACAAACGCATCAAGGATCGCAGCAAATGAAGAAAAGACAAGAAGAGAGCATAGCTGAAGGAGAGAGCTCGTGGTTGGAGGTTGAGGACTATGGACGTCCCTATCATAGGAAACCCATTCATAACAAGTTCATTCCATAGTTCGTACTTTGTATGCCTTGCACATACTCTAGTTTCAGTGTACTTTGTATGCCTTGCACATACTCTAGTTTCAGTGTTATGGTAGAGGCATGTACATGGAGATAGGAGGTATGCTTGCCTTCCTGGTGTTCTTGCTCAAAAACCAAAGGGCGAGGTTTTGGTAAAGGAAAGACAACTACGTCTGTAAGAACTCTAGGTTAAGTTCTTGTTTTCGTCAATTAATAGATGTGAAGATCTCCATTTTGCTGTCATGCTTGTTGATCTTTTCTCATTTCGTGCTTTTGACTTCCGTTATTACACCGTCATGATCTCCATCCTTGTCTCACGCCCATTTTACCTAAAGTGATATTTTCAATTTCACAATAAAATCATCTGGTGAAGGGCAGATTGTTTTGCTTGGTTTTAGTGCATCAGAGAACCTAGATTTATTTCATTTCTTGTTCAGAACATTCAAAACGAATGTGCAGCAACATTTAAAATGCTTATAAGACTTGTTTTGTTTGGTTCTAATGCATCAAATGACCGAGGAGCATCATTGAAAACATCAAGATCTAGAGATTCCAAATACTGGATACATAAAGTAGAGTTGTGAAAACAATGGAGAGACTTTTTATAAGATGGTAAAAGACTGGATCCTTTGTCTGTGCTTGAGAATAAAGAAAGAAGCAACGACAACTTGGAATTGGTGCTTCCACGTTAACACTGTGTGAAATCCACATGGGAGAACAGACTGTTACCATTACCTCGAACTTACCCTTATTTTTTTCGTAACCACCACTTGCTGAACTTCATCAAGGCCTCAAATTGTAGTTTTTGTAAGAGGTAATTTTAACATCATGTTGAGCTATGTGAATGTTACCATTAATCTGTAGCAGTCTTAATGTTTTTATGATTTTATTGAAATAACTTTGGGTAGTAACTTGGTGTTCTTTTTTCCTTTTTTCGGGTTTACAGGTAGACAAATAGTTATGTTCTTGACATCTCTGTAGTTATTTTAATTTAGTCGTTAGGACAGGTGATCAACTGTCGTTAAAGTTTGTCGTCGTCTTGGTGCGTGCTTTAATGATTGGTTGATCGTGTGGTGCCGCTTCATAAGGCACACCGATGGAAGCATGCAGGAGAGGGGTGTCTGAAGCTTATAGGTGGTGTGTACCTGTATAAAAGGTTTGTCGATGATGATGAAATGATGTTGAGAATGCTTTGGAATTCAACTCATTGGGATGGTTTTTGAGTGTATTTGAATTATTTTTCTAATAAGAGTCTTAGAGTTCTATTCCATGTTAAATTGCAAATACTAGGACTTACAGATTTTTATTTGGATATATACAGAGGGAGGTTGAAGTTCACGACTCGGCTAAGTCAATTGTGTGAGGGAGTCCAAAGTTACACGTCTTTTCCATAATGAGTATTTCCTTCATCGGTAATTATGAGAGGTCATCGACCACTGTTATATCGTGCATATCTTTTCATGATTAATCATAAGGAGGGAATGATATAGAAGGGCATCACAACTTTATCAGTTGAGGGTCGACTACTATGCACGCTACCGGAGTTATTTGTCGATGTTGACAAACATCGAGTTGGTTGCTTACCAGTGTTGAGGCTTACCTATCTTGATGTCACTGAATGTCAAAAGGAGTGTCGACTGTAGTTCATAAAGATATCGTTAAGACGAGAACTTTAGGGGCAGATGCCAATATATAGATAGATTTGGCGTCTGATTAGAACTATTTTTTTGACATTTGAATTCTAGATGGGAATCTTTTTCGATGTTTGAACTGTGGCATAGGGTTGAAAATGTTTGTAACAATATGTATATGGACCCCATCTTGATGTTAGAATGTCACATATTTGACGTCGAACGTCTTGATAGGATGCAGGCTGCTTACCGGTATAGGGTGTGAGATCCTCTGGAGATAAAAATTTAAGCAAGAGTTCACATATAAAACCCTGGATGCAAAATATTTCAACACACAAGTTCATGCTTATAGTGATAAGTCCAATGTCCAGATTTAATACATCATGTGAGGGGAGTTTTCTGTCACAATATATTACTACAAAAATGAAAATATATAAAATGCGGAAGTTACACAAATATTAGAACTCTGGTCTCTGTTCCTGCTGCTGCTGCTCAGCTACTCTTGTGATTTTTCGACGGCTAAGTGATGGTATACCAATGAAATTATAGGTGAGAGAACATGAAAATTCTCAACTTCGTGTAAATAAATGGAACATCATTTCTTGAGGGTATGGATAGGATGGTCTGAGAATACAAAGGAATGTAGGTGGAATGGGGAAGAGTGATATGAATAAGTAGTGAGGGACATATAAAGCAAAAAGAAAATGTTGCGATGGATCAATTATGAGACCATGGTGTGTGTGTGTGTGAGAGAGAGAGAGAGAGCTTGACGAGGGCATAGGTGAACCATGAAATTCCAGCATGGAAGTTGTCCCTAGAGGTACGATCGGAGAGCCCAATTGCAGGGAGGGGGAGTTGATCTCATAGACCTCGCATATGAAGAGAGGTTCCACAACATGCGGTCGAAGAAAGCTAACATATATTATCTTGAATGCTTATACCCAATCATGAGTAGGAATAACATGCTCAAGGATGCACGAGGAGCATCCTTCCCATGAGGAAGAACAAAAGAAGTGGTAGAGGCTGAAGCAACACCCACCAAGGTGGAGGGACAACCATTGAAGCGAGCAAGAAGCAACCATCAGAGAGGAAAAATTATTCTCGATCATCATGTATTGATAAACTTACATGAGAATGGGTTGAGTTTTTGCTTGCCCATAACTCATGTATTATGCAAGCAAATCTATTTATGCTTTCCTAAAAAACACATTTAATCATATAGTTAATAATCCATGCAAATAAAATTTGAAGGACTTATGATCTCATGCCTCATCACAACAAACACCCAAAACTTACTAAGTATGATATGAGTAAGATGAATATCCCATTACCCATGTATCTACCTCATGCTCTTTGATTCGAGGAGCATCGTTCACATGGAGGATCTCCCCAGGGGCTTGGAGGGCAACACTGCTTTGACTCCTCCATCGTTCTTGACTTTCCTCTTGCTCTACCTCTTCCTCTCCTCCCTATCCCATTGTCCTCCCCTCCTATTCCTCCTTCACGCCTACGATTCACTCTCCTCCACTTGGAAGCCCCTCCCCTCCACACCATCTACTAACCCTCTTCGCAACCACACCTTCTCTCCTCCCCCTCCAGTCCCTCCTTCCATATGTATGACGGCCTCTCTACTACATGGAAGTCCCTCCCCTCCCCACTCTCCATTACCCATCTCCTCTATCAACCCTTCTCCCCCTCTTGTTGCCTCCTCCTCCATGCCTAGACCCTGTCTCCTTTTGGAAGTTTCTACCCTCATACCGTGCACCGCCTTTTCTTCCCCTCCCGCTCCCTCCCCCTCCAGTCCCTCCTCCATGCTTACGATCTCCTCTACCCCACATGGAAGCCCCTCCTCTCACTGCTCTTTACCACCCCTCTCCTTCATCACAACTTCTTCCTCTCCCGATCCAGTCCCAATCTACCTCCAACTCCCCTCTCCTCGGTCCTTCTCCCATCTCCTCCCTTCCCTCCTCCATCCCTCACCTTCAATCTCTCCGCTGCCTCTTGGATTGTCAACATTGCATTCCCTTGCATATGTCTATAATGCATTTTAGTCTCAGTTCACTCCGCTGACTCCATCTACATCGATGGCGAGACCTACTCTGCAACACCCCTCATGGAGATTGCCCTCGTTGTTGAACATGAAATATATCCACAACACATCTAAATTCAAGTCACGAACCCCGCAATGAAGGCAACAATGGATCAACTCTTGAAGGTTGTGGAGAAACATGACATCCTTTAAGCAAGGAGGAATCCTTCTCCATTATTAATCCTAAGTTGACATCACCCCCATCTTTCTGAATGGATGAATATAAGGTCACATGCACGACAGATTTTTCTTAGATACACCTTGGTTTGGTACAATTTATCTCATCGAAAATCAACTAACGGATGGACACTACTGTTAATGGTGTAAGAATGTTGGGACATTTCTTTTATTCTATGGAGATGAAAGATAGAGTGTTTAGGGTTACGGGAGGATTGGAGAGAATACACAATTCAGGCTCAACCAAACGTAGACTCGTGTAAAGTTAGTATACTTTTAGAATCACTCACAATAGAAATTGACGAACGACAAAGTTACACCTAGAAAGTGATTAAACGTAGATATCGGTATAATTTTTTCAATTCATGAGGAAATGACGTATACATATAATATTCAACGACTAAGATACAGTCAACGCATAATACTATACAAACAAATATCTTGGACAAAACAGTGACACGATTAAAAATAATGTATGATCACATATCATTTTAGCACGTCGTGATTGATAAGCATGGAATATAAAACTATTTTTTGTAATAGAATTTAGAGCAGTTATTGCTATTTAAGGGCTCGTTCAGCTGAAATTTTATTCCTCGTTTCTGTTTGGTTGGAGGGATATAATGGATAAGTGATAGTTATTTGCTATTATCTCGTCGTTCAAAAAGAAGAGATAAAGAATAGAGTTATTTATGTTAGAAGGATACGAATATATAAGTGGTAGTTATTTGTATTTGCTGGTAGTGAATGTTATCTGAATTGTGCAAGCTATATACGGATATAAATGAAAGAAGTAGATGATGCTTTAAATGTTATGAAACCTAAGAAAGCTATAGGACTTGATGATATTCATATATATATATATATATATATATATGTTTGTATAGTTATAGGTGAATAAGGTTTGACTTGGTTCACAAATTTATTCAATGTTATCTGGTGAAACAAGAAAATTCTAAAGAATGGATGAAAAGCGTTGTGATGCATCTTTATAAGAATAAATGAGGTATTCCAAATTGTTCAAATTACAGAAGTATCAACTGATGAGTCATACCATGAAAATTTGAGAGTGTTTTATCGAAAGAAGGTTGAGGCAAATTTTCAAAGTAACTGAAAAAGAATTCGGATTCATGTTAGGTCGCTCAACTATTGAAGCTATCGACTTGTTGAGAACAATGGACATTTATAGAGCTAAAAAGAGCTTATATATGATTTTTATTGATTTGAAGAAGGCTTATTATTTAGTCCCAAAGGACATATTGTGGTGGGTTTTGAAGAAGAGATATGTATCTGTCCTATACATTAACCTTATAAACTGTGTATGATGGGACTTCATCTTGTGTAAGGATCCAGTCTATTAAGACCGACTATTTTGACATTAGCATTGGTCCGCATTAATGTTCAACTTCGAGTCCATTCTTTTCTGCTTTGATTATGGACAAGTTGACTAGTCACATTCAGTATGAGATATCTCGATGTATGTTGTTCGTTGATGATATTGTGTTGAATAGCGAGACAAGAGAAAGAGCAAATGAGAAACTGGAGATTATGAGACATACCTTAGAGACTAAAAGATTTCGTATAAGTAGGGATAAGACTAACTATATGGGGTGCACATTTAATGGAAGAGACAATGAATGAATAAGGGTAAAGATTAGAGATGATACCATCTAGAAGAAAGATTCTTTTAGACTTGGGATCTGTTTTGCAACATGATGGGGAAATTGATGGAGATGCTACTCATAAAATAAATGCAGGTTGGCTAAAGTGGAGAGGATCCTCTACTATTTTTTGAGATAATAAAATACCTTTGAACGTGAAAGGAAAGTATTACAAAGCAACCATTAGATCTGCTATGCTCTATATATCAAAATGTTGGTATGTGAATCATAGACATGCGCAAAAAATGACAGTAACAAAAAATGAAAATGCTTATGTGGATATATGTCCATACACAAAAGATCGGATTCGCAATGCCACGATCATGAGGAATGTTGGTGTAGCTCCAATAAAGGATAAGATGAGAAAAACCACTTAAGACGGTTTGATCATTTGCAAAAGAGATCAGTTGATGCACTAGTTAGGAGATGCATGATTTTGGATGTTGAGCCGGTTAAGAAAGAACGATAAATATCTAAGAAGTGTTGAATAAGATTAATCCAAAAAGATCTTATTTATTTGTATTTAAGCCCAAAAATGACATCCATGTAAGCGACACTACTTAAATATAGGAAAATACTTTGTTGTTGTCGTAAAGATGGATGATCGGAGAGTAGGTCAAATCTTATCCCATCAGCAAAATATTGGCCGTTTACCAAGGGACACGAATCCGATATCGTTATATGAGTGTCCAATCAAAATCTCTAATCGGAGATCGAAACGTATGTAGTTATTAATTAATTAAAAAAATCGATTCTCCCCTCAAATCGGAAGCATTCATTGCATGACGATGGATTCACAGCAGCTCCGAGTTCAATGGATGTAAGCTTCTCTCTTCTCCCACGGGAAAGATGACACGTGTCACCTGCAGGGGTCCATCATTCAATGGTTTCTTAGATTTGGATCATGGCTTCTAGTGGTAGGTATATGATATCTATGTCGACATCAATAGCTCAGTGCAACAGTGGGTGCAGACCCCGTGGCATCAAGGATGGACACAAATCAACGCCGTCCGATCGGTGGGGACAACGCCGTCCATCAGAGCCAGTTCGGTTGGGGGTTACCCCCTAATTTAGGTGGGTTATGCTGTGGGCTAGGAGCAGATATTTTGCTTGGAGATTTTATACTTAGAGGATGGGGAAGCTACATCATGATGTAGCTAATCTTAGCTACATCAGGGCCAATTTCGTCCTCTTTTTTTAATTTTTTTCGAAATTTCCATGATGGATTTTCATAACTATATCCCTCTAATATGTCATTCAAATTTCATTAGAAACAGAGACTCCTACGGCCTCCATCCGGAACAGTTAAAAAACAGCAAATCTGTGACCGTTAAAAAATGACTGTCTTGATGGAGGGCGTAGGAGTCTCTGTTTCTGACGAAATTTGAATGACATATTAGAGAGATATAGTGATGAAAACCCATCGTGGAAATTTTGAAAAAAAGTTAAAAAAAGAGGACGAAACTGCCCCTGATGTAGCTAAGGTTAGCTACATCATGATGTAGCTAAGGTTAGCTACATCATGATGTAGCTTCCCTTTTCTCTGGATGGGGAAGCTACATCATGATGTAGCTAATCTTAGCTACATCAGGGCCAATTTCGTCCTCTTTTTTTAATTTTTTTTTGAAATTTCCATGATGGATTTTCATAACTATATCCCTCTAATATGTCATTCAAATTTCATTAGAAACAGAGACTCCTACGGCCTCCATCCGGAACAGTTAAAAAATAGCAAATCTGTGACCGTTAAAAAATGACTGTCTTGATGGAGGGCGTAGGAGTCTCTGTTTCTGACGAAATTTGAATGACATATTAGAGAGATATAGTGATGAAAACCCATCGTGGAAATTTTGAAAAAAAGTTAAAAAAAGAGGACGAAACTGCCCCTGATGTAGCTAAGGTTAGCTACATCATGATGTAGCTTCCCTTTTCTCTTATACTTATATCCTTTGAAGTTTCTTTTAGTAAAATCTATGCCTCAACTTTTATGAAGTTGTACATGTACCATTATATTCTTACAAGATAGACAGTACTATCCTTTCAGACTCAGTTGTGTAGTATAGACCAATGTTTTTTGAAATCGAACTGGAGTCTGAATCGGAAACATTGCTGAAAAGGTCGGATTGGGTTGAACCATGAAATTGAACCGGTTCTACGAATGGTGACATCATCATTCTTAAAATCAGATTGAACCGAACCGGTAAAAAAGAGGTGGTTGGACATGCTAATTGAACCGAAACACATTAAACATGTAACATGTATAAAATACATACTCAAATATAGTTGAAAGAACTCTAAATTACATAGCTAATGATATATAATATACATAAAATATATTTTTAATATGCAACACTAAATGGTATACATATAGATATATATAATATTTAAACAATATACTCAATAAAAAGATAATTATTTAATTTATACTTAAATTCCTTTTATTACAAGAACTTGTGATGGAGTAATTGGTTAGAGGTTTGTCGAGGATTGTTGTCATGAGTTCAAATTCCAATAATGACATTTATTTTGAATAAATTCAAAATAATTGCTGTTAAATAGTGGTTGAACTAGGTTCGAAAAAGAAAATTAGATCGGTGATTGGACCGAAAATTTGACATTCAGACCAAATCGATGCAAATCGAATAACTGAATCACTCCAAGCCTGGTTCAACGGTCCACAAGTCGAACCGACCGATTCGATCCTTTCTAAAACACCGGTGTAGACTGTACAATGGCACTCGTGTATTGTATATTTTGTGAAATATAAGGACACGAGTTTAATTGCAAAAAAAATAGAGGCATAATTTTTATTGGAAAAACTTGGAAGAAAACATGTATGAAAGTCTTTTTTTCATCATATCTTCATAAACTTGGAAGAAAACATTTATAGAAGTCTTTTTTCATCATATCTTCATGTAAGTTGACGCCGCTACGCTGCATTTATACTTGTGAGAATAAGATTATGTAGACTAAGTGTAACACCCTAACCCCAAACATAGTACCACATGGAAAATTCATAAAGTGTGGGTGTGATATATAAGTGGTGAGGATTATTACTTGACAACTTGGACCTAAGCATTTTGGGTGGTTGCCAACGGATCCATTTGGGCCCGTACCCAACAGGTTGTCAGGGCCAGTTTTCCTCGATAACGGACCGGGGATCTAAGCCCGGGACGTTACACTAAGCAATCTTGGTTACCCTAACATCCACTCAGGCTATCATAATTGCCAACTTGGTTAGGTAGAGTTAGAAGTTCTTGAGCCTTCTTAGTCTTCTCTTAGTTGGTTTTCTCTCATCTTATCCTCCTCTACACAACTTTTCAATTTTTTGTTCCCTCTGACATCCTTGGGAATGGTAGTACATCGGGCAGGAAGTCCGAGTCACGCATCGTGATACTCCAGAACATTCTGATCGCCCATCCATAAGAAATGGAATCTGGAAGCAAAACATGTTCGGTCTAGTACGTATTGAAGCTGAATCGCTACCCTCATGCTTGATCTTGTTCTCATGTGATTGACATTTGTTGCAATAGGTACTGCAACTAACACTCATGTAGATCTCCTTTTAATGGTTGACTAGAAATGGACTCCAACCTTACTGAAAGTTTGAATATAGGAAAACGTGTCATCCATTATTAAACTATATTACTGGAGTTTAATTAAATAGGGCAGTCCACCCCATGCTTATTTGGCTTCGATCAAAATGGTGCCTTTTACGATAGAGAACTGACTGAGTATAAAAAAGACGGGAATTTCTCCTCGCTTATTAGCGTACTCAACAAGATTCCACAACGCACACTTAATTTGGCTGTCTCAGTCAGGACTGAAATTGATTGGTTCTTGCAGACTATATATTAATATATGTCTCACAACTAAACACACGAGACATTTCTTTCTTCGATCCTCTTCATTCAACATAAAACTGGAGAACAGGATGCTGCACCAACTTACATAACACAATACTATGTATAACACCTATGTACGCACACAAATACCCGAATTTACAGATCGAATATTACGAAAAGGGTAAATATATATACAACATAGCTCCCTCTACCTTGATACATGCTCCCAATTCTGATCTAACTAGACACGGGCATGATGGTCCTCTTCCCTCTTCCTCTTGGAGAGGGAGTAGATGACCTTTGCCGACACGACCTTCTTCGCGAGCAGACTCCACCTCATGTCCTGCTCCCTTTTCTTCTTCTTCGCATCCGCTCCTCCCTCTTCCTTGAATTGCCTGTATACAAACTATTGATCACCTTTTTTGCCATATAAATCACATATGGTAAACCAAAGAGGAGTCGATTGCTTACTTGCAAAGGGGGACTTTGCAGGGGTCGAGCTGGTCGCATATGGAGGAATGGAGGCGCAGCAGCTGCCACATGCGTGCGCACCTCTGGCAACCCCCTCCGGGAACTCTGTTCTTCTTCTTCTCGCACGCCGCAAAGTGCTGGATGAGCTGCTGCACTCCCTGGCACGTGCGCCCCCACTGGCACGGTCCTCTTCTTGCAGCCACCTCTGCCTCCCGCGGTCCTACGCAGGTGCACCCTTCTGTGCAGATGTGCTGCAGGCACTCCATGGCCTCTGTCAGCTCCATGTACACCCTCTGCTCTTCCTTCTTCCTCATCCTGCTCCTTTGCCTCTGCCAAATTCAAACGAACACCACATTAGTGATGAACTAATCATATCATTTTTTTTTCGGAATGGAAAAAATAACTTTGAACTCTAGTATTTACAATGGGAATGCCCCATTTTCAACTCCGAGGAGCAGTAAAGTGGGTTCCATTGGATTATAATTTAGGATTTCTGGGTATCTTTCATTTACCGTGTGCTCCTCTTGTAGGAACTCGAGCACCTCCAGCTCAAGCCACGGGTCATTCTCCTGAACGAAGCGCCACCCTTCTGTCTCCTCCACCGCCTTGAACTCGCGGCGCATGAGGCCCACGCACCGCACCTTCAGTCGAGGAGCGTCGCACTGCCGTGCCAGCTGGAGCATGTCGACCACGTTCTCCACTGTCAGGGATTCTGCCAAAGAGACCGCAGTTGCTCGTTTCAGCCACGGCACCTGCATCACGTGGGACAGAACCAGGAGGTGCACTCCGTACTTGCGCTTCTCCTCCTCTTCCTCAGGGCACCTGTATTTAGTCATGAACAGAGGTCCTTTTTCTTAGGATTTGAGCGTTGTTTGAAGTTGGAACATCAGGCTGTTCTTAAGCGTGATATGAAACTATATTGAGGAAACGGCCTAACAAACACGCAATCACAGATCTGTTTTTATCTGATGCTTAGAAATGTTTGGTTCCTTTAAATAGGCGATCATAAAGTCGTTGCAAAACTTTATCCATCAAAATGGTAATATAGCGTGCACACACATCGAGACTGACTTATAAATGAATAAAAAAATACTAAGCAGACTAAAGTAACAAGCACTGCCAACCGATCACGACTCCGGTAACTTATGACGACGAGGAGAGGCCATAAGAAGAACGCACTGAAGGACTGGGCATCGTCTTGCCTTATTGACCGTCCAACCAAGGGATTCAACGGTAAAGTGAGATGGAGAGAGGGGCTCGTGACGTGTACCTGGAGGTATAGAGGCATCGGAGGAAGCACACGACGGCGTCGAAGGGAACACCGAGGATCGGTATCTTCCTCTCCCCATTCCCACGCTTCCGCGGCATCCGCTGCAGCAGATTCTCCAGCACCGGCGACGTGGATGCCTTCACAAATACAATCACACAGCGACATATCATCAGATCCGACCGGCCTTCAACCATTAATCTCCCCCCCTTTTTCCAAAAAACACGCAAAAACACCAATCGAGTTAAAATGGCAAAAAACAAAATCACTGCTCCACCGTACAAATCGATCGATTCCGAAAAACATCCACTCAAATCGATTAGAAAAGAGCAAAAACAAAACTTTGCTTCGGAAATCTCCGCTATATCAGCTCAGAAGTGCCGATAGTTTCGTTTTCAAACATCGATCGTTAAGACTCCTAGATCCGCAATGTACCAGAACATCAGCGTGGGCGGGGATGGTCCTCCCGCAGGACGTGATGATCCGTACGTCGGCTCCGGGGATATCCCGCCAGAAGTCGCCGGAGAGATCGCCGGATTCACGAAGGAGCGACAGCGTGGAGATCATGGAACTCTCTGCCACCACCATCGCGAACGTGAAGACGAGAGCGGTAGCGAGGTCCTTGGTGTCCACGAAGACTGTGGGAGGTGGTGTTATTTATAGACGCGTGGCCCAGACACGCAGATCTTTTGTCCTTCTTTGTAAATAATAAAATTTAAGAGGGGCGGAAATGGAAAGAGGGAGGAGAAGGTAGCGATGCGGAAAGCTCGAGGGTTGGCTATTGAGCCCAACGTCACGCCCTAGCTCAGGTTCAGTGTGCTCAAGCCTTTTATGGGGTAAGGCTCGAGTCGAGCTTCTTATTGAGCGCGAGCTTTTTATCGAACATGGTTTGAGTTCGAGCCAAGTCATGCTCATTAAAGAAAAAATATGCTTTTTGGTAAAAAAAAGTGTTGTTTAGGTGTGAACCCACAACCTCTTTACGAAGATTATATTCTTACTAATGGATCACTATTTAAGTTACATTTTAAAAGCTAAATTTTATAATATATTATAATATTTTTTGCTAATAAAAAATACTAATTTGCTAATTGTAATATAGAAAAACATGAATATATTTGTAGTTGTTTGTTCTCTAGAAAAATATAATACTGTCACGACACATTAATGGATAATATATATTATCGAATATGTTCCTATTTAAAGGCGTACAATAATAAGATATCATAATTAAGCCTACAATAATATATATATATATATAACATTATCATATTAGAATTCACATTCACATAAATGGACACATATATAGTTCTAAGGTTCCTATGAAATAAAATTATAGATCTACAGTTTAGTTGGGTATAGTATACATATTTAATTACTACTTACTTAGATAGCTATAACCAGAGATATATGTACCAATTGTTGAACATGCAACTCCTCTTGTGTGTGTATTATATATAAATATTTATAAATATAAATATTATATGTATTCATTACCGAACCCCTTATTCGAGTTATCGAACCGAGCAGAGCTGGGCTCATTAAGCTATCGAGCCTAAAATTCAGGCTCAAGCTTAGTTCAATAGCTTAATGAGCCATGCTCACGCACCCTTATTGAGCCGAGCCTGAGCTTGGCTCTTCGAGCCATGACTCAATAGCCAACCCTACACACAAGTAGTGAGGGAAGAGGGGAAGGGGAGGCTGGAACCGGCCCGACGGCTTCCGGAGCGCTGGGGGCTCGTTTGGAGCATACTCTCAGCTCTACCCTTGATTTCCTAGGTAGAATTAATTTTATATGAAACCCACAATTTCTTTGTTATATTTTCTAATCATGTTTAAATAAAAAATTAACATCAAAAATATATTATAATCATAAAAAAGTTAATATAATACATAATCAAGGCAACATCACTTCAAGTTTATCATTCAAACCCTTCTAACCATCCAAACAACTACTATTCACAAGAGGATACTCTAACCCAACCCCACCATGTTACCAAACATGCCTTAGATGTTTGCTTGTCTTTCGATGTTGGAGCACCATAGATATAAGTGTTTTTTAATAGTTGTGCCCCTCTTAAATATTGAAATATCAGTTATAGCCCCTCACTTGTGCCCTTCTGTTGTTTTTTCCATTAGTGATATAAATCAAACTATGATTTGTATAACCAAACCCTGATTTAGTAAATTGGCTTACATTTGTGTCTTTACAATTTTTAAAATTTAGAATTGTACATTTCTTTTTTCTTTCCAATTACACTTGTACATCTACAATAACGTTTGTTTGAGAAGGGAATGAACGAAAATTAACTCAAGAGGCATAATTGATAATTGTCCAAAAAGTTATGGGCACGACTGATATTGCAAAAAAAGGGTCATAAATGATATTGTAAAATCTAAAAGGACTTATCGGTAAAAAAGACCCTTGATATAAATAAGTATAAATAAAATTTACCATTAAGAGGTAAATAATGCAGATGGAGAAAAAAATAAGTGATGTTAATTATGGAGTAGTGATAACTTATCATGAGATAGTATATTTTAAGATTAAGCTCTTTATTTTAAAATAATTGGACGATTTCTGCATTGGTAACCTATTTCCCCTTGCTAATCTTTAAATAATAATTACCATTTATCCCAAGTTCACGACTTCTATTTGGTAACTACTACTACCATGTATTCACAATAGCTAAAACTAATCTCATATTTTCAAGAATAGCAAATAAATAAAGATACTAATGTTTAGAGTTTAGGACGTACGGCACATGCATGAGTCTATGTATAGAAAACTATGCATTGACGGAAGCTCTAGTTTGGGCATGCTCACCTCTCTTCTCTCCCTTGATTTTCTTTCACTAGTAGTATCCTTAACAAGATTCAAGATCATGTTAATATTTTAAAATGTCTAGCTAGATGCATTTTGTGTTCTCCCGCAACCCACGATCCGATCAACATTAACCTAATTTGTTGAATGTTATGTAAACGGCTAAGACGGATAAACGCGTAAGCAGATCTTGGGGAGGATCCGTCTTACCTTGAACATATACGTATCTCTCCTCCTCCCATTTGAAATGATAAGAAAAACAAAAGAAACAAAAGCCTTAGTTGTTGTCACTACAAGAAAGAGTAGAATAGGCGACGGCAAGGTTGTAAAAGTCACCCGACTGGCCCGACTAGTAGGTCCGACTAGTCTAGTCAGTGGGGTGGCCGACCGAGTACCGACTAATTCCGACTAGATACATTATTCGACCAATTTTTTACTTGGAGATACCATATTCTTATATGTTTTGCTTTTTTTATAAGCAAACTTATTATAATAAGCTCAGTATTTTATTTAAATTCAATTACTTTTTTATTTTATTATGATAGTATAAAAATGTGCAAAATCTATGTAAATATATGTATAAAAATGAGTTATATATTTAAAATAATCATAAAATTCAAAGCCGATTAAAGTCCGACTAAATCCGATTAGTCGTCCGACTACCGATTAATCCTTAGTCAGTGACCCAACCGACCGAGTACCGACTACTGACTTTTGCAACCTTGGGCGACGGTCAACATCCGTCGCGAATGATAACTTGACCGTCCCCTCTGGTCAATGGGGACGGTCATGCGACCGTCTCCAAAGGTGGCGTCCCATTTGGTATAAGTGACGGTAGTCTGGACCGTCCCTAAAAGTCAGGTATAGGGGACGGGTATGACCGTCCCTTAATGGATCTTATTGGGGACGGTCACAACCGTTCCTTAAAGTCATTCAGGGGGGACGGTCACGACCGTCCCAAAAGGGAGGCAGTGGAGACGGTCATAACCGTCTCTAAGAACAAAGGGGACGGTCACAATGACCGTCCCCTTTGTTCATCTGCTAACAAAAAAAATTCCATTGCCCCCTATTTGATCTTTATTTTGCCCTGTATGTCACTATAATGTAGTACCTGTTACAAAAAATCTATCTTCATAATAAATATTATGATCACCACACAAAAAAATGCAATATACATTCAAAAAGTCGTCGTCCAACAACATATGCATTCAAAATACCACAGTATCCAACAGTAATTGTCCAAAATAGTTATACAATATACTACAGTATCCTACAAAGTAGCAAAGCTATCCTAGTTGTCGTCCTCATCCTCGTCATCGTCCTCGTCGTCATCAGCATCATCATCTTCTTCTTCGCCGTCATCGTCGTCGCCTAGCCTCGCAGCGGTATTATCATCATCTGTTGGGTGGCTAGTCGACGCTGCACCTTGATGTGCCTGCATGAATGCATTGAAAATCGCCATTTGTTGGTGCAAATCCTGAATCTCCATATTCATGGTAGACACTTGACTCTTTAATTCCCTCTCCCTTTGTGTCTTCTGAGAGGTCGAGTCGGTCCCTACTCCATATCAATTCCGTATGGTGGCACCACGACCACCACAACGGACGCGTCCCTGATGCTCTGGACTGGTCGCTTGGAGGAAGGCCGCATCAGGAGTAAGAGGTGGATGACTCGTTCCGGTGTTGTCTACAGAGCCAGTGGTTGTGAGCCTGACCATTTCCTCCTACAAATTTATTTAAGTAAGTTCAAATTCATTTAATTTGTAAAAAAAATTCAAATATGTTATGAATAACTTACATGAATTGGACCATAAGCAAGATCCACCCAATGAATTTCTCCGCCTACATCGCGGCTCTTAGACTTCTCGAAGACTTCCATTCGGCTGGACACTCGCTCGTTCTCCACTTCCTAATGTGAAAAGATTAGTAAAGTTACGATACCATTTTGATACATATATAATGGTTACAATTTTAACACTAATAATAAAGTAGATTACTTACGAAGTCATCCTTCAGTTGATTTGTGTTTCTTCTCCCCATTCTATGGGTAGACTTGAAACATTTCCTCCGATTTTCAACATTTCTCCTTGAGATGCCCTATACGAAGATAGTAATTTTAATAAAAGAATTCCAAATGATATATGTATAAAATGCTAATATATATGTCACATACCGTATGTTCTTCTCCCATCCAAATATAAACCATCGCCCTTCATTGTTCAGCGGTTACATTCGGAGGATAATTTGTCAAATTGGCTTCCAATGGAAGCTTCGGGTCGAAGTACTTTAAAATATAAAGAAAATTAATTATATACTTAGATGATGAAAAACAAATTTATACTTAAATATAAAGTAAAATACTCACTCGGGCCTTCAGACGACCTCGATATTTACGCAACATCTCCGCCCCATGGCCTAAAATCAGAGCATCAGTGACCGGGTCACGATCACAGGAAAAACTAGATTGCAAAGAAATCAAAGCAAACAGAAATAAGTTTATATATATACTGAAGAAAAAATTTGGTTTGTTATTATTATAAATACCTCCAAATCATGAAGAATGGTATCTTTTATTGACCGCTCCACTAAACGCCAGTCTGTAATGTGGAGAGGGACTCTGGCTCTGCACACCTGTTCCAAGTAACTCTGAAAAACAGCTGAGTTCTCCCCCACCGCATCGCCTCCAACTATCCGCACCCTGAGTGTCTCACCAGGACGAAGATGGTCCAACACTCGGCACTGAGATGTGCCTCTATATCTGCCTGAGCTACTCGATCCGTCAGGATCGGAGGTACTACTCTCTCGTTGTGGTGCCGACGGGGAATCCCGAATGCGTCTAGGACGTGGAGGCATATCTGCATACTATGAAACATTTAAATTAGATATAACAACAATGATATAATTCACATATTATATCAAAAAATTGGAAAATAAATGATGGTAAACTTACACTTTAAAAATCTGCATCTACAATATCAGTTGGATGTTCTTGCATTTCAGCTTGATATGCCTCGTTTATATTTAGTAACTCATTATCATCATTGACATCAAAAAAATCTCTTGGTACTGTTCTCACCGGTATGATCCATCCATCATTGAAGTTGTCTGGAATATAAAAAACTTGTTCTACCTGACTGGCAAGTGTAAAAAGGCTCATTTGTTTGCAATTTTCCAGATTGTTTCAATGAAAAAATCCCATTTCTATCTCTTTGATATCCTATCCCCTCGCGACCGACTTCAAACCAATTGCACATAAAAAGAACACATCGACATTCATGAGTAAAATTGATCTCTATTATGTCAAGTATTTCCCCATAATAGCCGTCTAAACCTGAAGGTAAATCTATTTTTATTATAACACCCGACATTTGTGTCGATTTCATCTCATCGGCGGACTTTGTTTTAAATCGGTATCCATTCACAATATAACCCTTTAAGACATAACTTGAGAATATGGTATGCATTCAAGAATGTTTAATGTTCCACCTATCATCTGTCGTTTCTCTTAAATGTCTCACACGTGAACGGAAACATTTAAGGAATTCAGATTTATTATGTGTCTCATTAAATAATGAATTGTACTAATCAAAAAAATCGTCAATTTCTGACAACTGCATCAAGACATAGTAGTGTATGAGATCTCTATCCTCATCGGATCTTACGCGGTGGATACCACTGAATATATGCCTGCTACATGAATAAAAGACCCATAATTTAGATTCGTCCTCTTCCTCCACGACCTCGCCTTCATCATTTCATTCATAACGGTTGAAACGCATGCTTTCACCTTCTATATACATTTCACAGAAATTAATACACTCTTCACAAAGATAACCTTCAGCAATGCATCCTTCGGGTTGTGCCTTATTAAAGACCATATTTTTTAATTTTCGAAGGTATCTTTCTATTGGATACATCCAACGATATTGAACCGGCCCACCGATCCTTGCTTCACATGCTAGATGAACTATTAAATGAGCCATTACGTCAAAGAAGGCTGGTGGGAATATCTGCTCTAATTTGCATAATGTGATAACAATATCTTCTTTAAGTCTTCTCAAGATCAACGGATCCAAAATCTTCGAACACAATAATCTAAAAAGGGATTTTATCAGTTGTGCCCCTCCGAGATATCGCAATATCAGTTATGCCCCTATCTTTTTGGTAATATCAGTTGTGCCCCCAACTTCTTGCCAATATTTCACTTGTGCCCCTCAGAGGGGCATAACTGAAAAAAGATTATTATCAGTTATGCCCCTCTGAGGGGCACAAGTGAAATATTGGCAAGAAGTCGGGGGCACAACTGATATTACCAAAAAGATAGGGGCATAACTGATATTGCAATATCTCGGAGGGGCACAACTGATAAAATCCCATCTAAAAAATCCACTCAATTCCGTTAATGATTGTAGGACAACGTCTTCAACAATCCTGCGAATAGCGAATGGGAGTAACACTTCCATGTAAACATGACAGTCATGACTTTTTAATCCAGTTATCTTACGTTCTCTTTCATTTACACACCTCGACAGCTGTGATGAGAACCCATCTGATACCTTCAAACTTTTAAGGAAGCTGAAAATTTTATCACGCTCAGCGTTAGATAATGTATATATTGCTGCAGGTATATTAATCCGCCCATTGTCTAATTCAATTGGATGTAGTTCCTCACGTATTCCAAGTTGAACTAGTCTCGTCCTTACATTATCTTTAGATTGACCTGAAAGATCTAATATTCCCAAAATATTCTCCAAAACATTCTTCTCAATATGCACGACATCCAAATTATGACGAAGTTGTAAGTGTTTCCAGTATGGTAACTCTCTGAAAAAAATACTTTGTTTTTTTCCAACCACATGCTACACTTTTCTTCGTTGTCCGTCCTAAACAACTGCTTCGTACAAGTAATTGATGTTCCCAAATAATATTGCCATTCACACGAGCTATGTCAAGTCGTTGCCCATAAGGTGAGCCATCAAATTTCTTATTACTATCTCCCTTTGCTATCTATGCTTCGGTGGAAGGAATCGACGATGACCCAAATAGCAATGCTTCATACTGTCAGACAGTCATGTCGAATGTGTTTTTTCAAGACAGACAAGACAGGCGAGTTTTCCCTTAGTACTCCAACCAGACAAATTTGCGTACGCGGGAAAGTCATTTATAGTCCACAATAGTGCAGTTTGTAATTTAAATATCTCTTTCCTACATGCATCATATGTAGGTATTCCAATAGTTCATAAGACTTTTAGTTCATCCATTAACGGTTCTAGCTACACATCAATTGCGTTGTCAGGACCTTTAGGACCAGGAATGAGTAGTGTCATCATCATAAATGATGAACTCATTGACATCCACGGTGGTAGATTGTAAACAATCAGAATCACATGCCAAATGCTGTAACTCAGACTCATATTACCAAACGGATTGAAACCATCTGAGGCTAATCCCAAATGAACATTTCTCTCATCACTAGAGAAATGGGGATATCTTTGATCAAATTTTATCCATTCTTCTGCATCGGATGGATGTCTCATAGCTCCATTAGCATCTCGTTTATTTGAACGAGAATGCCACGTCATCCACTTTGCAGTTTTTTCTGACATGAAGAGACGTTTCGGTCTTGGAATTAATGGGAAGTATCGTAATATTTTCACCGACTTCTTCTTTCTCTTTAAATCATTTTTTCTTCTTTATACCTGTAAGCCTTACAATATGGACAAAGAACTAAATCCGAATTCTCTTCTCGAAAAAGCATAGAGTCATTAACACAAGCATCGATCTTCTCGTATTTCAGACCAAGCGATCAGAATCGTTGCTTCGCCTCTTTCCAATCCTTAGGATAATTCTGAGAATTATTCAATAACTTCCGTATTAAATCCAGCACATCTGTCATCATTGCAGCAGTTGATCCGTTCCTTACTTTCATCTTAAACAACTCTAATAAAAACTGCAAACGCGTCATTTTCACCCCAAGAGCCAATATATCTTCTTCATCTGGCAAACTGCTCGAGAACCTATCATCTAAACCAATGTCTTGTGCCTCAGGTCTTCTTAAATCGTCCATTAGTTCAAATAACTCGTGATCAATATTATTCAAGGTTTGTGTAGTGACTCCTGCATCTACGCTCATATCCTCATCCATTCACAAATCTATACCCTCTCCATGTTCAGTCTAAATGGAGTAATGTAACCAAAATCCATTGAGTATAAGATGGTTATAAACTTCCTCTCTAACATCCCATTAAATATTCTTGCATCTCACACATGAACAATAAATCTTAAGACCACCAAATTTCTTATTAACTCTTTCTATTTGAAATGCCCAATCCAAGAACGCAATCACTCCTCTCTTATATTGTTGAAAATCATCGTATCTCTTATCCATCCATGATTTATCCATTTTACTGCACAATCAAAATAAAATCCTATTATACACAACAACATTACATCTATTATACACAACAACACATGTCATATTATAGACAACCCTATTAGATGTTCTAGATCTACTATACACAAGATCTATTTTACACAACCCTATTATACACAACAATATTACATCTATTATACACAACAACACATGTCATATTATACACAACCCTACTAGATGTTCTATATCTATTATACACAACCCTATTATACAAAACAACATTACATCTATGATACACAACAACACATGTCATATTATACACAACCCTATTAGATGTTCTAGATCTACTATACACAAATCAAGCAACCCTAACATGTGGAAAAACCTATTATATTAAACAAATCAAGCAACCCTAACATATCATCAAAACAACTCATTCACATGGGGAAAAACATCCCTAACAAGATTATCAAGTAAAATAAACAAGAATAAAAACAAAGGAGTGTTGATAGATACCGGAAATGGAGATTGACAAGGTCGGCAAGCACGAAGAAGCCGGAGGCGACGCCGTGGCAGCAGGGGCGACGGTGGGGCGGCGGCTTGAGTTGTGAAGAAGTGAATAGAAACACAAGTCGAAAGGGGTTTTTTCGATCTAACCAATGGGGACGGTCGTAACGACCATCCCCATTGGAGATGATCGGCGACAGTTCACTAAAGACCGTCTCCTTTGGAAGGCATAAGAGACGGTCTTCAGTAACCGTCCCCTTTGGTCAAGGCAGAGGGGACGGTCATTATTGACCGTCCCCTCTGGACGACCACTTTCATCCATGGACCGGAGGCGACGCCAACAGAAGCATTTTGGGGACGGTCAGAACCGTCCCCAAATGCCTTCCACAGGGAGGCGTATGGTCCAGTGGACTGGTCATGGCAGAGGGGACGGTCATTAATGATCGTCCCCTCTGGTAGACCACTATGGTCCGTGGGACGGAGGCGACGCCAACAGAAGCATACTGGGGACGGTCAGAACCGTCCCCAAAGGCCTTCCACAGGGGGTCGTATGGTCCAGTCACCTGGTAATGGCAGAGGGGACGGTCATTAATGACCATCCCCTCTGGTCGACCACTTTGATCCATTCGTCAGAGGCGACGCCAACAGAGGCGCAATGGGGACGGTCAGAACCGTCCCCAAAGGCCTTCCAGAAGGGTGGAAATCGTCCAGTGGCCTGGTCATGGCAGAGGGGACGGTCACTAATGACCGTCCCCTCTGGTCGACAACTTTGGTACATTCGTCAGAGGCGACGCCAACAGAGGAACAATGGGGACGGTCAGAACCGTCCCCAAAGACCTTCCAGAAGGATGGACATCGTCCAGTGGCCTGGTCAAGGAAGAGGGGACGGTCATTAATGACCGTTCCTATTAAGTTATTACAAAAGGGACGATAATCCACATACCGTCTCCCAGTATGTGATTATTGGGGACGGTTGTTTTGATGACCGTCCCTAAAAAGTGGCATTAGGGACGGTCAATTGAAAACCGTCGCTAGTTGTCGTCCCTAAATAGGGCAATTCCTGTAGTGTGTGTGCATCATGGACATTTTCTCTCCGTGATTTTTCTCTTCCAGTGCAGAGGATTTCCATATTAACCACCGTTCTTTGTGTATTTGTTGTTCTACATGGTATCAGAGCCTCGTTGATGCCTAGGATTGTGTATGCTAGTGCTTGAGATGCTGTAAATTGGTATCCATTGTATTGAATTTTTTTGTGGTCGATTTTTTTTATTTATCTCATCGTCGGTCCACCATATCACGTTGCGACAACCATTCCGCAGTGTTGTGGAAATGCGGTGGATGTCTAAATCAACCTGCAGGAGGCTATTGTTGATGTTATGGTGTTGTTTAACATATAAAAATATCCAGCTCCATTGATATTGCGAGTTAAGCTCTCTGATTGTTGGGGGAACAACCCTTGGTGTGAGCTTTGTGCTCTTGAATGTTATTGTGGGCGCGTATTCCATTTCTTGGGAACATTTTCTGCCTCCTTTTGCAGGTTAAAGTCGGGTTGCGTATTGTTGTCCACCAAGTGTTCAACAAAATAACACAAAGATTTGGTACAATGTTGAAGGAGGCTGATGATGTTTGATATTATTAGGACTCATTCTAAAGGTCCTTTTGGAATCAGTTGAAAACTCACGTGCAGTCTTCCCTTGTTGGTTATGGTTGGATTGAAGGTTGGACTCCGTTGTGAATGGTATTGGACTCCAATTCTCATATAGCTATTGTGCATCTCTTCTTATTGGGTTGCAAAGTACTACTATTGTTGATTCTCTTAGGCCTGCACTGACACTAGAGTGATTGTTTTAGACGTGGCGATTTGCCTCTTGGTTTGTTCGTTCATTGACTGAATTGTTGCAGTAATCAAAAGTTATTTTTTTTGAGATTTCAAGGATATATTGGTGTATGTTTTCTCTCATAGCATGTGATCCTAAACTTCAGTGGATATTTGATAACGGTGCCATTAATCATATGACGAGCGATCCAAAACTCTTTAGGGCCTATAAAATTAATCTCCGATAAAGACCATGTAATCCTTGCTGATGGACCTCATGTCACAATATGGGGAAATGAAGTATTTTTCTTCTTGATAATTTTGCTACTCATAATGCACTTCATGTTCCAAACATGCCTCAAAATCTCATGTTTGTTAGCAATACAAAAAAGAATTAAACTGTGAACTTTCTTTTCTTCTGATCGTTGTATGATGCATGACTTGGTGACAGAAAAGAGAATTGGGATCGGCTTAATTTTTGAAGGTTTGTACTATCTACCAATTAAAATAACAACCATTCTAACTACTGCAATTCAAGGACGAAAGAACAAGAATGATTGTAAGCGTAAAGTCATTAAATCATAAAAATACCTTGGTCATCTTCCGTTCGGTTATCTCAAAGAATTGTTTCCTGTACTATTTGAAGACTTGAACTCTACGGACTTGGTATGTCACGTTTGTTTGAAGGCAAATCACACTCGTGTAACTTATCATGTTTTTGAGAGCAAGACATGTAACGCCCCACCTCAGTAGGAGCGCATCTCAATGCCCATTCACAAAATTTACCCAACAACAATTGTAAACAACCTGCATGATAGACTATTCATACAAATTTGGCAAAAGAAGAAATATTCCATACATAGAGAAAAAGTTCACAACTTAAGATGACAATAAAAATTCAAGATCTTATTATTACATCACAAAAAAAGGTAAAAGTAGACTGCCCAACTAGGTAACAACCTCCGAAATGGTTCTCAACTGCTGCCAAAAACTCTCGCCTCGGTCTCCTGCTCAAGATTTCCTGTTGGATTTCCAAGAGGGTAACTTATGAGTCAAATGACCCAGTAAGGATATAACAATAATTTATAAGTAAAAGCAAAATTCAGGTAGGCAATGCAAGTGCAGTAACTATAGGGGTATAAAGAAAATATTCTAAGGAACTCAAGTAAAAAAAAAGCCTCTAATTAAGTTACATGCAATGAGTAGATTTTTGACAATTTACACAATTAATCCACTTCTAAGTGCTTTGATCCGTAGCTTATTTACTTATTTATTTATTTATTTATTCCGGACTCACCCGTCAAAGGAGAAAGTCTACACTAGGAATGAAACCAGCATCGCTTTATTCAAAGTGCAGACTAAGACCTTTGAGCAAGCGTGACCCTTAAGCTAGTCTGTAGATAGTACTCTAACACTCGAGACAAGAGGCATATAGCCCGAGAACCCATGATTCTGTCAATCGAGTCTGCCAGGGGAGTCTTGCTCGCCCCAAAACCAATAGTCACAAAACAGATCTGTATAGTGCGATGCACACGTGCATCCACCCAACTCTCCAGAGTACCTATCACCACCCCACTCTGTGATGCCCCTCGAGTGGGGCTGACTCACTATTGGCTCAGCCGGACTACAAGGGTGTGCACCCACCTTGTAGTTTTTTTTTATATATATATCCCTGCATGTATACTATATTTTACTCAACAGCAAGCTATCTTGGGTTTATGTGAAAACCATGTCATAAACCATCCCATTAAGATCACAATTCTAAAAAAAAAGGTACGATTGCACCACATTAGATTTTTGATGGGAACCTGACGATGTTAAGGGAGATGCTAGCACTGATAGTCATATCAACCCATCAACTACAAGCTCAAAACTGTTGATCCAATTCCTCAAACCCCCAACATATACATTCCTCTATACTAAAGACAGGTTCGTGAACGGGGACTACCAAGCATGATACGAAAGAAAAAGAAAAGATTAAGGTATAGAGTACAATAAAAAGAGACTATACTTTGTTTCGTAAATTTTATAAACTATATTATACAGACATCCAGTTCATGTTTTGTGACATTTATTTACGACAAAAGGGTAAATTGCGTAATACCTATTATTAAAAAGAAACCAATCCTATCATATAATACGAGCATGAGAACTTTACATATTTTACTCTTACCTTAACAACAACAAAAATTATTGCGTAAAGTGCCCCATAAAAATTGTCATATAAAAGATATACCACTGATATCAACATAGTTTATCTATATACAAACACCACAATATAAAACCTTACATTAGTTAGCTAAAGAGGCCTTTTATCGTTGGTTTATCCTATTGGTAGTCAAGGGTTACTTGATGGAGGTAATTAATTCCATAATGGAAGAATCAAGAATATACTCATGCATAGGGATCCGATCAATCATCTTGTCATATTGTGATAGTTTATTCCTAATAAAACCACCGGGATATGTTCCCATGCCCTAATATTGTTCCATACCCGATACAGAAGATACCGACAAGTTTTGATATACAAAACACGCATAGTCTCATCTCCCTACAAAAGTCTTCACTTATCTATTATTTTTTTTTAAAAATAAAATTCCTATTGCCCCAACGACATACATGACATACCTTATGCACTGTATATGAAATCCTGATGTATGTAAACTACTGATAGATTTCCTCTCTCTCTCTCTCTCTTTTTTTTGATTGTGCAGTGTCGTGTCTAGTGTAGATATTATATCACAGGAGAAATAGTACAACCAATAGGAACGTCGTCTAAAACTAGGGTTTAATTAACACCACGCATGATTATACAACAACAAAAGGTTTTAATGATTCTGAAATATAACTCCAAAAATAAATAAATCCATCATGATGTACCAACAGCAAAAGGAGATCCGGGTGGGATTGGATCAAAACAATTAAACATCCACCGAAACAACACTCTCCCTAATCGCAAAAGAAACGTAGAAGATCCGTTACCTAACGAGAACCTTCGATCCGTGCACGCGGTCAACGACTTAAAACTTGTGCGCCTTTCCCTTGCGACGACGTTCTTCTTCCTCTCCTTGTAATGAAACTCCGAAGCCTCGCAATTCGTCTACGGGGAGACACTCCTCCTCTTGACTCTCTAAGGGGGAAGAAGAAGAAGAAATCAACTTTGGAAGGAATCACAAGATGGAAAGAGATCAATAGGTACTTAAAGATCATTCAATGGGTGAAAAAGGAAACAAGGTTGTCAAAAAATGAGGTAGAATATCCTCCAAAATATCTCCCCAACATGTATCATAAAACCAAAATCCGTGGGTAATATTTCCATAAAAGTCCCTGACTTTGGTTCACTAGAAAGGGCATAACTTCCTCATACGATCTCGGATTCGCGCATTCTTGGTCTCGTTGGAAAGCTTGCGACGAGACGCTTCTTTTGAGTATGATATTGTATATGTTTTAATATTTTGGAAAAAGCCAAAATTTTCGGGGTGTTACATCATAACAACCTTAAAAACAGTCTTGTCCTCGAGACTTAAGATGAATGGGATGTAACATAACAACCTTAAAAGGTTGAGACCAATCGATTGGCTGCTAAAGATATAAGTAATAATTAGAGATTACCTTCAAAAAGATGTGGGTAGTCCCGTCGCATATCTGCCTCAGGCTCCCAAGTGGCCTCCTCGGAGTTATGTCGTTGCCAGAGGACCTTTACCAATGGTATCTCCTTATGCCTCAACCTCTTCACTGAGCGATCGATGATCCGGACTTGCTCCTCAGGGTAGCTTAGGTCTGTGTCCACCTGAAGATTATCGTAGCTGATCACGTGCGATGGGTCATGCACATATTTCCTTAGGTTGGAAATGTGAAAGACATCATGTACTCCTGACAGGTGAGGGGGAAGTGCCAACCTATAAGCAACACTGCCAATTCTGTCAAGGACCTCAAAAGGTCCAACAAACCGTGGGGCTAACTTCCCTTTACTCCAAACCGTTGCACTCCCTTGGTTGGAGATACTCTCAGGAAGACGAAATCTCCAACTTCAAAGCTAAGATTGGTGCGTCGTTTATCACTGTAGCTCTTCTGTCTACTTTGTGCAGTAAGAAGCTTTTCCCGTGCTGTTTTAATGGCCTTAGTAGTTTCCTCCAAGTATTCCACCTTATGCAGCTGGTTATGCCCGACCTCCCGCCAACTCAAAGGTGTAGTACATCGTCTCCCATATAATGCTTCAAAAGGGACCATGCCTATGCTGGCATGGTAACTGTTATTATACGTAAACTCTGCTAACGGCAAATGGTCCTTCCACGACCCGTTCCACTCCAGCACACATGCTCGAAGAAGATCCTCTAGTGTCTGAATCGTCCTCTCAGATTGTCCGTCGGTCTGTGGATGGTAAGCAGAACTGAGACATAGTTGCACTTCTAAAGAAGTCATGAATTCCCTCCAGTAGTGAGAGGTAAACCTTGGATCACGATCAGATACAATCTGCTTCGGCAACCCATGAAGTCTGACAATCTCCTTAATAAAGATCACTGCAAGCTGTAAGGGAGTGCATGCCATACTCACAGGTATGAAATGTGTTGACTTAGTAAGCCTATCAACCACGACCCAAATGGCATCATGACTACTAGTGGTCTTAGGAAGACCCGTCTGAAAATCCATAGATATACCCTCCCACTTCCACTCAGGAATTGGAAGGGACTGCAGAAGTCCAGGTGGCCGCTTATGCTCAGCCTTAATCTGTTGGCATGTCATACACCTTGCCACGAAGTCAGCCACATCTCTTCTCATTTGCTTCCACCAGAAATTTTTCTTTAAATCCTTATACATCTTGGTACCACCAGGATGTATCGATAATCGAGAGCTATGTGCCTCATGCATGATCTCATTTTTTAGTTCTATATCTGCCGGAACACACAAACGGTTGCCATTTCATAGCACACCATCTTCATATGAAAAGCCAACCAAAATCCCTACAAGGGCCTTGTCCTTGAGCCTCTGTAGACTCTCATTTGCAAGCTGTCCTCGAATGATCCTCTCTACTAGTTCAGGACGGGAAGGGGAGGGAATTATAACCGTCTCTCGACTACTCTGGAAGGGGCGCCACTCACTAAAAGATGCGAGGAGGTCCCATGTCTTGAGCTGGGGATGGAATTCACTCGAGCGTGGCCTACGACTAAGTGCATCTGGTACCACATTTGCCTTGCCAGGGTGATATGATATAGTGCATTCGTAATCCTTCAAGAGCTCCATCCACCGTCGTTGCCTCATATTTAGCTCTTTCTGATCAAACAAATGCTTGACTCTTATGATCTGTGAAGATCTCGAAAGCCACCCCATATAGATAGTGCCTCCACATCTTGAGAGCAAAAACAACTGCTGCAAGCTCTATATCATGGGTTGGATAATTCTTCTCATGAGGCTTCAACTGGCGAGATGTATACGCAACAACTTTGCCATATTGCATCAGAACGACACCCAATCCATCTTTTGATGCATCAGTGTATACTGTGAATCCGTTAGTTCCTGATGGAATTACTAAGATGGGAGCTGTAGTAAGTTTATCCTTCAACGTCTGGAAGCTTTCTTCACACTTGTCTGTCCAAGTGCACATCGCCTCCTTCTTGGTTAGCTGAGTAAGGGGAAGGGCAATCTGAGAAAACCCCTTCACGAATCTTCTATAATATCCGGCTAAGCCAAGAAAACTACGGACCTCTGACACGTTCTTTGGTTGTACCCAGTTAAGAACCGCTTCAATCTTTGCAGGATCCACAGCAACTCCTGCACCTGAGATGACGTGGCCCAAGAATGCCACTTGTCGAAGCCAGAACTCACACTTACTATACTTCGCATATAGCTTGTGTTTTCTCAGTGTCTCTAGCACCGTTTGTAAATGTATTCGGTGTTGTTCCTCATTGCTCGAGTAAATAAGGACATCATCAATGAAGACCACCACAAAGTTATCAAGAAATGGCCTGAACACCCGATTCATCATATCCATGAATGCAGCTGGGGCATTTGTCAGGCCAAAGGGCATTACCATGAACTCGTAATGTCCGTACCTGGTTCGAAATGCAGACTTAGGTATATCAACATCTTTAATTCGCAGCTGATGATAACCAGACCGAAGATCAATCTTGGAGAAGACAGATGACCCCTGTAATTGGTCAAAGAGGTCATCAATCCGCGGCAATGGATAACGATTCCTAATAGTCACCTTATTTAATTGCCGGTAATCTATACACATGCGCATAGATCCATCCTTCTTTTTAACAAATAGGACCGGTGCCCCCCATGGAGATGTACTGGGGCGTATGAAGCCCTTCTCCAATAATTCCTGCAGCTGCACCTTAAGTTCTTTTAGTTCAGCTGGTGCCATCCGGTATGGCGCAATAGAAATTGGTTGAGTTCCCTGCATAAGAGTTATTTCAAACTCTACTTCCCTTTGTGGAGGAAGTCCATGCAATTCATCTGGAAAAATATCTGGAAAGTTATTAACAATTTCTACATTAGAAATCTCCTTGTGCTGCACTTGATCCCCAATGACATGGGCAATGTATCCTTCACACCCCTGATCAAGCAAGCGATGTGCTTGCAATGCTGATATGCATACTACTTCCCCAGAGGAGGTACTCCCATCAAATACGAATTCCTGTAAATCAGGAATCTTAAAAATGATTCGTTTCTGGAAGCAATCAAGGCATGCATGGTGATTCTCGAGCCAATCCATACCAAGAATAACATCAAAATCTTCCATCTGTAATAGTAATAGGTATGCTTCTAGCATATAACCTCCGATATATACTGGACAATCAGGAAACACCCGGTTGACCACAAACAACTGACCTCCAGGTCCCTTAATAAGATAAGGGTCTGCAACTGTGGTAGGCTCTTGGTCTAAGATATTCGCAAAGCTCAACGATACAAAAGAATGTGATGCACCAGAGTCAAAGAGAGCATGAGCAGTTAAGTCGCCTACAGAAATCATACCTCGCACTACCGATCCTGAGGCGTGCGCTTGTCCGTCAGTAATAGCATTCAATTGTCCCTCTCTTTGTGGTCTACTTGAGCCTGCCGTGCTCCGAGTCTGGTAAGGTTGTCCCCTACCTCTCCGAGATGTAAAGCCACGTCCCCGTTGCTGGGGATGTCCTCCTCGTACTACAACTCCAGACTGTGAAGATCCCAATGGACAATTGGACCGGATGTGACCTTTCTGGTTGCATCGATAGCAGACCCGATCCTCCACACGAGCATCTGTAACAGTACTCAAAATCGGACGAGATGTCCCTGCTGGCTCAGAAAGTGCTTGCCCCAAGGTAGGAGCTCCTCTGTGAGTAAACCTGTTCGACACTCCAGAACGGTGAGGGTGGAAGCGTTGTCCTGCACGTGCTCCTGCTCTGTCATTGCGGGCTATCCTGCCAGAAAAGTTCGATCTCATCTGCATTGATTTACTCTCACATAAGTCTTGCTCCACCCGAGCAGCAGCATCATTCACTTCCTTCATTGTGACCAAACGAAGGGGTACCAATCTCTCACGAATCTCCTTGCGAAGCCCACAGAAGAACTTGAATGCCTTGTCAGACTCCGTTGGCACAGTGCTAGCAGCATACTTCAGCAATTCTGTAAATCTGTTCAGATAAGCAGTCACTGACTTGTTCCCTTGCTCCAGTAGCGTGAACTCCACACGTCGCTGCTCTATCCAGTATTCCGGGTAGAAATGCCCTCGGAAGGCCTCAGTAAACAACTCCCAAGTAGCCGGCATTGCAATCTGTGGTTCCATAGAGGACCACCATTCCTCAGCATATCCGGCTAAGGAGTATGTAGCTAGGGTTACCTTCTCTTCATCTGGCACATGTATGGTACGAAAGACCTTCTCTACCCGCTTCAGCCACCTCTCTGCCTCCTCAGGGTTTGTGTTTCCCAAGAATTCTGGAACCTTCTCCTTACGGTATTTAGAAAAGACGTCTTCCTGTCGTGATGATGGAGGTGGTGGAGGAGGTGGTGGTGGTGGGAGATCTGCACCTCCCCCACCCATGTCAGACCCACCCTCGGATACCGATCTGGTGAACTGCTCTTCAAGAGCGAGCTGTCTTTGCTGCACATCTTGCAGTAATGCCATCATTGCATCTAATTGTTGCGTGGCCTGATTTCTACGAGGCGGCATGATCTGCAGTAGGAGGAGGGAAAAAAATGTTATACCGAGATGAGATTCGGTGATTGGTGGACTATGCCATTTTCAGACGTGAGTCAGGGGACTACTAGTCTAATGTATGAACTTTTCTTCTTATCATACAATTGTCTACAACTGATGGGGTAATTGGGCTCTGATACCAAATGTAACGCCCCACCTCAGTAGGAGCGCATCTCAATGCCCATTCACAAAATTTACCCAACAACAATTGTAAACAACCTGCATGATAGACTATTCATACAAATTTGGCAAAAGAAGAAATATTCCATTCATAGAGAAAAAGTTCACAACTTAAGATGACAATAAAAATTCAAGATCTTATTATTACATCACAAAAAAAAAGGCAAAAGTAGACTGCCCAACTAGGTAACAACCTCCGAAATGGTTCTCAACTGCTGCCAAAAACTCTCGCCTCGGTCTCCTGCTCAAGATTTCCTGTTGGATTTCCAAGAGGGTAACTTATGAGTCAAATGACCCAGTAAGGATATAACAATAATTTATAAGTAAAAGCAAAATTCAGGTAGGCAATGCAATTGCAGTAACTATAGGGGTATAAAGAAAATATTCTAAGGAACTCAAGTTAAAAAAAAGCCTCTAATTAAGTTACATGCAATGAGTAGATTTTTGACAATTTACACAATTAATCCACTTCTAAGTGCTTTGATCCGTAGCTTATTTACTTATTTATTTATTTATTTATTCCGGACTCACCCGTCAAAGGAGAAAGTCTACACTAGGAATGAAACCTGCATCGCTTTATTCAAAGTGCAGACTAAGACCTTTGAGCAAGCGTGACCCTTCAGCTAGTCTGTAGATAGTACTCTAACACTCGAGACAAGAGGCATATAGCCCGAGAACCCATGATTCTGTCAATCGAGTCTGCCAGGGGAGTCTTGCTCGCCCCAAAACCAATAGTCACAAAACAGATCTGTATGGTGCGATGCACACGTGCATCCACCCAACTCTCCAGAGTACCTATCACCACCCCACTCTGTGATGCACCTCGAGTGGGGCTGACTCACTATTGGCTCAGCCGGACTACAAGGGTGTGCACCCACCTTGTAGTTTTTTTTATATATATATCCCTGCATGTATACTATATTTTACTCAACAGCAAGCTATCTTGGGTTTATGTGAAAACCATGTCATAAACCATCCCATTAAGATCACAATTCTAAAAAAAAAAGGTACGATTGCACCACATTAGATTTTTGATGGGAACCTGACGATGTTAAGGGAGATGCTAGCACTGATAGTCATATCAACCCATCAACTACAAGCTCAAAACTGTTGATCCAATTCCTCAAACCCCCAACATATACATTCCTCTATACTAAAGACAGGTTCGTGAACGGGGACTACCAAGCATGATACGAAAGAAAAAGAAAAGATTAAGGTATAGAGTACAATAAAAAGAGACTATACTTTGTTTCGTAAATTTTAGAAACTATATTATACAGACATCCAGTTCATGTTTTGTGACATTTATTTACGACAAAAGGGTAAATTGCGTAATACCTATTATTAAAAAGAAACCAATCCTATCATATAATACGAGCATGAGAACTTTACATATTTTACTCTTACCTTAACAACAACAAAAATTATTGCGTAAAGTGCCCCATAAAAATTGTCATATAAAAGGTATACCCCTGATATCAACATAGTTTATCTATATACAAACACCGCAATATAAAACCTTACATTAGTTAGCTAAAGAGGCCTTTTATCGTTGGTTTATCCTATTGGTAGTCAAGGGTTACTTGATGGAGGTAATTAATTCCATAATGGAAGAATCAAGAATATACTCATGCATAGGGATCCGATCAATCATCTTGTCATATTGTGATAGTTTATTCCTAATAAAACCACCGGGATATGTTCCCATGCCCTAATATTGTTCCATACCCGATACAGAAGATACCGACAAGTTTTGATATACAAAACACGCATAGTCTCATCTCCCTACAAAAGTCTTCACTTATCTATTATTTTTTTTTAAAATAAAATTCCTATTGCCCCAACGACATACATGACATACCTTATGCACTGTATATGAAATCCTGATGTATGTAAACTACTGACAGATTTCCTCTCTCTCTCTCTTTTTTTTTGATTGTGCAGTGTCGTGTCTAGTGTAGATATTATATCACAGGAGAAATAGTACAACCAATAGGAAAGTCGTCTAAAACTAGGGTTTAATTAACACCACGCATGATTATACAACAACAAAAGATTTTAATGATTCTGAAATATAACTCCAAAAATAAATAAATCCATCATGATGTACCAACATCAAAAGGAGATCCGGGTGGGATCGGATCAAAACAATTAAACATCCACCGAAACAACACTCTCCCTAATCGCAAAAGAAACGTAGAAGATCCGTTACCTAACGAGAACCTTCGATCCGTGCACGCGGTCAACGACTTAAAACTTGTGCGTCTTTCCCTTGCGACGACGTTCTTCTTCCTCTCCTTGTAATGAAACTCCGAAGCCTCACAATTCGTCTACGGGGAGACACTCCTCCTCTTGACTTTCTAAGGGGGAAGAAGAAGAAGAAATCAACTTTGGAAGGAATCACAAGATGGAAAGAGATCAATAGGTACTTAAAGATCATTCAATGGGTGAAAAAGGAAACAAGGTTGTCAAAAAATGAGGTAGAATATCCTCCAAAATATCTCCCCAACATGTATCATAAAACCAAAATCCGTGGGTAATATTTCCATAAAAGTCCCTGACTTTGGTTCACTAAAAAGGGCATAACTTCCTCATACGATCTCGGATTCGCGCATTCTTGGTCTCGTTGGAAAGCTTGCGACGAGACGCTTCTTTTGAGTACGATATTGTATATGTTTTAATATTTTGGAAAAAGCCAAAATTTTCGGGGTGTTACATCATAACAACCTTAAAAACAGTCTTGTCCTCGAGACTTAAGATGAATGGGATGTAACATAACAACCTTAAAAGGTTGAGACCAATCGATTGGCTGCTAAAGATATAAGTAATAATTAGAGATTACCTTCAAAAAGATGTGGGTAGTCCCGTCGCATATCTGCCTCAGGCTCCCAAGTGGCCTCCTCGGAGTTATGTCGTTGCCAGAGGACCTTTACCAATGGTATCTCCTTATGCCTCAACCTCTTCACTGAGCGATCGATGATCCGGACTTGCTCCTCAGGGTAGCTTAGGTCTGTGTCCACCTGAAGATTATCGTAGCTGATCACGTGCGATGGGTCATGCACATATTTCCTTAGGTTGGAAATGTGAAAGACATCATGTACTCCTGACAGGTGAGGGGGAAGTGCCAACCTATAAGCAACACTGCCAATTCTGTCAAGGACCTCAAAAGGTCCAACAAACCGTGGGGCTAACTTCCCTTTACTCCAAACCGTTGTACTCCCTTGGTTGGAGATACTCTCAGGAAGACGAAATCTCCAACTTCAAAGCTAAGATTGGTGCGTCGTTTATCACTGTAGCTCTTCTGTCTACTTTGTGCAGTAAGAAGCTTTTCCCGTGCTGTTTTAATGGCCTTAGTAGTTTCCTCCAAGTATTCCACCTTATGCAGCTGGTTATGCCCGACCTCCCGCCAACTCAAAGGTGTAGTACATCGTCTCCCATATAATGCTTCAAAAGGGGCCATGCCTATGCTGGCATGGTAACTGTTATTATACGTAAACTCTGCTAACGGCAAATGGTCCTTCCACGACCCGTTCCACTCCAGCACACATGCTCGAAGAAGATCCTCTAGTGTCTGAATCGTCCTCTCAGATTGTCCGTCGGTCTGTGGATGGTAAGCAGAACTGAGACATAGTTGCACTTCTAAAGAAGTCATGAATTCCCTCCAGTAGTGAGAGGTAAACCTTGGATCACGATCAGATACAATCTGCTTCGGCAACCCATGAAGTCTGACAATCTCCTTAATAAAGATCACTGCAAGCTGTAAGGGAGTGCATGCCATACTCACAGGTATGAAATGTGCTGACTTAGTAAGCCTATCAACCACGACCCAAATGGCATCATGACTACTAGTGGTCTTAGGAAGACCCGTCTGAAAATCCATAGATATACCCTCCCACTTCCACTCAGGAATTGGAAGGGACTGCAGAAGTCCAGGTGGCCGCTTATGCTCAGCCTTAATCTGTTGGCATGTCATACACCTTGCCACAAAGTCAGCCACATCTCTTCTCATTTGCTTCCACCAGAAATTTTTCTTTAAATCCTTATACATCTTGGTACCACCAGGATGTATCGATAATCGAGAGCTATGTGCCTCATGCATGATCTCATTTTTTAGTTCTATATCTGCCGGAACACACAAACGGTTGCCATTTCGTAGCACACCATCTTCATATGAAAAGCCAACCAAAATCCCTGCAAGGGCCTTGTCCTTGAGCCTCTGTAGACTCTCATCTGCAAGCTGTCCTTGAATGATCCTCTCTACTAGTTCAGGACGGGAAGGGGAGGGAATTATAACCGTCTCTCGACTACTCTGGAAGGGGCGCCACTCACTAAAAGATGCGAGGAGGTCCCATGTCTTGAGCTGGGGATGGAATTGACTCGAGCGTGGCCTACGACTAAGTGCATCTGCTACCACATTTGCCTTGCCAGGGTGATATGATATAGTGCATTCGTAATCCTTCAAGAGCTCCATCCACCGTCGTTGCCTCATATTTAGCTCTTTCTGATCAAACAAATGCTTAAGACTCTTATGATCTGTGAAGATCTCGAAAGCCACCCCATATAGATAGTGCCTCCACATCTTGAGAGCAAAAACAACTGCTGCAAGCTCTATATCATGGGTTGGATAATTCTTCTCATGAGGCTTCAACTGACGAGATGGATACGCAACAACTTTGCCATATTGCATCAGAACGGCACCCAATCCATCTTTTGATGCATCAGTGTATACTGTGAATCCGTTAGTTCCTGATGGAATTACTAAGATGGGAGCTGTAGTAAGTTTATCCTTCAACGTCTGGAAGCTTTCTTCACACTTGTCTGTCCAAGTGTACATCGCCTCCTTCTTGGTTAGCTGAGTAAGGGGAAGGGCAATCTGAGAAAACCCCTTCACGAATCTTCTATAATATCCGGCTAAGCCAAGAAAACTACGGACCTCTGACACGTTCTTTGGTTGTACCCAGTTAAGAACCGCTTCAATCTTTGCAGGATCCACAGCAACTCCTGCACCTGAGATGACGTGGCCCAAGAATGCCACTTGTCGAAGCCAGAACTCACACTTACTATACTTCGCATATAGCTTGTGTTTTCTCAGTGTCTCTAGCACCGTTTGTAAATGTATTCGGTGTTGTTCCTCATTGCTCGAGTAAATAAGGACATCATCAATGAAGACCACCACAAAGTTATCAAGAAATGGCCTGAACACCCGATTCATCATATCCATGAATGCAGCTGGGGCATTTGTCAGGCCAAATGGCATTACCATGAACTCGTAATGTCCGTACCTGGTTCGAAATGCAGACTTAGGTATATCAACATCTTTAATTCACAGCTGATGATAACCAGACCGAAGATCAATCTTGGAGAAGACAGATGACCCCTGTAATTGGTCAAAGAGGTCATCAATCCGCGGCAATGGATAACGATTCCTAATAGTCACCTTATTTAATTGCCGGTAATCTATACACATGCGCATAGATCCATCCTTCTTTTTAACAAATAGGACCGGTGCCCCCCATGGAGATGTACTGGGGCGTATGAAGCCCTTCTCCAATAATTCCTGCAGCTGCACCTTAAGTTCTTTTAGTTCAGCTGGTGCCATCCGGTATGGCGCAATAGAAATTGGTCGAGTTCCCTGCATAAGAGTTATTTCAAACTCTACTTCCCTTTGTGGAGGAAGTCCAGGCAATTCATCTGGAAAAATATCTGGAAAGTTATTAACAATTTCTACATTAGAAATCTCCTTGTGCTGCACTTGATCCCCAATGACATGGGCAATGTATCCTTCACACCCCTGATCAAGCAAGCGATGTGCTTGCAATGCTGATATGCATACTACTTCCCCAGAGGAGGTACTCCCATCAAATACGAATTCCTGTAAATCAGGAATCTTAAAAATGATTCGTTTCTGGAAGCAATCAAGGCATGCATGGTGATTCTCGAGCCAATCCATACCAAGAATAACATCAAAATCTTCCATCTGTAATAGTAATAGGTATGCTTCTAGCATATAACCTCCGATATATACTGGACAATCAGGAAACACCCGGTTGACCACAAACAACTGACCTCCAGGTCCCTTAATAAGATAAGGGTCTGCAACTGTGGTAGGCTCTTGGTCTAAGATATTCGCAAAGCTCAACGATACAAAAGAATGTGATGCACCAGAGTCAAAGAGAGCATGAGCAGTAAAGTCGCCTACAGAAATCATACCTCGCACTACCGATCCTGAGGCGTGCGCTTGTCCGTCAGTAATAGCATTCAATTGTCCCTCTCTTTGTGGTCTACTTGAGCCTGCCGTGCTCCGAGTCTGGTAAGGTTGTCCCCTACCTCTCCGAGATGTAAAGCCACGTCCCCGTTGCTGGGGATGTCCTCCTCGTACTACAACTCCAGACTGTGAAGATCCCAATGGACAATTGGACCGGATGTGACCTTTCTGGTTGCATCGATAGCAGACCCGATCCTCCACACGAGCATCTGTAACAGTACTCAAAATCGGACGAGATGTCCCTGCTGGCTCAGAAAGTGCTTGCCCCAAGGTAGGAGCTCCTCTGTGAGTAAACCTGTTCGACACTCCAGAACGGTGAGGGTGGAAGCGTTGTCCTGCACGTGCTCCTGCTCTGTCATTGCGGGCTATCCTGCCAGAAAAGTTCGATCTCATCTGCATTGATTTACTCTCACATAAGTCTTGCTTCACCCGAGCAGCAGCATCATTCACTTCCTTCATTGTGACCAAACGAAGGGGTACCAATCTCTCACGAATCTCCTTGCGAAGCCCACGGAAGAACTTGAATGCCTTGTCAGACTCCGTTGGCACAGTGCTAGCAGCATACTTCAGCAATTCTGTAAATCTGTTCAGATAAGCAGTCACTGACTTGTTCCCTTGCTCCAGTAGCGTGAACTCCACACGTCGCTGCTCTATCCAGTATTCCGGGTAGAAATGCCCTCGGAAGGCCTCAGTAAACAACTCCCAAGTAGCCGGCATTGCAATCTGTGGTTCCATAGAGGACCACCATTCCTCAGCATATCCGGCTAAGGAGTATGTAGCTAGGGTTACCTTCTCTTCATCTGGCACATGTATGGTACGAAAGACCTTCTCTACCCGCTTCAGCCACCTCTCTGCCTCCTCAGGGTTTGTGTTTCCCAAGAATTCTGGAACCTTCTCCTTACGGTATTTAGAAAAGACGTCTTCCTGTCGTGATGATGGAGGTGGTGGAGGAGGTGGTGGTGGTGGGAGATCTGCACCTCCCCCACCCATGTCAGACCCACCCTCGGATACCGATCTGGTGAACTGCTCTTCAAGAGCGAGCTGTCTTTGCTGCACATCTTGCAGTAATGCCATCATTGCATCTAATTGTTGAGTGGCCTGATTTCTACGAGGCGGCATGATCTGCAGTAGGAGGAGGGAAAAAATGTTATACCGAGATGAGATTCGGTGATTAGTGGACTATGCCATTTTCAGACGTGAGTCAGGGGACTACTAGTCTAATGTATGAACTTTTCTTCTTATCATACAATTGTCTACAACTGATGGGGTAATTGGGCTCTGATACCAAATGTAACACCCCACCTCAGTAGGAGCGCATCTCAATGCCCATTCACAAAATTTACCCAACAACAATTGTAAACAACCTGCATGATAGACTATTCATACAAATTTGGCAAAAGAAGAAATATTCCATTCATAGAGAAAAAGTTCACAACTTAAGATGACAATAAAAATTCAAGATCTTATTATTACATCACAAAAAAAAAGGCAAAAGTAGACTGCCCAACTAGGTAACAACCTCCGAAATGGTTCTCAACTGCTGCCAAAAACTCTCGCCTCGGTCTCCTGCTCAAGATTTCCTGTTGGATTTCCAAGAGGGTAACTTATGAGTCAAATGACCCAGTAAGGATATAACAATAATTTATAAGTAAAAGCAAAATTCAGGTAGGCAATGCAAGTGCAGTAACTATAGGGGTATAAAGAAAATATTCTGAGGAACTCAAGTAAAAAAAAGCCTCTAATTAAGTTACATGCAATGAGTAGATTTTTGACAATTTACACAATTAATCCACTTCTAAGTGCTTTGATCCGTAGCTTATTTACTTATTTATTTATTTATTTATTCCGGACTCACCCGTCAAAGGAGAAAGTCTACACTAGGAATGAAACATGCATCGCTTTATTCAAAGTGCAGACTAAGACCTTTGAGCAAGCGTGACCCTTCAGCTAGTCTGTAGATAGTACTCTAACACTCGAGACAAGAGGCATATAGCCCGAGAACCCATGATTCTGTCAATCGAGTCTGCCAGGGGAGTCTTGCTCGCCCCAAAACCAATAGTCACAAAACAGATCTGTATGGTGCGATGCACACGTGCATCCACCCAACTCTCCAGAGTACCTATCACCACCCCACTCTGTGATGCACCTCGAGTGGGGCTGACTCACTGTTGGCTCAGCCGGACTACAAGGGTGTGCACCCACCTTGTAGTTTTTTTTATATATATATCCCTGCATGTATACTATATTTTACTCAACAGCAAGCTATCTTGGGTTTATGTGAAAACCATGTCATAAACCATCCCATTAAGATCACAATTCTAAAAAAAAAAGGTACGATTGCACCACATTAGATTTTTGATGGGAACCTGACGATGTTAAGGGAGATGCTAGCACTGATAGTCATATCAACCCATCAACTACAAGCTCAAAACTGTTGATCCAATTCCTCAAACCCCCAACATATACATTCCTCTATACTAAAGACAGGTTCGTGAACGGGGACTACCAAGCATGATACGAAAGAAAAAGAAAAGATTAAGGTATAGAGTACAATAAAAAGAGACTATACTTTGTTTCGTAAATTTTAGAAACTATATTATACAGACATCCAGTTCATGTTTTGTGACATTTATTTACGACAAAAGGGTAAATTGCGTAATACCTATTATTAAAAAGAAACCAATCCTATCATATAATACGAGCATGAGAACTTTACATATTTTACTCTTACCTTAACAACAACAAAAATTATTGCGTAAAGTGCCCCATAAAAATTGTCATATAAAAGGTATACCCCTGATATCAACATAGTTTATCTATATACAAACACCGCAATATAAAACCTTACATTAGTTAGCTAAAGAGGCCTTTTATCGTTGGTTTATCCTATTGGTAGTCAAGGGTTACTTGATGGAGGTAATTAATTCCATAATGGAAGAATCAAGAATATACTCATGCATAGGGATCCGATCAATCATCTTGTCATATTGTGATAGTTTATTCCTAATAAAACCACCGGGATATGTTCCCATGCCCTAATATTGTTCCATACCCGATACAGAAGATACCGACAAGTTTTGATATACAAAACACGCATAGTCTCATCTCCCTACAAAAGTCTTCACTTATCTATTATTTTTTTTTAAAATAAAATTCCTATTGCCCCAACGACATACATGACATACCTTATGCACTGTATATGAAATCCTGATGTATGTAAACTACTGACAGATTTCCTCTCTCTCTCTCTTTTTTTTTGATTGTGCAGTGTCGTGTCTAGTGTAGATATTATATCACAGGAGAAATAGTACAACCAATAGGAAAGTCGTCTAAAACTAGGGTTTAATTAACACCACGCATGATTATACAACAACAAAAGATTTTAATGATTCTGAAATATAACTCCAAAAATAAATAAATCCATCATGATGTACCAACATCAAAAGGAGATCCGGGTGGGATCGGATCAAAACAATTAAACATCCACCGAAACAACACTCTCCCTAATCGCAAAAGAAACGTAGAAGATCCGTTACCTAACGAGAACCTTCGATCCGTGCACGCGGTCAACGACTTAAAACTTGTGCGCCTTTCCCTTGCGACGACGTTCTTCTTCCTCTCCTTGTAATGAAACTCCGAAGCCTCACAATTCGTCTACGGGGAGACACTCCTCCTCTTGACTCTCTAAGGGGGAAGAAGAAGAAGAAATCAACTTTGGAAGGAATCACAAGATGGAAAGAGATCAATAGGTACTTAAAGATCATTCAATGGGTGAAAAAGGAAACAAGGTTGTCAAAAAATGAGGTAGAATATCCTCCAAAATATCTCCCCAACATGTATCATAAAACCAAAATCCGTGGGTAATATTTCCATAAAAGTCCCTGACTTTGGTTCACTAAAAAGGGCATAACTTCCTCATACGATCTCGGATTCGCGCATTCTTGGTCTCGTTGGAAAGCTTGCGACGAGACGCTTCTTTTGAGTACGATATTGTATATGTTTTAATATTTTGGAAAAAGCCAAAATTTTCGGGGTGTTACATCATAACAACCATAAAAACAGTCTTGTCCTCGAGACTTAAGATGAATGGGATGTAACATAACAACCTTAAAAGGTTGAGACCAATCGATTGGCTGCTAAAGATATAAGTAATAATTAGAGATTACCTTCAAAAAGATGTGGGTAGTCCCGTCGCATATCTGCCTCAGGCTCCCAAGTGGCCTCCTCGGAGTTATGTCGTTGCCAGAGGACCTTTACCAATGGTATCTCCTTATGCCTCAACTTCTTCACTGAGCGATCGATGATCCGGACTTGCTCCTCAGGGTAGCTTAGGTCTGTGTCCACCTGAAGATTATCGTAGCTGATCACGTGCGATGGGTCATGCACATATTTCCTTAGGTTGGAAATGTGAAAGACATCATGTACTCCTGACAGGTGAGGGGGAAGTGCCAACCTATAAGCAACACTGCCAATTCTGTCAAGGACCTCAAAAGGTCCAACAAACCGTGGGGCTAACTTCCCTTTACTCCAAACCGTTGTACTCCCTTGGTTGGAGATACTCTCAGGAAGACGAAATCTCCAACTTCAAAGCTAAGATTGGTGCGTCGTTTATCACTGTAGCTCTTCTGTCTACTTTGTGCAGTAAGAAGCTTTTCCCGTGCTGTTTTAATGGCCTTAGTAGTTTCCTCCAAGTATTCCACCTTATGCAGCTGGTTATGCCCGACCTCCCGCCAACTCAAAGGTGTAGTACATCGTCTCCCATATAATGCTTCAAAAGGGGCCATGCCTATGCTGGCATGGTAACTGTTATTATACGTAAACTCTGCTAACGGCAAATGGTCCTTCCACGACCCGTTCCACTCCAGCACACATGCTCGAAGAAGATCCTCTAGTGTCTGAATCGTCCTCTCAGATTGTCCGTCGGTCTGTGGATGGTAAGCAGAACTGAGACATAGTTGCACTTCTAAAGAAGTCATGAATTCCCTCCAGTAGTGAGAGGTAAACCTTGGATCACGATCAGATACAATCTGCTTCGGCAACCCATGAAGTCTGACAATCTCCTTAATAAAGATCACTGCAAGCTGTAAGGGAGTGCATGCCATACTCACAGGTATGAAATGTGCTGACTTAGTAAGCCTATCAACCACGACCCAAATGGCATCATGACTACTAGTGGTCTTAGGAAGACCCGTCTGAAAATCCATAGATATACCCTCCCACTTCCACTCAGGAATTGGAAGGGACTGCAGAAGTCCAGGTGGCCGCTTATGCTCAGCCTTAATCTGTTGGCATGTCATACACCTTGCCACGAAGTCAGCCACATCTCTTCTCATTTGCTTCCACCAGAAATTTTTCTTTAAATCCTTATACATCTTGGTACCACCAGGATGTATCGATAATCGAGAGCTATGTGCCTCATGCATGATCTCATTTTTTAGTTCTATATCTGCCGGAACACACAAACGGTTGCCATTTCGTAGCACACCATCTTCATATGAAAAGCCAACCAAAATCCCTGCAAGGGCCTTGTCCTTGAGCCTCTGTAGACTCTCATCTGCAAGCTGTCCTTGAATGATCCTCTCTACTAGTTCAGGACGGGAAGGGGAGGGAATTATAACCGTCTCTCGACTACTCTGGAAGGGGCGCCACTCACTAAAAGATGCGAGGAGGTCCCATGTCTTGAGCTGGGGATGGAATTGACTCGAGCGTGGCCTACGACTAAGTGCATCTGCTACCACATTTGCCTTGCCAGGGTGATATGATATAGTGCATTCGTAATCCTTCAAGAGCTCCATCCACCGTCGTTGCCTCATATTTAGCTCTTTCTGATCAAACAAATGCTTAAGACTCTTATGATCTGTGAAGATCTCGAAAGCCACCCCATATAGATAGTGCCTCCACATCTTGAGAGCAAAAACAACTGCTGCAAGCTCTATATCATGGGTTGGATAATTCTTCTCATGAGGCTTCAACTGACGAGATGGATACGCAACAACTTTGCCATATTGCATCAGAACGGCACCCAATCCATCTTTTGATGCATCAGTGTATACTGTGAATCCGTTAGTTCCTGATGGAATTACTAAGATGGGAGCTGTAGTAAGTTTATCCTTCAACGTCTGGAAGCTTTCTTCACACTTGTCTGTCCAAGTGTACATCGCCTCCTTCTTGGTTAGCTGAGTAAGGGGAAGGGCAATCTGAGAAAACCCCTTCACGAATCTTCTATAATATCCGGCTAAGCCAAGAAAACTACGGACCTCTGACACGTTCTTTGGTTGTACCCAGTTAAGAACCGCTTCAATCTTTGCAGGATCCACAGCAACTCCTGCACCTGAGATGACGTGGCCCAAGAATGCCACTTGTCGAAGCCAGAACTCACACTTACTATACTTCGCATATAGCTTGTGTTTTCTCAGTGTCTCTAGCACCGTTTGTAAATGTATTCGGTGTTGTTCCTCATTGCTCGAGTAAATAAGGACATCATCAATGAAGACCACCACAAAGTTATCAAGAAATGGCCTGAACACCCGATTCATCATATCCATGAATGCAGCTGGGGCATTTGTCAGGCCAAATGGCATTACCATGAACTCGTAATGTCCGTACCTGGTTCGAAATGCAGACTTAGGTATATCAACATCTTTAATTCACAGCTGATGATAACCAGACCGAAGATCAATCTTGGAGAAGACAGATGACCCCTGTAATTGGTCAAAGAGGTCATCAATCCGCGGCAATGGATAACGATTCCTAATAGTCACCTTATTTAATTGCCGGTAATCTATACACATGCGCATAGATCCATCCTTCTTTTTAACAAATAGGACCGGTGCCCCCCATGGAGATGTACTGGGGCGTATGAAGCCCTTCTCCAATAATTCCTGCAGCTGCACCTTAAGTTCTTTTAGTTCAGCTGGTGCCATCCGGTATGGCGCAATAGAAATTGGTCGAGTTCCCTGCATAAGAGTTATTTCAAACTCTACTTCCCTTTGTGGAGGAAGTCCAGGCAATTCATCTGGAAAAATATCTGGAAAGTTATTAACAATTTCTACATTAGAAATCTCCTTGTGCTGCACTTGATCCCCAATGACATGGGCAATGTATCCTTCACACCCCTGATCAAGCAAGCGATGTGCTTGCAATGCTGATATGCATACTACTTCCCCAGAGGAGGTACTCCCATCAAATACGAATTCCTGTAAATCAGGAATCTTAAAAATGATTCGTTTCTGGAAGCAATCAAGGCATGCATGGTGATTCTCGAGCCAATCCATACCAAGAATAACATCAAAATCTTCCATCTGTAATAGTAATAGGTATGCTTCTAGCATATAACCTCCGATATATACTGGACAATCAGGAAACACCCGGTTGACCACAAACAACTGACCTCCAGGTCCCTTAATAAGATAAGGGTCTGCAATTGTGGTAGGCTCTTGGTCTAAGATATTCGCAAAGCTCAACGATACAAAAGAATGTGATGCACCAGAGTCAAAGAGAGCATGAGCAGTAAAGTCGCCTACAGAAATCATACCTCGCACTACCGATCCTGAGGCGTGCGCTTGTCCGTCAGTAATAGCATTCAATTGTCCCTCTCTTTGTGGTCTACTTGAGCCTGCCGTGCTCCGAGTCTGGTAAGGTTGTCCCCTACCTCTCCGAGATGTAAAGCCACGTCCCCGTTGCTGGGGATGTCCTCCTCGTACTACAACTCCAGACTGTGAAGATCCCAATGGACAATTGGACCGGATGTGACCTTTCTGGTTGCATCGATAGCAGACCCGATCCTCCACACGAGCATCTGTAACAGTACTCAAAATCGGACGAGATGTCCCTGCTGGCTCAGAAAGTGCTTGCCCCAAGGTAGGAGCTCCTCTGTGAGTAAACCTGTTCGACACTCCAGAACGGTGAGGGTGGAAGCGTTGTCCTGCACGTGCTCCTGCTCTGTCATTGCGGGCTATCCTGCCAGAAAAGTTCGATCTCATCTGCATTGATTTACTCTCACATAAGTCTTGCTCCACCCGAGCAGCAGCATCATTCACTTCCTTCATTGTGACCAAACGAAGGGGTACCAATCTCTCACGAATCTCCTTGCGAAGCCCACGGAAGAACTTGAATGCCTTGTCAGACTCCGTTGGCACAGTGCTAGCAGCATACTTCAGCAATTCTGTAAATCTGTTCAGATAAGCAGTCACTGACTTGTTCCCTTGCTCCAGTAGCGTGAACTCCACACGTCGCTGCTCTATCCAGTATTCCGGGTAGAAATGCCCTCGGAAGGCCTCAGTAAACAACTCCCAAGTAGCCGGCATTGCAATCTGTGGTTCCATAGAGGACCACCATTCCTCAGCATATCCGGCTAAGGAGTATGTAGCTAGGGTTACCTTCTCTTCATCTGGCACATGTATGGTACGAAAGACCTTCTCTACCCGCTTCAGCCACCTCTCTGCCTCCTCAGGGTTTGTGTTTCCCAAGAATTCTGGAACCTTCTCCTTACGGTATTTAGAAAAGACGTCTTCCTGTCGTGATGATGGAGGTGGTGGAGGAGGTGGTGGTGGTGGGAGATCTGCACCTCCCCCACCCATGTCAGACCCACCCTCGGATACCGATCTGGTGAACTGCTCTTCAAGAGCGAGCTGTCTTTGCTGCACATCTTGCAGTAATGCCATCATTGCATCTAATTGTTGAGTGGCCTGATTTCTACGAGGCGGCATGATCTGCAGTAGGAGGAGGGAAAAAATGTTATACCGAGATGAGATTCGGTGATTAGTGGACTATGCCATTTTCAGACGTGAGTCAGGGGACTACTAGTCTAATGTATGAACTTTTCTTCTTATCATACAATTGTCTACAACTGATGGGGTAATTGGGCTCTGATACCAAATGTAACACCCCACCTCAGTAGGAGCGCATCTCAATGCCCATTCACAAAATTTACCCAACAACAATTGTAAACAACCTGCATGATAGACTATTCATACAAATTTGGCAAAAGAAGAAATATTCCATTCATAGAGAAAAAGTTCACAACTTAAGATGACAATAAAAATTCAAGATCTTATTATTACATCACAAAAAAAAAGGCAAAAGTAGACTGCCCAACTAGGTAACAACCTCCGAAATGGTTCTCAACTGCTGCCAAAAACTCTCGCCTCGGTCTCCTGCTCAAGATTTCCTGTTGGATTTCCAAGAGGGTAACTTATGAGTCAAATGACCCAGTAAGGATATAACAATAATTTATAAGTAAAAGCAAAATTCAGGTAGGCAATGCAAGTGCAGTAACTATAGGGGTATAAAGAAAATATTCTGAGGAACTCAAGTAAAAAAAAGCCTCTAATTAAGTTACATGCAATGAGTAGATTTTTGACAATTTACACAATTAATCCACTTCTAAGTGCTTTGATCCGTAGCTTATTTACTTATTTATTTATTTATTTATTCCGGACTCACCCGTCAAAGGAGAAAGTCTACACTAGGAATGAAACCTGCATCGCTTTATTCAAAGTGCAGACTAAGACCTTTGAGCAAGCGTGACCCTTCAGCTAGTCTGTAGATAGTACTCTAACACTCGAGACAAGAGGCATATAGCCCGAGAACCCATGATTCTGTCAATCGAGTCTGCTAGGGGAGTCTTGCTCGCCCCAAAACCAATAGTCACAAAACAGATCTGTATGGTGCGATGCACACGTGCATCCACCCAACTCTCCAGAGTACCTATCACCACCACACTCTGTGATGCCCCTCGAGTGGGGCTGACTCACTGTTGGCTCAGCCGGACTACAAGGGTGTGCACCCACCTTGTAGTTTTTTTTATATATATATCCCTGCATGTATACTATATTTTACTCAACAACAAGCTATCTTGGGTTTATGTGAAAACCATGTCATAAACCATCCCATTAAGATCACAATTCTAAAAAAAAAGGTACGATTGCACCACATTAGATTTTTGATGGGAACCTGACGATGTTAAGGGAGATGCTAGCACTGATAGTCATATCAACCCATCAACTACAAGCTCAAAACTGTTGATCCAATTCCTCAAACCCCCAACATATACATTCCTCTATACTAAAGACAGGTTCGTGAACGGGGACTACCAAGCATGATACGAAAGAAAAAGAAAAGATTAAGGTATAGAGTACAATAAAAAGAGACTATACTTTGTTTCGTAAATTTTAGAAACTATATTATACAGACATCCAGTTCATGTTTTGTGACATTTATTTACGACAAAAGGGTAAATTGCGTAATACCTATTATTAAAAAGAAACCAATCCTATCATATAATACGAGCATGAGAACTTTACATATTTTACTCTTACCTTAACAACAACAAAAATTATTGCGTAAAGTGCCCCATAAAAATTGCCATATAAAAGGTATACCCCTGATATCAACATAGTTTATCTATATACAAACACCACAATATAAAACCTTACATTAGTTAGCGAAAGAGGCCTTTTATCGTTGGTTTATCCTATTGGTAGTCAAGGGTTACTTGATGGAGGTAATTAATTCCATAATGGAAGAATCAAGAATATACTCATGCATAGGGATCCGATCAATCATCTTGTCATATTGTGATAGTTTATTCCTAATAAAACCACCGGGATATGTTCCCATGCCCTAATATTGTTCCATACCCGATACAGAAGATACCGACAAGTTTTGATATACAAAACACGCATAGTCTCATCTCCCTACAAAAGTCTTCACTTATCTATTATTTTTTTTAAAATAAAATTCCTATTGCCCCAACGACATACGTGACATACCTTATGCACTGTATATGAAATCCTGATGTATGTAAACTACTGACAGATTTCCTCTCTCTCTTTTTTTTTGATTGTGCAGTGTCGTGTCTAGTGTAGATATTATATCACAGGAGAAATAGTACAACCAATAGGAAAGTCGTCTAAAACTAGGGTTTAATTAACACCACGCATGATTATACAACAACAAAAGGTGTTAATGATTCTGAAATATAACTCCAAAAATAAATAAATCCATCATGATGTACCAACATCAAAAGGAGATCCGGGTGGGATCGGATCAAAACAATTAAACATCCACCGAAACAACACTCTCCCTAATCGCAAAAGAAACGTAGAAGATCCGTTACCTAACGAGAACCTTCGATCCGTGCACGCGGTCAACGACTTAAAACTTGTGCGCCTTTCCCTTGCGATGACGTTCTTCTTCCTCTCCTTGTAATGAAACTCCGAAGCCTCGCAATTCGTCTACGGGGAGACACTCCTCCTCTTGACTCTCTAAGGGGGAAGAAGAAGAAGAAATCAACTTTGGAAGGAATCACAAGATGGAAAGAGATCAATAGGTACTTAAAGATCATTCAATGGGTGAAAAAGGAAACAAGGTTGTCAAAAAATGAGGTAGAATATCCTCCAAAATATCTCCCCAACATGTATCATAAAACCAAAATCCGTGGGTAATATTTCCATAAAAGTCCCTGACTATGGTTCACTAAAAAGGGCATAACTTCCTCATACGATCTCGGATTCGCGCATTCTTGGTCTCGTTGGAAAGCTTGCGACGAGACGCTTCTTTTGAGTACGATATTGTATATGTTTTAATATTTTGGAAAAAGCCAAAATTTTCGGGGCGTTACAAGACAAGTGAGTTATTTGAGCTTGTGCTCTCTGATGTTTCGGGTCCCTCTAACATTCCCACACATAATGGTTATCGTACTTCATTACTTTTATTGATGACTATTTTATAAGCACGATTATCTTTTTACTTCATGGTCATGGAGAAGTAGTCAGCACAGTGAAAATATTCTTTAATCTTATTAAGATACAATACGGGAAGGTGATCAAATCTTTCAGGTCTAATAATGCTCGTGAATATTTATCTAAGGAGCTGCAAGAACCTTTTAGTGCTAAAGGAATTATTCATGAGACTTCTTGCAATTATACCCCTCAACAGAACGGTGTTGCAAAACGAAGAAAACTAACAACTTCTTGAAGTTAGCAGAACGGTGTTCTTTCAAAGAAACCTTCCTAAACGATTCAGAGGAGAGGTGGTTCTCACACATGCATTCTTTATAAATAGAATGCCCTCAAGATGATTGAACATGGCAACTCTTTTCTCTTTTGTTCAACCCGAGAGTAAGCCGCTGGCTCTTCCTCCGAAGATTTTTGGATTTGTTTGTTATTTCCACAATTCTACACCTGACATGAAGATACTTGATGCCCGTACAATTAAAGATATTTTATAGAATATTTTTCTAATAAAAAAGTCTATAAATACTTCAATTCTAAGGATGAAAAAATACATGTGACAAAAGATGTAACCTTTATAGAGCATGACTCTTATTACTCTAAGCATTCCCTTCAGGAGAAAATGGAAGTAATGATGAAGGAAATGTAATGATTCTCTAAGTTCCTTGGGCAATTCTATTCAAATTGACACTAAGACAAAGGAGTCGAAGGTTCGTTCTCGTCATTGGCATGAAAAAACTATAGTAAGAAAGATCAGCAAGAGACTCTATTGCAAGCTCAGAAAAGAGAAAGAAATCCAAATCATATTCAATCCTTTGGTGACTCAAGTTCCTTTACTACCTCCTGGAATTCTAATCGTGATTTAGAAAGTGATTTGAAAAAAAGGAAATCAGAGTCATTAATGAAGATGAGAAGATTCGCTACTTGATCATATGTGAAGAGGATCGGTGGCACAAAGGTGCGGATGTAGAGAAATAAATCCTCCCTCTAGATACACAGATGGCATTAGGTACCCTATAAACACATATTTTAGTTATTCTAAACTCAACAAAACTACAAGTGATTTGTAACTTCTTGTTTGCATCTGTGATTTCCAAGAATGTTGCAGGGATATTTTCTGATCCTCATTGGATTTGTGCCATGGAAGAAGAAATGGAAGCGCTTAAGAATTGTACCTGGGACATTGTAGATATCCCTGAAGGGGTACACATTGTTGGTTCGAAGTGGGTGCCCACTATAAAGTAAAATCTAGATGGCCAAGTAGAGAGATACAAAGTTAGACTTGTAGCAAAGGGACATAGTAAAAAATATGATGTTGATTACTTGAAAACTTTTGCTCTTGTAGCAAAAATGAATAAGGTGCGTGTTTTTCTTGGTCTTACTATCATTAAGGAATGAAAACTCCATTAGATAGACGTGTGATAGATATCTTCGTGAAGAAGTTTACATGCCTATGCCACTTGGGTGTGAAAGGATAGGAAAGTGTTACATGCTAAAGAAGATATTTTATGGCCTAAAACAATCACCTAGAGCATGCTTTGAGAAGCTTAGAGGTGTGATGATCAGTTTAGGATATCACAGAGGAAATTAAGACCATACTCTTTTCGTCAAGAGGAAAACAAATAAAGTTTCCTTACTTCTTACCTATGTGGATGACATGATCATTACTGGGATGACGAAGAGGAGATTGTCCAGTTGAAAGGTGAACTTAAAAGGATGTTTCACCTGAAAGACCTTGAAAAATTAAAATACTTCTTATGCATTGAGATGATAAGATCTAGTGATGGGCATGTCCTATGTCGAAGGAAGTATAGTTTGGATCTTTAAAAGGAATATGAAAAAATAAGATGTAAACTTGTCACCACTCCGATTGAGGAAAATCACAAGTTGAGCTTAAAGGATGGGAAGCAACTTGACGAAGATTCCTAATGCTTATACCAAAGATTTGTTGAGAAATTTATCTACCTCACACTTACTAGACCTAACACCACTTACTCTGTAAATGTGGTGAGTCAATTTATACATGCTCCTACTAATTTAAAAATGAAGACAACTGCTCTTATTTTTTGCTATATAAAAGGGAGTCGTGGAAAAGGATTTATATTTATAAGAAACAATAAGCTCAAGGTTGACTGCTACACTGATTCTAATTGGGATGGATGTGTCGATACAAGGAGATCTACTACTAGATATTTTGTGTATCTGGGTGGCAACTTTGTGATGAGGAGTAAACGATAATCTGTTTGTGTGGGGTCAAGTGTTGAAGCAGAGTAAGCGATGGGCGACACAGAGATGTTGTCGCTCAAGATTATTTTGACCAACATTGGGATTGATCCATATATGCCTATGAAAGTTTTCCGTGATAATAAGTTAGTCATAAGTCTCTCCAACAATCTTGTGTTGTATGTCATAACAAAGAATGTTGAGATTGATCGCCCCTTCATTCGAGAAAGAATCGATTCCAAGGAACTGATTTTGCCATATATAAAAACGGAAGAGCAAGCTGTTGATGTCTTCATCAAGGAGTTGTCAAATGTCAAGTTTGAGAAGAATGTTGGCAGGTTGGACATGTTTAATCTCTATGCTCAACTTGAGAGGGAGTGTTGAGTGTTATGTAAATGGATAAGCGGATCTTCGAGGAGGATCCATCCATCTTACCCTGGGCATATATTCGTCTCTCCTCCGCCCGTTTCAAGTGATAAACAAATAACACCGGAAGGTTTCCACGTTAACCACCGTCTCTTTGTGTGCTTGTTGTTTTACAAAAGTAATAGATAGAACTGTGATTTTTGAAAGTGAACCAATGTCCAAGGGCACTGTCTACGGTCGTTGATCACACACACACATATATATGCCGTATCTTCGAAACAATCGATATTGTCGATGTGGTACTTTTCTGAGAAGATCACCATTTTCTAACGTTACCTCCTTGTGCTGTTCATGCTGTGTCCCTAACCGGTCCCTGTCTTGTTATACAGGCCAATCTGCATTGTTTTGTCGATCATTAATTTAATGCATGTGACCAGTGGCCCATATGTCCGATTAATGCCAAGGGAGATGGTCGATTTGGATTATCGTGCAAGGAATGCTAGGTGGAATTCATAATTTGACTTGTAATTCCCTGGTGTAGAATGAATTCAAGCAGACGATGGTGCAGAAATCTCCAGATTTGACTGACGCCGGATATTTGTGGAGACATTAACTGCCAGTAACGTCACTGCATATTAGATTTAGTGGATTGCTTGAGCTCACTGAAATGCCACACCGTCCATGGCATGCATCATATCATTTTCAATCAACTTCAACTTAGATTATGTAGGAATTAATTAAATGTATAGGAATACGGTCCTCAGCTTCGATGCAATGTCTGTTTTGACCATTTCTGAGCACAGGATATATATGGTCAGTCATATATATGGTCAGTCAGCTAATTGCAAGTAAATCTGTCTGGTTACAAAAGGAGCCCTCATATATATAGAGGCTGCGGATGAATCAGAAAGTATATATCCTGTCGTTCATCCCGCGTCGCTGCTGAAGATCTTGACGACTCGGACGGCTAGAAGAAGCATGTACATATGATGCCCATAGCCTGCTCACAAATATTTTCTGAGAACTACGGATGATCATTACCATAACCTGTTCAATTTAAATGCAAGTGACTGACATAGGAAGCAGATACAAGCTTGACTTTTTTCGAATGCCAGCCCTTGTTCTAATTGGCTGCAAGAATCAATCAACTTCAATCTCGATCGAAATACAGGCAAATGAAGTCCCTCTTCAGGTCTTCCTTAATTTGGTCGAGGACGCGAACAAGCGAGGAGATGTTCCTCAATATTAAAAGGCCATTGGTCTTATTTATACTCAACCGGTTGTCTGTTCTAAATGACTCATTTGCTGGACATCTCTGCTTAATGAAGGTCCACTTAATATTTATTGTATGGTAATATTGACGGCACGCTCCCTTTTTCTTCTTTTTAAGTGTTGGAAAGAGTGTCTTGGTCATTGTTTTTCTGTTTTCAGCATCCTTTGATTAGTGTGGTCTCTTTAGAAACCCACGCTTCAATGGGTAACTCTGATCTCATCTCAATATTAATTAGAATATTTGAAACCATGCTAGAAAAATTATTTCCTTAAATTAATGGTTTCGCAAAGTACAAAAGTTGTAATGAAATTTCTTGTTCATACGATGAACATACAATGTTTCAAGCAAATAGCTTACTATTTTTTCACGTGTTCATGATGCGAAATAAATAGTAGGATTATTTACTTCCTTCACATCGATAGTACCTCAGAGAACAACAACCGTGAGAAGAAGAGTCACAGTTGAGGTGAAATAACATAGAGCAAGGGCGAGAGACATGTTCTTGTGTGTGCGAAGACAATGACGTATGGGGGATGGTTTTAAGAAGATTCAACGCACGATCTTTCGATTTCCGAGAATGCCCTCAACGGACGCCTCTTCAGATTCTGAAACGATGGTTAATTCCGAGTCGTTGGATCAAGTCGAATTCTCGTAGCGATTTAATCAGAATTAATCTGTATGATTAATTTATTCGACCCGCAAAATGAAACCCACAGCAAAAGTATCAAGATCTGAATTGACTCTTTCAAGACGGAGCGAGAGCAGAGCGCGCAAGCGTGTGTGTGTGGTTCTCCATTCCTCCTTTCTACTATTGATACAAGAGCTAGGGTGTGAACTCATATATAAGTCCACCAAGATTTTAAAACTACTAGACGCGGTACCAAAACTCCACCCAAACTCTTCTTGTTTCAAATTAATGAATTCCCAACTTCACTCAAACACTATTTGGTTTCCCAATTGAAACCAAATAGTTAATCCAACGTAATTGCATAGATTTACCAAATTAAAATCTAATTACGTTTTTTTTTAAGTTCAACTGATTGTCCATGTCATATATTAAAAAAATAAATATACATGTTAAAGTCGGATTACCATAGGTTCAAAAAAAAGGCAATCAAAATATCCAACGGGAGAGCATTGTATTCATCACCGGTAATCAAATACAGGTAATAGGAGATGGGATACATTCAGTGCATCCAAAGGCGACATCGGAGTTGAGTGCATGCCAAGTTAAGATATCTGGAGGGCCCATCGACGGCAACCAACCAATGGTTTCATGTGTATGGATTCCACAGGGTAAATATCTAACTGGTGTGCGTACCAACGAAAGAAAGAAAGGAATATGTGCGGACACGAATAGCTTAGAGCAAAGAGTACATCGATGCAGACCCCGTGGAATGCCATCCACATCAAACCGTTGATTGTCGATGTCCGACTTAGCCTTAGCCTTAAGCCTGCATCTTGTCCTTGTCCAAGTAAGCGAACATGGTTACGTTGTGCTAGCTCCCTCCGAGACCGCCTTAATCGGTTCAGGTTCAGGTCGGACGTTTCTAATTACCTGTTAAGTCGGATTCTTTGCAGTTTTCCGCAACATCAATGAAGCCGCTTTTCGAGCCTCCCTCTTGCATAATCGTCCGCCTTGCGATTTCGCGGCAAGGTTTTAAAAACCGGACCGGATATTGAACCGATCAGTCTTCGATTCGGTCCAACTGGATCGGACCGTTAATTCAAACCGGTCATACCTGTGATGACGTCAGCATGACATCATCATTCCTATCGACTCGGAAAAAATCGGACCGAGCTTAATTTATTTGTCAGACCGGTCGAACCGGTTTTTTGAACCAATAAAATCGGATACATATATGTAAGTATGTATTTATATATCAATGAAATAGCCGTTAGAAATTTCAAATCTTTAAATAGAATAACATGATTGCCTATTTTGAGTAAAACTCTACAAAGTTAGTCACATTTTCTAAAATTATATATGAATATAATATTGTAATCATTTATTTATAGTTGTTTCAAGAAAATTACTCTAAGAAAGTATTGACATAACGTATATTCCAAAAAAGAGGGACATACCTTATATCACAGAAGTTAAGAAGGGCATACATGATAAAAAAATCATATTATTTCATTATTTAAACCTTTATTTTTTGAAAATTATCAAACCATCAAAACTGGGTCAATCCGAGTCAACTCGACCATCCGGGTCAACACAGTCCGGTTTTTTATTGACATAACGTATATTCCAAAAAAGAGAGGGACCCTGTTTTTTATTTTTTAATTTTTTTGAAATTAATTACAAAGAATCGATCGAACCGACCGGGTCGGTGCCGTTTCCCGGTCCGACCGGCCAGCCCGGTCCAATTTTTTAAACCCTGTTTCGCGGAGATGGATCATCTGGCGGTGAGATCTTGATACAGCACATGTTCGGTCTATTCCATTATGAAGCCGAAATGCTATTCTCGTGCTTGCTCTTAATCATTCTTTATGGATCACATGATTGAGCCCGACTGAAGCAGATCTACATGGGGTTGGTTAAAAGTGTGTATATATAGTTGGCTAGACCATAGAGATGGATTCCAACCATACGGAACGTTTGAATAAAGGAAAGCGTGTCGTCAATCAATATACTATATCGACCGGAGCTTTATTAAGCAGGGCAGTTAAGCCAATGCTTGTTTGACTACGATCAAAATGGTCTCGTCTCGTTTAGACAACAGGTTGAGTACAAATAAGACCAATAGCCTTTTAATATTGAGGAACGCCCCGCGTTTGTTCACGTCCTCGACCAAATTAAGGAAGACCCGAAGAAGAGGAAGGAAGTATTCTTGCAACCACGGTTTAAAAAAGGGATTTTTACCCCCATAATTCTGAGTAATTTCGCAATAACATTCATAACTCTGAATAATCGCGAATTACGCTCGGGATCCTAAATAAATGTGTCGTCTTACACCTATAACCCCCACGCGAAGTACTTCGTTAACTCAACCAGATGATTGAGTTAATCTAACCGATCAACGATCTAACGACTGAAATTTAATCTAAATAAAAAAATAAGTATCCCGTCTATTTCTCTCGAGCCAATCCCTACATCCATCGTGACTCTAAATTCAGGCATGGCGGCTCCGCCCTCCTACATTGGCAGTCCGGCTCCGGTGATTGCTCCCACTCTGAGCAGCAGTTCAGCCCCGACGGCTCCGCCCTCCTACATTGGCGGTCCGGCTCCAGCGATTGCTCCCACTCCGAGCGACAGTTCAGCCCCGACGGCACCGCCCGCCTACATTGGCATTCCAGCTCCGGCAATTGCTCCCACTCCGAGCGACAGCTCATCCCCGGCGACTCCGCCCTCCTACATTGGCAGTCCGACTCCAATGATTGCTCCCACTCCGAGGGGCAGTTCAGCCCTGACGGCTCCACCCTCGTACATTGGCAGTCCGGCTCCGGCAATCCCTCCCACTCCCACCGACGTCTTGGCTCCCGCCCGCCCTCTGACATTGGTAATCCTTCTTTGGCAAATGCTCCCACTCCCAGCGGCGGTTCGGTTCCTGCCACTCCTCCTTCCTTCATTGGCAGTTCCTCTCCAGCAAATCCACCTACTAACCGGGGTGTCTCGGCTCCAGCCATTCCGCCATCCTTGATTGACAGTCCTGCTCCCGCAATTCCTCCCACAGCCACTCCGCCCTCCTTCATAGGTAGTCCGGCTCCAGCAAATCCTCCCATTCCCAGTGGTTCGTCTCCACCTTCGTCTAGTGGCGGCGGCACAACTCCGCAATAGTTGCACCATCTAAAGAATTGAAGGGTCCACCCAGGGCCGACCCTGAGGGTGGTTTTGAGGTGCATAGACCTAGGGCCCATAAACTTTAGGGGCCCATTTTAAGGCCCATACTTTACCCATTTTCCCACTCTTAAATTCCCAAATATGAAATGATGGTTCTCCTTCCATATTATCTTAACCGTAATGACGTTTCCTTTTCCGATCATTCCCAAGTTATATCATCAAATCCTCTCTCTATATCTCACGAATCATGAAACCTCTAATTCCAAACGGACCAATTCAAGCTCTGAGTCCCCAATCCATCCCACCATTGCAATTGTCATTCGGCGATCGAATTCCAAACCGGCAAACCCCACTCTCTCTCTCTCACGAATCATAGGTTGTATGCGAGCCTTCCGCCTTTGACATTTGCAGACTTGCAAAGCAGTGCAACCTTGTGGCCCTCGTTAAGTTGTCGAGGCCCGGACATCAACCGTACAATCCCTATCAAGTTGTTTTCTCATTTGCTTTACCGATGTCCCCAAGGTTGCCCTTGGCATGGACATAACCCGGTGCCATCCACATCCAAACCACATCTTCTTTCTTAAATTGGTAGTCCTTGAGAAATAACAGTAAATATGCAAACCATTGTTTCAGATGCGAGGGAAGGCAGCAATAGCTAACATAAGCACCGGCATGATATTTCAATCATCCTCAGAAAATCTTGTAAGCACATCATTCCATGCACTCTCCTGGTTTCATTACACAAGGTGGATCCGAACACCATTGCTGCTAAAGGAGGCCCTTTGATTTTCATTTTTACAATCTCTTCGCTAATTCCTTGCAATTTGCTGGTACTATGACAACCACTTGATGTAGAGGGCCCTCCATATAGAAAGGCACACGACTGAAAGATCTGCAAGCACTCCTTATCAGAAAGAATACCAAATGGATATGGTTTCACGAAGGTAGGTATAAGTTCTCTGCTAATGTCCTCTCGAATGTGATGATGACCTTCTTCCATCACTGCCATACGTAAGAGGATCCCCCAATTCCTTCCATCTTTTCAATTTTCCACTCCTGCAATCATCCAACACGATAAAATCCCTTTTGCCCTCCAACTCGGAACGAATCTCAATCATGTCCGCTATAGCTCGACCAAGGATTTGATTTGTAGCTCATATCTTATTGTTTGATGCTCGATGGCCATAAATATCCATATGTCTTTGTAAAATTTTAAGAACTTTTTTTTTTATAAAAAGTTTATTAATTTTATAAAATTGTATTATATATTTTTATAAGGGCCTATGTTTTTTCTTTTGTCCAGAGCCCACGAAATGTCAGGGACGGCCCTGGGTCCACCTAGGTTTCTTTGTTGGAATCTAGTCATAATAAGATGTCTGGTTTGTCCTAATATTTCTAGTATTGATCGTGAGGTTTATTTCGTCTAGGTTTTAGACAGCAAATGATGGTCAAGTTAATATTTTGCATCTGTTGTTCAATATATATTTTGTTTATGCAAATGGTTCGAGCAGGGGAGCGGGCGTTCTTAGAGGTCGACGGAGGGTTAGAAGGGGATGAGCTCGACGGCGGGGTGCTCGACGCATGGTTTGCAGGGGAGGCGGAGGTGGTGCTCAATAGGGAGAGAGGGGCGTTCGAGTGCGGGGAGAGAGAAGTGTCGATGGCATGTTTTGCAAATAAGAAAGGATATTAGGGGCAGTTTTGTATTTTTTTAACGGAAACCGTCAAACATAACAGGCATCACAAACGGAACATGACATATGATTATGTCATGTAAGAGTTAAGCATTACTCAGGATTTCTCATGTAATTCACGATTATGCAGGGTTATGAATGTTATTGTGAAATTACTCAGGGTTATGGGTGTAAAAATCCCTTTAAAAAATCGTACCGGACCGCCCGGTTGGACCGGGAACCGGTCCCGAACCGGTCGATTCGATTGATTTTATGTAATCATTTAAAAAAAAGGAAAATAAAAATCGAGTTTGACCGGTGGTCGGATCAGGTTGATCCGGGTGGTTGGATCGGATTGACCCAGTTTTGATGGTTTAGTATATTTTCAAAAAAAATAAAGATTTAAATAATGAAATAGTATGGTCTTTTATCACTTGCGCCCTTCTTAACTTTTGCAATTTCAGTTATGTCCCTCACTTTTTTGAATATAATATGTGCCACTACCTTCTTAGAGTAATTTTTTAGAAGCAACTATAAATAAATTATTACAATATTATATTCACATATAATGCTAGAAAATGTGACTACCTTTTGTAGATTTTACTCAAAATAAACAATCATGTTATTCTATTGAAAGATTTCACATCATTGATATATAAATACATATTTACATATATGTATCCGGTTTTATCGGTTTAAAAAATCGGTTCGACCTGGTCGGACCAATAAATTAAGCTCGGTCCGATTTTTTTCGAGTCGATAGGAATGATGACGTCATGTTGACATCATCACCGATCAGATCGGTTTGAACTAACGGTCCGATCCAGTTGGACCGAATCGAAGACTGAACAGTTCAATATCCGGTCCGATTTTTGAAACCTTGCTTGCAACTTCTCACATGCATCGTTAATGATGGACATAGTACTGTATATTGGACTGTATGACATGATAGGGGGTTTCGTTTGGGACATTGCATGAAAAACACATGTCTAGGGAGCCATACAATACAATAAATAATGCCCTCCATCATGCAACTACAACTACTTGCCTATTCCATAATAACCATCACTCTTTTCACTTTATTTCTCATCCCCATCCAAATAGACAAAAAGCAACGTTTTTAACCAAATCGGACATCGAACCGGATTCCTTACCGAAATGGTCGGATCGGGTTGAAACATGTAATCAAACCGATTCAACCGGAAGATGATGTCATCATTATTTAAAATCAGATTAAATCGGATCGGTGAAAAATAGTAGTTGAACCAGCTAATTAAATCGAAATGAAATAATATATATAAAATATACGCTTAAATATACTTGAAATATAAATAAAATACATAGACAATGTATATATTTCACACTATATATAAAATATTTTTCGTATGCACCACTAAATGTCATACATATCACATCTATATATTATTTGAACTAGTTGCTCTATAACATAATAGCAGTTTAATTATATTTAAAACCCATTAAATATAAAAAGTTGTGTTAGTATATTTGGTTAAGAGATTGAAATAAGTAACTAAAAATATCTCAAAACAACGAGGATAAAAAATAAACCACCTTTATTCATATTTCACGGCATTATTCCACTATCCTAATTCCTGCGACTGTGGTAAAATCCAACTTCCACTGTAAATTTACAAGTATTTTCTAGTTGTTGATTGGCATATTTGAGTAATTACAAAAAAGGATCACAATTATGCATCAATTTCCTATTAAGGACTTTTTTTTAATTGTAACAAATAGGGGTCTGATATTATATTTCTGTTTCAAGTACATCCCTGCATAATCTTTAATTGATTATATTTCTGTTTCAAATACATCCCTGCATAATCTTTAATTGAGCCTTATATGTCGACGTTAAACACTTAAGCTGAAAGTTCATACATCTATTTGTTACAATTGAAGAACTATTTGTTACAATTGAAGAACATGACCCTTAATTGAGAATTAAAGCATAGTTAAGATTTTTTTTTAAATTTATGCTATCAATTTTTGGGAATATGAATAAGGAATCTCATGTTTTCTTCTCATATTCTTGATTTTCCTTTTTGACAGAATAATTAATCATGCACTTTTTATCGTCACTCTTCCTTTGAACAATGATTATCATTTATCAATGTTTGGCATTATTTATCTCACAATAATTATCACTTATTTAAGAACAATAAAGAACGATGAATAGAGATAAGTTACCATTTTTAACTTCTACATTAATAAAACGAAATCCTAAATAAATGAGATATCCTCTTGCTCTTTATTCCATGTCTTTGATTTGATTCTTTAATAAAAAGGATAAGTTATAAAAAAGACCTCAACTATCTATCAATTTTCAATTAAAGATATCATTTTTCAAACTTAAAATTTTTTAAATTTAGATTTTAACGTCAAAATAAAAGGCTCTCTTTGAGAATCAGTCCATTATTAAGATCTTTTCCTATAAATTACCTAAATAAAAAAAAGAGAGAAAAAGGACTTCCGGAGTGCAGGCCTTGATGGACCACCAAACACCAAACCCCACTCCGGAAGCCGTCGGGCCAGTTGCGACCTCTCCTCCTTCCCACACCTCGTGGTCATTTGCACAGATTCCCCCTCCTTTTCCACCGTCTTCCCATTTGCGCTCCTCGAATTATTACTTTTCCTTGCGCAGAAAAAAACCCCAAAAAATCTACGTCTCTCCAGTCTACATATAACACCACCACCCACGCTGTCTTCGAGGACGCCCAGAACTTCACCAACCCTCTCGCGTTCACGATCGCGATGGTGGCGGCGGAAGAGATCCCGAGGATCTCCACTCTGTCGGAGACGCTGTCGATCCTTCGCCAGTCCGGCAGTTTCTCCGGTGACTTCTGGCGGGAGATCCCCGGCGCCGACGTACGGATCATCACGTCCTGCGGGAGGACCATCTGCGCCCACGCTGACGTTCTGGTACATTGCGGCTCTTTCACTCGCGGCGGATCGATGTTTGGAAGCGGAACTAACAATAGATCTAAGCTGATGTAGCGGAGATATCCGTAGCAAAGCTCTGTTTTCGTTTTTTTTTTCAATTTGAGTGGATATAGAGTTATGCAACGAAATCGAGTGAGGCGAGGTGGTGGGGTGATTTATTTTTGCGATTTTCGATCGACTCGATTGGAGTTTTTGCGTGTTTTTTTGGAGAAGAGGGGGAGATTAATGGTTGAAGGCCGGTCGGATCTGACGATCTCTCGCTGTGTGATTATTTGTGTTTGTGAAGGCGTCCACGTCGCCGGTGCTGGAGAATCTGCTGCAGCGGATGCCGCGGAAGCGTGGGAAGGGGGAGAGGAAGATACCGATCCTCGGTGTTCCCTTCGACGCCGTCGTGTGTTTCCTCCGATGCCTCTATTCCTCCAGGTACACATCACGAGCACCTCTCTCCCTCTCACTCTTGCGTTGGATCCCTTGGTTGGACGGTCAATAAGGCAAGAGGATGACCGGTCCTTCAGTGCGTTCTTCTTATCGCCTCTCAACGTCGTCATAAGTTACCGGAGTCGGGATCAGTTGGCAGTGCTTGTTACTTTATTCTGCTTAGTATTTTTTATTCATTTATAAGTCAGCCTCGATTTGTGTGCACTCCATATTACCATCCTGATGATAAAGTTTTGCAACGACTTTATGATCAGCTTTTTTAAGGATCCAAACATTTCTAAGCATCAGATAAAAAACAGATCTGTGATTGCGTGTTTGTTAATGTGGCAGTTTCCTTAATATAGTTTCCTATCACGCTTAAGAACATCATGATGCTCCAACTTCAAACAACGCTCAAATCCTAAGAAAAGGACCTCTGTTCATGACTGAATGCAGGTGCCCTGAGGAAGAGGAGGAGAAGCGCAAGTACGGAGTGCACCTCCTGGTTCTGTCCCACGTGATGCAGGTGCCGTGGCTGAAACGGGCAACCGCGGTCTCTTTGGCAGAATCCCTCACAGTGGAGAACGTGGTCGACATGCTCCAGCTGGCACGGCAGTGCGACGCTCCTCGACTGAAGGTGCGGTGCGTGGGCCTCATGCGCCGCGAGTTCAAGGCGGTGGAGGAGACAGAAGGCTGGCGCTTCGTTCAGAAGAATGACCCGTGGCTTGAGCTGGAGGTGCTCGAGTTCCTACAAGAGGAGCACAAGGTAACTGAAAGATACTTAGAAATCGGAAATTATAATCCAATGGAACCCACTTTACTGCTCCTTGGAGTTGAACATGGGGCATTCCCATATAGTATTTTTTCCATTCCGATTGATATGGCTAGTTCATCACTATCGGAAATTATAATCCAATTGATATGGCTAGTTCATCACTAATGTGGTGTTTGTATGAATTTGGCAGAGGCAAAGGAGCAGGATGAGGAAGAAGGAAGAGCAGAGGGTGTACATGGAGCTGACAGAGGCCATGGAGTGCCTGCAGCACATCTGCACAGAAGGGTGCACCTGCGTAGGACCGCGGGAGGCAGAGGTGGCTGCAAGAAGAGGACCGTGCCAGTGGGGGCGCACGTGCCAGGGAGTGCAGCAGCTCATCCAGCACTTTGCGGCGTGCGAGAAGAAGAAGAACAGAGTTCCCGGAGGGGGTTGCCAGAGGTGCGCACGCATGTGGCAGCTGCTGCGCCTCCATTCCTCCATATGCGACCAGCTCGACCCCTGCAAAGTCCCCTTTGCAAGTAAGCAATCGACTCCTCTTTGGTTTACCATATGTGATTTATATGGCAAAAAAGGTGATCAATAGTTTGTATACAGGCAATTCAAGGAAGAGGGAGGAGCGGATGCGAAGAAGAAGAAAAGGGAGCAGGACATGAGGTGGAGTCTGCTCGCGAAGAAGGTCGTGTCGGCAAAGGTCATCTACTCCTCTCCAAGAGGAAGAGGGAAGAAGACCATCATGCCCATGTCTAGTTAGATCAGCATTGGGAGCATGTATCATATTGCACGTTAATATTAAGGAAGTGGAAATGTGAAGGCGTTTCCCCCACAGGCCACAGATGTACGTGTAGTGTACGTATGCATCTCCCTCATCCAGATCATGGGGCCATATGCCATGTCGTCGCATTCAGCCCTCCCCTATCACAGCATGCTACTCCATTTGCTTATGGGGATTCAATTCAATTAGTAGATTATTCGGAATATATATCATTCACAGATGATATAACCACCACATAAGGATGTTTTTATATGTCGGTGACAAGCACATTAAAGATTCTTACTATTTTAATCGTGCTGCAAGAATCAGCCTTTGAGAGGTTTTTTTTATAGCAGAAGATCGATTCATTCATCAAACAGTTCAAAGAGTGTAGAATCATTAAGTACATGTCAGAGGAGATTAAGCCATGCACGTGCCAGGGTGGGAATACTTAAAAAAATAAGAGTCGAACTAAGCAGAACAGTCATAAACTATGGTGATTTTAGACAAAAAATACATGATGAAACATTTTCCTCAAAAGCTGTCAGCTCCAGTAACGTTTTCAAAATTGATTCAGCGACCTTAAGGGCTCGTTTGGTTGGGTTACCCCAGGGGTAACCCGGTTTCTCCCCTATATTCCTGGATCATTCGTGGGTTGGAATTCCATCACCAATCAATGTGACATCACATCATATTCTTTATTCCAAGCCTCTATCAACCCTCATAATCATCCAAACAGCTACTATTCTCAGGAGGCTACCCCGACCCACCTCAACACTTGAACCAAATGAGCCCTAAGAGTTTGCCATAGTAAGAAATGGCTTAATGATGTGGATCCTTCATCAGTTTGTTAATGCGCATCACTTGGTTTGTTCCCAATGACAAACCCATTGCGATCGCAGTTTTGGTGATGGAAGATTTGGAAGCTGTTATCGCATGACCTCCAGAAAAGAATTCCAATGTCATAAGGAAATATAGATGAGAAAGGATAGGAGGCTAATTGAATAAATATGGATCAGTGAACCATCCTAGCTAGAATCCAGAGATGAAACAATCCTCAAATCACTATGTATGTATGTGTGTGTATATGTACTGACAAATATATGTGTCCACACAAATGTAATACATATAGGGTTTAGGGTGGTTTGTATATGTGTGTTTATACGTACATACATAGATACATACATGCATACCATGATGTATATATACATTTATAGGTGTTTATGTATAGTTAAAATATATGTGTGTGGATAAATACACACAAGGAGATATCAGATAGATTTTCCATCAATTTCTTCCAAGATCATTAGAAAATGGTCAGATGCGAAATTTAAAAGCTCTCCAAGGAATTGAGTCAGTAGATACTACCAATACTATAAATATCACTCTCATAATTTAGTGCCAAAAAAGGGTAACCTTCTCAAGATATAAGAGTATCATCCTGTTATTCTTGCAGAAACTATTGCAAAGATAATCTCCAAAGTGGTGATAGCCTGTCTTAGTATGATACTCCTTGAAATCCTCCCAAAAACATTCATGTCTTTCTCGAGAATCAATCAGAGATGAGTTAAATCAAAATACACAATCGATGTCAAATAGGAGACAAACATGCAACAAGATGCATCGCTAGTCCGTTTTGAATTGCAAAGAGAAATTGTGTTATTGCACTAGAGAAATATCAAGCTCAATGGAACCTTTATAAAATCAAGGGACTCATTGATAAGGTGGATTGTTACAAATTACGCCTTCAACTCTATTAACTAGGATTGTCTTCTAAAACCTTGAGTTTTAGGAGAATCTCATCATCATCATCACTGATGATGGAGATCTCCTCGAGGCAGACGACAAATGTGTTTTCTGGCATTGATGTCCTCGTCCTCAACGTGGGTGGACTCCTTGTATCGATCTACTACATTCCTCAACATCGCCAGGGAATAGGAGAGTTCGTTGAGCTTAAGCTTCCTTGAGAAGGTTGAACTCATTCTTCGTCGTTGTTCTTCTAGCTTCCCAACACACACTATGTTCCTCACCGTCTCCTTTATTTTCAGAGAGCAGATCCTCAGTTGTAGAGTAATTTACAACATGGCATGTTGTAAGTTCTTTTTTTTTTGCAAAACCTTTGTGAAAAATCCAACCAATGGATTTAATTTATGCATACTATTCCATATACCGTCAAATTTCATTTGATCGGATGTTCCTAACTATTTTATCTTAGGGATATTTACACCCATGCCCCTGAGTAATCTCGTAATTACCCCCGGAACCCTGCGCAAGCACGAATTACACCCAGAACCCCGAATAATGTTTAACCCTTACATTACATAACCCTAAGTCAACTTCCGTCATAATTATCCGTTAACTTTGACGGAAAAGTTATATGTTGACAGTATTGCCCTTCAAAACACATCATATTTAAAAACGTGATGCCATTGGTGCAAACTATATGAAACCCCAACGCCCCCCTCCGCCCGATCGTCCGCACGACCTCTGATCGAAGCTTCCCCTCCGTTCACCTCCACCCGCAAGCTCCCCTCTCCCGTCGCTCGCTCCAGCAACCCCCCAGGTAGGCGCGCCTCCGACCTGCAGACCCACCCCACACTCCCGCATACGGCTCCGCCCAGCAGCCCCTCCTCTGCCCTACAGCCACACCCGTGTGCCTCAGCCCTGGCTGCAAGCCCTGCCCCCGCACACACCTCACCGGAACCACTCTTGCCACTCGCCTGCAAGCTCCCCCCACCCCATCCCCGCACGCCTCCGCCAACCCCTGCCCCCCCCTTCCCCCAACCCCCGGCCACCCCACCCCTCGCAACCTCCAGCCCGCTCCCCCAACCCCCGGCCACCCCACCCCTCGCAACCTCCTGCCCGCTGCGCCTCCACCCTGCATCCCCTGCCACCGTGCGCCCCTCCCCTCCCCCCCGGCAACCTCCCGCTCGCCTGCAAGCTCCCCCCACCCCACCCCCCGCACACCTCCGCCAACCCATGCCCCCCCTCCCCCAACCCCCGGCCACCCCACCCCTCGCAACCTCCAGCCCGCTCCGCCTCCACCCTGCATCCCCTGCCACCGTGCGCCCCTCCCCTCCCCCCCGGCAACCTCCCGCTCGCCTGCAAGCTCCCCCCACCCACCCCCCGCACACCTCCGCCAACCCCTGCCCCCCCCCCCCCCCCCCTTCCCCCCAACCCCTGGCCACCCCACCCCTCGCAACCTCCGGCCCGCTCCGCCTCCACCCTGCATCCCCTGCCACCGTGCGCCCCTCCCCTCCCCCCGGCAACCTCCCGCTCGACTGCAAGCTCCCCCCACCCCCCGCACGCCTCCGCCAACCCCTGCACCCACGTGTGCATGTGCTCCTCCCCCCAACCCACGCCCACCCCTCGCAACGTCCCCCCCACTCTCACCGCTCGCCTGCCTCCCACCCCCACGTGCCCCCGCAACCTCCAGCCCACTCCCGCTGCTCGCCTGCCATTCGAGCCCGCAACCCCCCACCCCGCGTCCGCAAGCCCCAAGCCCTCACCCCCTAGCCTCCCTCTCGCTGCCCGCCCGCAAGCTCCAGCGTCTCCGCAGCTCTGGCCCTTCCCTCCCGCTGCTCGCCCCCAAGCTCCAGCAGCTCCCTTGCCAGCCGCTCCAGCTCCGCTCTAAGCCAAAGCCCCAGGTCGTACCCTGTTGAAAGCTCCAGCACTCGAACCCACCTCCTTTTATCCTTCCTTTCTTTTTTCTTTTTTCGATTAATCTCAGCCGTTGATCATTGATTAGGTTAGATTAACTCAACCATCTGGTTGAGTTACTGAACTAAAGTAACGGAAGGTTATGAATGTAAAACAGAGTGGTTATTCAGGGTTCTGGGTGTAATTCGTGATTATAGAGGGTATCCGGGGTAATTACGATGTTACTCAGGGTTATGGGTGTAAATATCCCTTTATCTTAAAGGTCGAAGGAAAAAGTCAAATTTAAAATGGTTTTGAGTACCACCCATGTCAACTTTTTCTTTCGTACTTAAGATAAAATAGCAAGGACCATCCGATCAAAGCAAAATGTGGTAGGTACGTAGGATAATATGCATACATTAAATCCATACGGTAGGATTTTTCACAAAGGTTTAAAAAGAAGGATTAAAACAGATCATGTGGTAGATTACTTTACACCCCTTATTTTCATGCATGTGGTCTTCTCGCGACTCTTATGTATGGTGATGTTATTCCTCTCCTTCACAACAAGATGATAACTCGAAGAGCAGCAGCGGGAATTGAGAACATGGAAGAGAAATTTAAAATTTTTTAAATTATATCTTTAGATTATGTGAAAATGACTAAAATACGCCAACCAACAGAACAAGAAATATAATAGGCATCTTAGACTTTAGTCGTAAGATTTAAAATAGGGATATTTTAAAGCCCCTCACCTGCAAAAGCCCCCCACCTCTGACCACAACCCCCGACCTCACCACAGGGCGCGGATCGTCTGCTGCAAGTGATTTGCAGCAGACTCGGCTGTAATGTTTGGATGAGTGCCACGTGTCCCCTGAGGAATCCGACGGCTGCTCCACTCCTCCTTTTCCCTCTCGCCCGACTCTCCTTCCCCGATCCAGCCATCCCGCCGCCAGCCGTGACGATGCCGCCGGTGATGAGGGCGGGGGTCGACGCACCTTGCGGGCGTACATATCGGCGAAGGTTGCGCCCCAGCTTCCGCGGTTGAAGCTGTACTGCACGATGGAGGAGCCGAAGAGCGGACGCCTCGGCCCAACCATTGCCGCGGAGGAGAGGAGAGGGATCTCGAGATGGGAGCGGATCCTCAGCAGTATCTCCTCCCCGACCTCAAGCCGCCACCCTCTCCTCGACCCCGAGCCCCTCTCGCCGCCGACCCTCTCCCCGGCCTCAAGCCACCCGCCTCCCCCCATCTCCTCCCCGACCTCAAGCCGCCACCCTCTCCCCGACCCCGAGCCCCTCTCGCCTACCTCAAGCCCTCTCGCCCCCGCCGCCAGCCGTCTCCTCCCCGACCTCGCCCCCACCGTCAGCCGTCTCCTCCCCGACATCCTCTCCCTCGCTGGTGAGAGCGACCGCGTGCGGCAGATGCTGGCCGTGCGGTGGCTGATGATCGTGTGAGGCATGGGACGCGGCGGCTGAAGGGCGACGCACGGCCGCGTTGCAGCTGAAGCGGCGGCGGGTTGCGCAGCAGCCGCGCGAGGCGAGAGGGGAGGAGAAGGGGGAGGCGGGCGGTTGAGGTCGGGGAGGAGACGGGTCGGGAGGAGACGGGGACGTGCGGGCCCTTGGATCTGGGAGCGTACACGTGGCATTCATCCGTGATTTGCAGCAGAATCTGCTGCAAATCACTTACTGCAGAGGATCCGCTCCCCTCACCACAATCGAATCCCCCCCCTCCCCCGCGCCCGCGCACCTGCAAGCCTGCCCCCTCCCCTCGTGCCCCCGCTCCAGCAAGCTCGCCCCCTCCCCCGCACCGCACCGTCTTCGAAGCCCCCCGCCCCCTGCACCTGCAAGCCCGGTCGCCTCCCCCGCGCCCCCGCACTTGCAAGCCCTCTTCCTCCCCCGCGCCCCCACACCTGCAAGCCCGCACCCCTTCCCCCGCGCCCCCGCATCTGCGAGCCCGCCCCCCTCCCCCCGTCGTCAGCCCCTCCCTGCAAGAGCCCCCTCCCCAATCCGTCCTAGAAGCCCCGCAACCTGCATGTTTTTTTCTTTTTTTCTTGTTAAGTTTTGATTAATCCTAGCCATTAGATCGCGTATCGGTTAGATTAACTCGCTCATATGGTTGAGTTAACGAAGAAACTAATGAAATGTTATGGATATAAAACGGAGTATGTATTCAAGGGTCTGGGTGTAATTCACGATTATAGAGGGTTTATGGGGTAATTACGAAATTACTCAAGGTTATAGGTGTAAATATCCCTTAAAAATATAGCAATGTAATGCAAAATTATTCCTCCACTTTGGATATTATCCACACTAGGAAAAATCAAAGGTTTATGTAATTCAATTTTGGTTTTTTTATCGAAATGCCACGTGTGTAAAACCAATAAAAGAGGTATGTCACTCTTTCTCAGACTAGAGATCAATCATGAATATCACATGATGCTATCATTTGTGTCGTCAATTTAACTCCTTAGGGTAACAAACATTGTTTTCAAGATGTTCATGATACATAACCCTAATTGTATGATTTAGTGCAAACACAAACATTCAAAACAAATGAAAAGAAACGTAATAACTTTTATTGCATTAATGGCTTGCCCATGGCTTACAAGTCAAAAAAAATAGTGATGGATCAAAAATATATGGGTTATCGATCAAACATTGGTTTGTGATCGATTAGAAGAATAGACAAAAGCTTCGAGTAATTAAACAATGGTTATGTTGATCGATTAGCTGAAAATATATCATTAAATCAATCAATAGAACCCCTAGTTGAAAATTTGACAGGGGAAAAGTAATTAATCAAAATCAGTTCTTATTTTGTCATAATATACAAGAGAACAATGACTCCTTTGAAGGTGATGCATCACAACATCGAAACAAAAATGTCCTCCTAGATGTAATGATCAATCAACCTTGACTTCTCAATCACACAATGATAATGATGATGACTTGAGGCAACGAGCTTCTCTTTAGCTCCATGAGAGGAGCCGAAATGAATTTCTCCACGCACCGCGAACCGCTCATCTGCAGGAGACCTCAATGCAAGCAGAAAAGTTAATCGTACACCAATAGTTGAGTGGACACCTTCAACATATACAAAATACACCGAGAGCATTTGGGAGAGAGCAGATCCTCTGCAGTACTACAGAGGTCTACTGTGAATCCGTGGAGCATCCGAGCCGCTCGATTTTGATCGAGTTGTTCGCACGAATTCCCATGGCAAGGGTCCACAAAAACAGGAAATTCGTGCGAACCGTTCGATCAAAATCGAGTGGCTCGGGTGCTCCACAGGTTCATAGCAGACTCTGCAGAACTGCAGAGGATCTGTAAGAAAACTACAAGAACGGCAACCTAGCAATCTTTCATGATAGTTGGGTTTCTCTATAAAAGAACAAAAAAGGTGCTTTGTACAGTTTATATAGAAACAAAGTAATCGGCTCAAGAACCATTTACCTATGATGATATTGAGAGATTCACCCATGGTTCTACGATTGAAATCGAGGCAAAAAAAAGTGTGTGCTAGGATACTTTCTTGGAAAATACATTTGCAATGTTTTTCAACACCTCATCAAAGGAAAACCTTGATGGAGACCTAGATTTTCTATTTGAAAGTGATATTATTTGTTGGGTGGGTTTCTCTCCTTAGGGAATTCAACACTTAAATAGGACATAGTCATATTTGCAATGAGTTCTTATTGGAGAAGAAAGCTAATTACCTTTTGGGAATAAGAGCTGTAATTTTGATTCTATGAGATTTAGGATCTCATAACTTCTTATTCTCTCATATCCATGTCTATATAAAGGAGTCTTGGTCTCCTATCACAGGCATGTAACTCGAGAGGAAAAATCAAAGAGAGAAAGTGAGCAAGAAGAGAAGAAGTTGCTCATTGGCTCGTCTTGACACATGATTAGTTATTGAAGTGCATCCACATTTTCATATTTGAGCAGTCTTACAATTTTAAGGTGATAATCCATTGGTAAGCATGATGATAAGCTTGCCTTAAACCATCTTTGTTTTTTACAATTTGTATTGCTGTAAAGATGGTAGGCTTTCTATAAGCCCTAACAGGTTATCTTTAATAATAATTTTGGTTTTGGGTTGTGATCTACCTCACGAGTTTTTATACTAGCATTTAGAGTTTTTCATGTTCAAATCTCTTCATGCATCCATGGTTGATTTTCTTGCGGTTATAGTTGTTCTGGATTTGACTTACCATGCAGGATCCGCTTCTCAACTATGTATTTCTTCCGCGATTCAATCTCTGCAGGGAATCCGTCCCAAACTATCATATGATATTATCTACAAATCAAGAATCAATCAATGAATTGAATTGTAAAGCACTTCAAAAGTTAGGAATCATCAAAGCTCCTAAAACCTCCATCCTGCCATTAGGGAATTATGAAGCGGAGCATATGCTCATGAAGAGATTCAAAGAAAATGACAGCAGCTGATGGGCGCATGGGGGATCCGGGTGAGATGCAGGTAAGCATCATGAAAAGCATCCCCACTATAATGAAAGTAATAAGTCTCAACTAGCTGTGTCTTGTTACATCCATCAAGTGGCCAAGATCAAGGAGAAAAAAAAAGGAAAAGCTGACCTACTTGCATAGATTACAATACCTGAACTCAGGAAGAATCTACTATCGCGCAAGAAATGGTTGGGGGCCTTCCCTCTGGAAATCCTGACCAACCATTACATGCACAAGATAATGCAAAAGTTAATTGATACGAACTTGTGATGTTCGTAAGGGCCTGTTCGTTTGGAGAATAGGCTCTGGAATAAGGGGCCTATTCTCCATCCGACACGGTTTCCTATGGTACGGTTATTCCCCTCATTCCATCTTATTTTACTCTTATTCCTATCTTTATCCCACCTTACCTACCTTTATTTCATCTTATTCTCCTTATTCCTATTCTCCAGCCGAACAAAGAATAGACCCTTATTCTCCTTATTCCCAATCCTTATTCATGCTTATTCCCGAACCGAACGGGCCCTAAGGGTAACATGTCAATGATGCAGAAGAGCTTTATCAATTTAACTATTACCTCTTCTTCAGCAGCCTCTAGGCCTCCTTGGACCCAAATAGGTTTCTGTAACCTGCGCTGTAGAGTTGATCACATGCAGTAAGGGACCTGTCCAGAAAACCATAACGAAGTTAAAGAAGGTTGTAAACATTTGCAGCTTCTTATGAATTGAGCATGGAAATTGTTGGTGCAGAATCAACTATGCAATAAATTCACTCTGGGTCCCGTTTGTTTTTTCATTTCCACGGATCATGTTGCTCAAACATGTGGTTTTCAGATAATTGCCGATTGCACAGTATGGAAACCAAAAGGTAATCAGAAAGGTTTTTGTGATTTTATACCAATTTCGTGTACAGATCCAGTTGCATCGTTTAAATTGTTAGCCAGTACCAACAATGGGATATGGTTTCAGGGAAAAGATTTCCATGGATTTTATATTGCAGCAACTAAACAACTTCATGTTTTTTGTCATTTATTATAAATGATTAGCATAAAAAAACCATGATGACTGATAGCTCATAAGAAAACTATAATTAGTACTCCATTTTTCATTGTTCTTTGTTTGAAGCCTAAGGATAACATGATTAGAGTTTGATGATTATCTAGAAATTTTATATTAACACAGATAAGCATGCGACTATCTATCTTTCCTGTCCTCATCAAAGATGAACTCATCATAGGAAAAATGGCTCTAACAATTTGTTGGGCAACATAAGATAATAATCCCTTTCTGAGTAATTTTTGTATTATTAGGAAAGGGATGTTATGAGTAGGATACACTTGTCTGTCCTCATCAAAGATGAACTCACTTTTCTATGATTTTCAAAAAAATAACTTTCTTTTTATAGTAATTTAAAACACGTGATATGCGATCAAACAATCCATCCCTATAATTGCATAAAATTCTTATATCTAGATAGTAATTAAATTCGTTGTCACCCGACCTTTTCCTATCCCTACGGAGCAATCTTTCAAGATATTCTAGATAATTCCAGGCTCCCCTTTAGGAAAGGATATTGATAAGGCATGATCAAGCTATATTGGAATATATAGAAAGTCTTCTAGAAATAAATGAATGGTAGCATCATAATATGCGTGTTTCTATTAAAAATAATGGTGACATTTGATACTACATAATTAGTAGAGTTGGCTTCTTGAAGTGTCATTAAAAAAGCTTTTCTCGAATTTTGTTCCTTCTTGTTTCATTTCCTCGAACATTATATCTTTTGTTTCCCTGTGTTATTTGGGGTTATCTAGCTATCGCACTATCGTGAGCAATATTTCTAACTTGATCCTCTTGTATTACAACAGTTTGTAATCTAAACAAGGCAATTTCCGCGCATATGGTCTATTTGACCACAATTATAGCATCAGGAAGTCCCTTTACAACATTTCCTTAGAAGATGTTTGCACAAGTGGCACACTACGGATAAAGAAAGTCATATGCTTCTAGAAATCCCCATTGCAATCCACTAGTTTGGTTCTATGTATATCTCCGAGCAGATAAATTGTATTATCTTGAATTTATAGAGCTCCTTCTCTATCTATTTTCAGTATTGCTCCATGTGTTGACCACTAAAATTACAATGTTACAACTTTAGATATCTTTTGATTATATAGTTATACTCAATAACACATGCAACTTGAAGTGAATTAATACAATTATTTCAGTTAATGTATTGATGGGTAAATCTTAGTTTTCTCTTTCATAATATAAAGAGTGTTAGATGCAAACTGAGATAATATTTAGTTACCTTACATCATGCAACAGAATTTTGACGTATATGCAGATAGCTTTTTTATGCGGAGATATGATTCAGTTATCATATAGTTTTCAACTTGTAGATATGTTTCATGAATAAAAAGAAGCATTCAGGAAGAATGAACACCATAGTTACTCTCAAACAAATCATGAACTAGCCATTCAACATGTTAATACCATTAGATATGACCTTGAAACACGTCATTAGATATGACGAAGTCATTAAATATGTCGACTATTAAATATAGTTTAGAGGACTTTGGGTACGCATTCTATATAAACATATGCTTTGGGTCGTATGCAGGGTGTTCTTTGACCGTTGAGGTTATTTACACGTGTTACTTATTTTATTTCAGTGCTCTTGATCTTAGTGTAGTTAGTCACGGTTGTGTTTGATTTCAACATCTGGAAAAGTCCTGCTTTTCACTTCATTCATATTCTTAAAATAATTTCTATTGTTTTGTTCACAAACGTATTTCTTTTATTGTTTTATTATCTTAAAGAAATTTAGTTCAAGGCAGTTAACAAATAAATATTTATGATATATTTTCAAGGTATCTTATAATGTTTTTTTTCCAAAATGATCGAGATACATTTACTGGGTATAATTTCATTTTTGGGTTTAGACTCATCTCTACGTTATCTATTATTCACAAACAACTCAAGCTTAAACATTTTGAGTTGTGGTCAAGGGCTTCAGTTGGTCCCAAGAATCAATAAGTTGTATGGGCCAGTAATCCCTGATAATGAACTGGATATAGGGATCGGAATGTTATCTATGATATCATAACAATATTCCCTTCAATAGTGAAAAATGCTACCTAAGAGGTGGAATCAACTCTACCAAACAGATGGGAGGAAAGTGCTACCCAAGAGCTCGTAACCGTTGCTATTATATTGGGAATAAGTGACAGTCCATATGTCAACAAGAACATTGTATAAGTAAGCGGGGGAGACTGTAGGACCCCAAACATGGTAACACATCTAGTAATCATAAAAGTGTGGTAGTCTGTTATAAGTGGTGAGTGTCACTGCTAGATAACTTAGACTCAAGCATTTTAGGCTATGGTCAAGTACTCTAGTTGGGTCCGAGCCAAATAAGTTGTCCCATCTAGTAATCGTTGATAACAAATTGGGTCTAGGCTCCAAGATGTTATAAATCATGTACCATTGAAAACAAAACTAAATACACAAGGACTTAATATTCACACAAAATAATGATAAAATGCACAGTTGTATACACAATTGAAAAATTATGATAAATTAGAAAAAAGCCTCAACTATGCGTCAATTTTCAACCAAGGGCCTTATTTTTCAAATGGAACAAAGAGAGATACGAACTTTCAACTTTGGAGTTTAACGCCGATATAAAAGGATCGTGCAAGCATATGGAGGCCTGTATTTGCGACTAAAAAAAGATTAGAGTCATCTTTGTTATAATTGATAAATGAGGCTCCTAATTGAGAATTAACTATAACTAGGATTTTTTGGATCTAAGTTAAAGATTGAGTCAAGATAGATCTGAACAAAGGTAAAAAAATCCATGTAACCGACCACAATTAACACGAGAAAAGACTTTGTTGTTGTGCCGCAAAAGTTACATGCAGAGTGCAGAAGCATCTACGTGAAAATCCCATTAAAAGAACACAAAGATTTTTATCGTTGACTAGGATGAACGACTTCCACGAGCCTTTCGTCCTCTTCCCTTTCTCCCTCATTTAATTAATTAGTATTTAGTATAATAATAATGGGATATAGACAAAAGGGAATAACAATCCAAAGACGCAGCCACAAGCGACGCTCCCAATCCTCGAGTGTCCCCGGGGCTCCTCTCGCCGGAGCTGCGCGCGGAGAAAGTTCCCGCGCCGTCCAGATACGAAATCGTTCTCCTGCTCCTCCGGCGGCGCCACGCATCCCAATTCCTTCTCGCCTTCTCCTCGTCTTCCCTTTTCTGTTCAGGGAGATGCACGTGTCCTCCTGACATGGAATGAAAAATTGGGCACATACAAGTTGCGTCCCGCGTTTTGTTTGCTGACAAGGATTACCCCTCCCTGCTTTGGATAACAGCAGTGTTCTACACGCTGCGTCGAGATTAAGGCTCGCTCCTTCCACACCGTTTTCTTCGTATAATAATTGCTTGGGTTCGACGGAATATCTTTCTTTTCTCCGTCGCTGTAGTTGGTCGTCGTCGGCTGATTTAATTGGGGGCGCTTCTTCGTACTGTGAGGGGAATTGATGGGTTCTGATCAGTCCAAGGAGGGGTCTGCCGGTGCGCCGTCGTCGATCCCGTACCCTTCCGAGGGCTACGCGCAGCCGTATCCGGCCCCCGATCAGGAGCCGCCTGTCGCGCATCCGTATCCGGGGTATCCATCGCCCCCTCCCGCGCACAGCTCTTCCTACGGGGGCAGCCAACCGCCTCCGGGGTACCCGGTTACCCGTCCTGGTGCTGGCGGCCAACATGGCAGCCTCCAGAAGCTGTATTCACGGATCATTGATAACTACAATTCCTTGGAAGAGGTCATGATGCTATTCTATTCCATCTTTGTGTATGATATTTCCTGTGATGTGTTTATCCATGATTCTTTGCTTATTTTAAACAAAGGAATAAAAGTTCACATGGGAGTGCTCTTCGATTACCTGTGCTTGTGGGTCAGTTGGTCTTGCCTTTGCCCTTTGAGTGGCTAGCTCCATAAACTCCAAAACATGGTTTTTTGTATGCAGATTGTCTTCCTCTCTTCCCCAAAACTAGAGGAAGTAAGGTCTAAAGAGATTTTATAAAGTAAACACCAAATAAGCAATGATAAAGGGTAACTCACTTGAAAACATATATAAATATAGACACATATACAAATGTAATTATGTATAAAACAACTTGCTGTACTTTAAAGAGAAGGTTAGACCGCTAGATAGGAAGCATGCCATTTCTCCCTTTCGGAGAGGCTAATTTATACTAAACTGACCCTGGAGTATATAAATCTGGTAAATGGTCATTGATTAGATTTGCTATATTCTTCGTCACGCATCACTGATTTAGAGCAACCGGTGATTTAGGGTCCTAAAACTTGAGAAGCTTTATGATGTTTCATCTGAAACTGCTTAGTTTTGTAACATGGATCCTTGTTTAGGGACTATAGGTTCTGGCGTAAAATGCTTGCATGAAACATGTCCGAAGCAATGCGGTGATGCACCTTCAACCAAATGGATCAATTGAACAATCGCATATGAAAAGTTTTTTTGAGAAGGGTGTACAAGTATGAAGTATGCTATGTGTTCAGTTGATATAAATGTGTGCACTTCTCTGGAGAAAGAGTTGAAATTCACCTTAAAGGACATCCCAGGGAACAAAGCTCCCATGACTGAGGTGGCTTTTGAGGTAGGTGTCAATCTGTCATGCTCGATTAAGTCAGCCGTGTTAAAAAAATTGCTATACTGGGAGAAGAAGGCAGATTTACTGCTGTACAAAAAATAATTGGGCCCATTGCAGAACTATGGTCCCGAAACATTTTTTTAGGTTGGTCACGTGAATGGCCTTATATCCTGACTGCTCTTATGGGTATGGGGTTTGGGCATGTTTTGATCCATTTTTCGGGGAATTGAGGGTGAAATTTCATTCATATAGCATTTGTCCTTATATAGATAATGAGTAGAGGAGTTACATGATCCCTTGATCTCCTGGATCGGGAATTTATTCAAAGGGTATCAATGGTGGATAAAGTTGGCAAGTGCATCATAATAAGGCCACACTGTTACTGAGGAGTCCTCTTGAAGATGCCTTTCCTGCTCTACTTTTATTTGACAACAAAGGCCACCATTTAATAATTGACAAGTTTTGTCTTGCAAGTAGTTAGCAGGGGCACAGCAGGCTGGGTGAATGTGACTTGTACTGCAGAAGCCCAACGTAGGAGCTGTTCGCTGTTGTCAACATTCTTCACACTAGATTTAACTGGAAAGGAGCTGCCATACAATATTTTATAGTTGTTGCATAACTGCGGACTTGGGCAAGCTCTCTAGGAAGGGTTTGATGCTGAGCTTAGTGCCAGTGTCAATAGTAAAATCGTAGTCTGGTCTGTGTTCATTCTTATAAATTCTAGGCTCTCAATCCTTCTTGCGACATGTAAATTGGCTTCATATCTGTTCAAGAAATATTAACATGCGGATCTGGGAAGCAACATTTGCATAATGGCATATGCCATATAAAATTGGTCTGATTTTGGCAATGACAAATCGTTTTGCAGAGGAACCACTAACTCTGATGAGTTTTGGCAGAAATTCACTTTTTCTTTGTGGCTAGGAAAATGCAATGGTTTTAATCGAATTTCCTTATTCTCAATGACTAATTTCAGGGGAATCTCAGACTGTGAGGCAAAATACCCATGTAATATCATGCATGGAAGTTTTATATGAACCGTACAATAATGTAGTCATCTTCTTGCAGGGATTAATTTCATATCGTAGCTTATTCCAAGTTATATGTCATTTACATCTTTATTACCACAGAATGATATTTGGCAGTGTCACACCACTCTTTGAGCATTGCTACTACATTGTATTACAAGTTGTAATCAGTTTCAAAATAAACTAGTAGATTGGACAAAATATATTGGCCGGTATGCTTTATTCCCTAACGTCATCTTGAATTCTTTTTTAGGTATCCAATGCACTTGCTCGGGCAGGACTTGAGTCTTCTAATCTCATTGTAGGCATTGATTTTACGAAAAGCAATGAATGGACAGGTACTGGTCATATACGTACTGCTAATATCCAGCTAGATGCAAGAACTTTCTACTTTGTAACAAACTTCATCTTTAGGCAAACGCTCATTTCAGCGTCGGAGTTTGCATCACATCGGTGACTATCAGAATCCATATGAACAGGCAATTTCCATTATTGGAAGAACTTTGTCATCATTTGATGAAGATAATTTAATTCCGTGCTTTGGTTTTGGAGATGGTAATAGTCTCTAACTTGCTTTCGTAGAACTACTATAGCATTAAGATGTTATTTAGATTTTTAACTGTGATTCAATTTTTCAGCAACAACACATGATGAAGATGTATTTGGCTTTTACCCAGATGGGCAGCCCTGTAGGGGGTTCGAAGATGTTCTCTCTCGATATAGACAATTAGTTCCGCACATACAGTTGTCAGGTATTTTGACACACTGAATACTAATGATTTAACAAAGTTGATATTACCTTTTTCATTAAAAATGTGTTCTGCCCTTCTTTGTTTAAGGGCCAACATCTTTTGCTCCTATAATTGAAATGGCTACGACTATTGTGGAGAAAAGTGGTGGTCAGTACCATGTTTTGTTAATAATTGCTGATGGACAGGTATTCTTAAATTCCTGCATGTTCTTTTTGTTCCTTACACTGTCCAAATTAATAGATCTCTGTCTATATTTTTCCTACATATGTTCTATTATAAAAGATAACGAGATTTCACATTCCTTTTTGTGAGCTGTATGAATGTCTTCATACAGTTATGTGGGGTTAAACCTTATTAAAATCTTGAAACTTTGTGAAACTTCTCTCATGCACTTAAGGTCCTGTTTATCTGGGATAAGTTTGAGTGACCTTCTTGCTGGATGTATCAGATCTTTGGATAAGTGGCTTTTATGTCTTGGATGGAAAATATAGAATATAGAACAATGTTATGTGTGTGTTTGGGAAAAATCTAATGACGACTAGCATGGAAAAAGTGGATTGAAGCATGTAACACGTTTTTGGATTTAACACTCTCGGAATTCTGGAATATTTCTGTCATTTTATTTTTCAAAAAGCTTGAAAGTTTCATCACTGAGGCATCAATGGTGCATGATTTTCTTTTCCATTGACCCCAGCACGTCCAATGTTTTGTAACATTTCCAAGATCTGTTTTTTTATGTCCCGGTCATTTATAGTATCTCTAGGGCCTGAGCATTGCATGTTTTCCAGTCAAAATATTTACTTGGGGTTCACCGGTGAGTTTTAGCCTTTCATTCTTTTAATGTCTTTTTTTGAATTTGTATGATGAATAGAAATGGAGCATTGGTGCAACTTTAAAAGTTGACCTAGAGGTCATGGTTTGGAGTCAGTGCAAATAAACTCCTCTATGTGGGAAAAAGTGCAGGGTAGGGCTGCTTAAAATAGATCCTAATTGATCCAACCCTTTCTTGGACTTCTTAGATTGGGGCATTATGCATCAGATTGCCTTTTTTGTATGTTTACGAATTGATTGGAATACATGGCATTGGAAATGGTGCATTTGGTTCCATGTTTAAATACGTCTCAACTCCTAATCTTGAATGTTTGAGGGTACAAACGCTCTAAGATTTTTCCTCTCAAGTGGACAATTTTTTCTCTATATGTACTTGGAGACATGACCTAGCAATCAAGATTTTATATCACTCTTCTATCAACAAGTTTGGAAAGGGATACACTATATGTTGCGGAAATATTCACAGATATTAGTGTCAGTCCCAGAAATATCACAAAAAAATATTTTCTTGTGAATCCAGGTTCTTATTGGTCTTTTATCTGTTAGTAAGATATAATTACACTCTTATAGGTACAAAGGAGGTGTATTTGGGACATTACATTGCATATTGTGTGTGCACGTTATTACGTGAGATGAAAGCAAACAAACAAGCAATAACAATAGTAGAGTATATCATTCATAATAACCACATACATCTCTTTTTTTATCTAGAATATGTGATTATTGTGAAATTGAGATCTCTATCCAAATCAATGACACTCAATGTACCAACCAGGGCCCCTTATCAAATCCGTACTACAAATCCGTATTATTGGATTCTAGTACTTACATTTAACAACTAGTAACGTGTTAACATCCATGAAATATGTATGTAGATAGGCATTGACTTCTAACATTAGTTGTAGAGCTATTCCATCTCATCGATCAGAAATGAGGGTGAATCTCCTCGGCTAAAAAAGGGATCGTTGATGCCCGATCAACGATGTGTTTCAATGGGAGCATGTGCACCCCATGCAAGGGCTCATGGGCAGCAACCATAAAACAAAATAAGAGAAATTTGATTATTTATTCAATTCGTAATTATATCCAAATGTGTTGGTAATGGGAGTGATTACACGAAATCTCTACAAATAAACTTTTAAAATTTTAAAAAAAGAAAGTTACCTTCCAATTTTCTTTTTTCGCAACAAGCTATAAAGAATCGATGGTGGAGGTATGGGATGGGCATTGCTTTTTTTCACAGTTTCAGATCAAAGGATGGAGGATCTTATGGTTTTGCTTGAGCAGCTAGAGAATGTGGCATGACCTACTGACTGGAGTGACTACTGGACATGGTGTGACGGGTCCTTTTCCGTCGGAAAGGCATAGAGAGCCTTGAAGGGTCCTTTGACATTTGACCCAAGGGAGTATGCAGTGGACTGCAGGTGGATATGGAGACTGAAGGTTCCAACTCGTGTAAACATTTTTTTGTGGTTATTTAGAAGAGGAAGATTGCTGTCTGGGGACAGATTTGCGCGCTTCGTTCAAGCGGGTGACCCGACATGCTCCAGATGTTTGGTGGATGTTGAGGATACCGATCACCTCTTCTTCACCTATGGGAGCTTCGTGGAGGCTTGTCCCACTTTTGGGAGTCGGGCGGTATGTACCGATAATGTTTCTAGCTTTTGGTTTTTCATTGGAGCGGAGTGGAATGGCACGGAGAAGGAGAGTTTGGGATGCATGACAATGATTTGGACGCTTTGGCCGACAAGGAATGGGGTGGTGTTTTGCAAGGACCGCTTTTACAGTGAAAATTTGGTAGCGCATGCTAAGGCATTGAATGAGAGCTGGAACTTGTAGTTTTGCATTATACTGTACATATAATAGGTTTGTAATGCTTTTTTGGTGGTAAATGGTGAAGTTCTTTGGGCATACATCTATACGGTGCCCTTTTTTCTTTTAAAAAATCAAGCTATAAAGAAATCAACTTTTGGTTCTATCTGAAAATATAAAAAGCCATATCATTCTTAATAGTTTCCTTTCTTGACCTTCCTTTCCTCTTTTTGCAAGGCTCTTTCAACTTCGTATACCTTCAACCCAGGGTGTCCAAAACTGTTGCACATGTCCTGGCCATCTTGAATGATTTGCCTTCATTTTTTCTTTTATTTGTGCGGCACCAACTTCACATCTGGTACTCTTATTGCAAATCCGATCCAACTACATTTTTCTTTGCACATTCTCTCCACTATGTACATGTCTATAACTAACAACGTCTATAACTAACAACAATGCCTCATTATAATAGATGATGGTAGGTCCATCTGCAGCTTTATAATATTTACCTTTTATCCTCAATTATCTTCTTTTCACGAGGAACACATGGAAAGATGCGAAGCACCTTGCAGTAACTTTATCAGAAAGTGATTCTATTTCGTGGAGGGTCATCCCAAGATTTGAGCTAGATTCTTTAAGGAAAATTTGAGTGTATTTATATAGTTAAATTGAGAAATAGAAGCTGGAACTATTAAGTGAACCGAGGTACATGTGTGACGTTTAGTTTCACATTACTTGAAGATGAGTATTGAAAGCGTGGCTACAAATTCAGCCTGTACAATGACCGCGGAAAAATTTGGGATTAAACTTGATTTTGTTCAATAAAGATTCCCCTTCATTGAATTTACAATAAAAGATAAGAATAACAGACTTGGGACAATATTTTAGAGGTCCAGAGACTTGGTAGAATTTTATAACTATAGTACTTCAAATTCCATGGCTAAACTGTAGGTGGTGGTGATAGTGCACATTTTTCTATTTCTGTCACGTAAAGAAACGGACTTTCTTTTTTTCAGGTTGTCAGGAACAAAGAGGGGTCTGAACTTTCACTTTGAGGTTTAAAATCGACATATAAGGATCGTGGAAGCTTACGGAGGCTTGTATCTGAGACAAAAAAAGAATAAGCCCCTCTGTTACATTTGAAAAATGAGGCTCGTAATTGAGAATGACGCATAATTGAAGCCATTGCTTTTTGTAATTTACTCTATTTCTTATTAGGTTGCGAATACCTGAGTCCTGACATATGAAATGTTTTATTTTATTTGAAAAGTTCGACATCAAAATTGTTAACCTCAACATTATAAAAGAATGGTAAGGTGTCTTGACAGGGTCTAAGTTGATCGGAGACACTAAATTCATTACAAAAGCATTATCAATTTTTTGTCACATTATATTGTAGTGTTTCCTAACTCAGCTATGACCGGTCCCAAGCTTGGGTAAATTGAGGAGGGTTGCGCGTGAGGTAGCTGACAACCAACATTAGAGATAAGAACACTATTTAGGAATTTGTCTCAAAACAGTTCGGATCTTTTCAACATGGATTTAAGCAAACATTTAGATTTCGTTGGGGTATTCCCTACTAGCGATGCATTGCATCGTCCGAATCCAATGAGAAGTTGGCAAGGGATGCTACATCGTTGTTCGGATGTAGTTCAATGCAGGGATTCTCGCATGAGGAACACATGAGAGTAAATAAGCTAGTTCTGTTGCATCGCCGTCAGATGCAGTCCAAAATTTGCAAGGGTTCTCGCATAGTGGATGCATACGAGTAAAGAAGTTAGACCAAAAGAGGTTGCAAAGGAAGTCGCGGATAGGTATGGAATATTGGCACTTTGACTGGTAAATTGATGGAGATAGTAGATACCATAGATTGAAGGAAGATTCGGATACTATGCCTCCAATAGACAAAATGAGTTGGAGAGAAAGTGATAGAGATCGAGAAGACATGCTTTAAACTTTGGTATACGTAAAGATAATGATACAAATAGTATTGCAATGGTTGTTCATAAGGATTTGAAGGATTGTGTGGTTGAGGTGTGTAGAGAAGAGAGACGAATGAGATATCTATTCCATAGGACTATGGTCTCTTATATAGAGAGAAAACCCTAGAGAGTACAAAAGAAAAAATACATAAATACCCCCGAGGCGTTACGGAACTCGAAGGGTTAAAGGTTATGGAACCCGAAGGGTTAAGGGTTACGGAACCCGAAGGGTTACGAAAATAAATGCAAGTATAATAACTCTAACACTCCCCCTCAAGTTAGAGCATATCCGTCGATCATGCCCAACTTGGATACTAAGTACATGAGGCGCTTCCTTGGAAGAGCCTTTGTGAAGATGTCTGCAAGTTGAAGTTCTGTGGAGATGTGTGGAGTGCTGATTCTCCTCCTCGTACTGCATCACGAATGAATGGCAATCAACTTCAAATGTGTTTTGTCCGTTCATGGAAAACTGATTTGGTGGCGATGTACGTGGCAGACTTGCTGTCGTAGTATAAGGGTATAGGAGTGGCGACTGACGCGCCAAGTTCTATTAGGAAAGAGATAAACCATGTGATCTCACAGGTGAACTGAGCCATTGCCCTGTATTTTGCTTCCGCACTAGATCTGGAGACCACTGTCTGCTTCTTGCTTCGCCAAGTGACAAGGTTATCCCCAACAGACATGGCATATTCTGTAGTGGATCGACGATCCTCAGGAGAGCTAGCATAGTCAGAATCTGTATAGGCGAATATATTAGTGTGCCCATTCACCCCATAGAAGAGTCCACACTCGGGAGATTCCTTCAAATATCGTGAAGGATCAAAAGAACATCCTGCCAGTGATTGTAAAGAGACTTCTCCATATGCTGACTGACTTTGCTCACATCATATGATACATCTGGCCTAGTAACAGTGAGATAGAGTAATTTTCCCACCAAGCTTTTGTACCGTGTTGCATCCTCAAAAGCTGGATCAATAAATGCTGAATATTTCTCACTTCTGCAGGGATGTCAGATGGCTTGCATCCAAGTAGTTCTGTCTCAGTCAGAATATCGAGGCAATACTTCTTCTGTGAAAGATGGAGCCCCTCTGTAGTGTGTATTACCTCGATGTCAAGAAAATAACGAAGTTGACCGAGGTCTTTCATGACAAAGACCTTCTGTAGGAAGGTCTTGGTATCTTGAATACCATCTACATCATCTCCTGTAACAATCATATCAATAAGACAACAAGAATGATCGTGCTAGTAGATTGTCGTCTAACAAAGACATAGTAGTCAGATGTTGTCCTATGAAAACCAAGTGTGTTGATCTCTGTAGTAAGCATGTCAAAACATGCCCTGAGGCTCTGCTTTAGGCCATAAATGGCCTTGCGTAGTCGACATACATGCTCTCCTCGACGACATACCCCGACGGTTGCATCATGTAGACTTCCTCCTCAAAATCACCATAAAAAAAGACATTTTTCACATCAAGTTGATAAATGGGCCAAGTCTTATTGGCAGCAACAGAGAGGATGGTACGTATCGACCCCATTCTGGCAATATGCGAGAAGGTCTCAAAATAATCAACTCCAAAGATTTGTGTGAAACATTTGGCAACAAGTATGGCTTTCAACCTGTCAATAGAACCATTAGGTGATTGTTTGGTCGTGAATACCCATTGACAAGCCATAGGGCGAACTCCCGGGGGGTACGACACAAGATCCCACGTGCCCTGGGAGGTAAGTGCATCCATCTCCTCATCCATGACCTGTCGCAAATCATGATCATGCATTGCACTGAAATGATCTCTTGGAACAGAAATAGCATTCAGAGCATATGCAAATCTCTTGTCACAGCTAGATAAACCATCTGTAGAAGTAAATTGTGACATGGGTTGATATGTACATTTCCTTTTTTGCTTGCGTAGAGCTATAGGAAGTTCCTCGGATACATCCGGGGCAGCAGTGGTGGGAGCATTTGAAGTGGTTATATCATCATGCGTAAAAGGGACAGGCAAAGGTACAAACACTGGTGTAGAAGGTATAGAGGTACGCTGGCGAGTATAGACGATTAGTGGAGGAGGTAGGTCCAGAGGAGTGTCACTCACAGTCTGTGTGAAAGAACTTGTTTGCTCAAAGAAAGTGACATCAACATAGACATAGTATCGACACCCAATAGGATCATAGCAACGATAGCCTTTCTGGATACGAGAGTACCCAAGAAAGACACATTTGATGACACGAGAGGATAATTTGTCAGCTGCATGAAAGTTATGAACAAAGGTAATACAACAAAAAAATCGCAGAGGTATGGGAAAAGAAGACTCAGTAGGGTAAAGTAAGGAAAATGGAGATGCCCATTCTAGAACAGACGAAGGAACATGGTTGAGGAGATAAACTATAGTAGGGATAGCATCTCCCCAGTTTAGGAACACTCAGTTGATTAAGAAGAGACCTGGCAACATTTAGCAAGTATCAGAGTTTCCTCTCAGCATACCATTCTGTTGTGAGGTATATGGACATGATGTTTGGTGAACATTTCCTTAGGACACAAAGAAAGAGGTCGTCCTGTTGGGTTAGCTCAAGAGCATTGTCAGTACGAATGATCTTAACATGCTAGAAAAGAAGGTTTTAACATATTGAAAGAAATTTCTGACAATTTGATTAATATTTGAACGCTCCTTTAATAGATATACCCAAGAAGATCGACTATAATCATCAACGAAAACTATAAAATAGCGATGACCACTTAATGTGCGGATCGGACAAGATCCCCAAACATCACAATGAACAAGATGAAAAGCAGTAGTACTACGAGACTCAGTACAAACAGGATACAAAGCTCGATGGTGTTTTCCAAACTCACATGCCTCACACTGAAAGGGCTTCAGAGTAGAGAGTTCAGGAAACATCATGGAGACGGCCTTGGCAGAAGGATGCCCAAGGCGTAGACCCCATAGGAGCGGATCTTCGGAGATGGACGCAACACCAACAAAATTGGAATCTGAGGGTATATCAAGATAATATAGGTCATTCTTCTCATGACCCCCACCAAAAATCCGCCTCGTCTGAATGTCCTGAAAATAACAACAAGACTCATCAAATATCACATGGCAATGAAGCTCAACACAAAGCTTGTGAACTGACAGCAAATTAAGAGGAAAATCAGGAGCACAGTGAACCCCAGAAAGTCGGAGCTTGGAAGAGAATTCCATAGTTCCGACGGTAGTAATCGATGATTGAGTCTCATTAGCGACTTGAACCGACTTCACAGAGGTAGATAATACGGAAGAGGTGAGCAGACTACCTTCTCTAGTGAGATAAGTAGAGGCACCAGAATCAATAATCCAAGTTGGATCAGGAGTGACAACAGAGTTGACATTGTACCTGAAGGAGTAGCCAAAATAGCAGTGGTAGTGTTACTAGTGGTAGTTGGACCTGAAGTCTGAAGGATCTACATCAGGCGGGAGTAATCTGCGTCATTAAGATGAACAATATTGCCACTGGAGGTTGCTATAGGCGATGTCTCTTCCACATCATAGGCATCATCATAGGCACTATTGGCGTGATAAGAAGGTACGCCAAACTTACGCCAAACTTCTGCCAGTATCGTTCAGTCAGGTGGTTCCACATACCACAATGAGTGCATGGGGCAGTAGAGTCTCGCCCACAACCCCAACCAAATTCACGGTCTCGTTCAGATTCTCGTCCACGGTCACGACTTGGATCACGACCACATCCTCCTCGTAAGCCGTATCTGCCTCCTCGCTCAGATGAGACGATGTGTGCAAAGTTCTCTGTTGAAGGTAAGACAGGAGGCCTCACAGCCGATGTCTCGAGTTCCTCAAGTCGACCAAAGATGGCCTTCATTGTTGGCAGTGTGTCTAATATAAGAAATTGCTCCTTTGCTGCATGGTATCTAGAATGCATGCCATCAAGAAAACGGTATACCTGCCCGTCAGAACGCTCTTGTATCTGTTTGGTGCAACATGAGGGTTGGAATATTGCAAGCTCATCATACATGATGAAGAGATGCATGTAGTACTCGATGAGGGTGGAATCACCCTGAGATGCTGATCAGTTTCGCCTGTAAATGTCTGCAAGCGTGACTTTGTCTTCGTCTGGGAGTATGTTTGCTCAGGATCCTCCCACATTTCCTTTGTCGTATTTTGTAAAGAAGATTTAAAGCAATGTGAGCCTCAACATTGTTGGTCATCCAGTTGATAACCAAATAGTTTTCTGTCTGCCAGTTGTCGTACTCTTTATCCTTTTCATCTAAAGGATCTTTAGTCAGAATGTAGAGTTTCCTCTGACCATCAATGAACACCATAAAATATCGAGAGCAGAGCACATAATTTTCTGTTCCCTTGAGTTTGATAGTAGTGCCTTATGCCATAATATTCGTGGTTATTGGCTTTGTCTCGGTAGAAGAATACGCCGTGGTGGTCTTAAAATAGAAAGAAGATCTTGCGATCAACTAAGGATGCATAGAAGAGCTAGAAAATGCCCTAGAACTCACATTTGCCCTTGAAGAAGGGCTGAAAAACCTCAACGAACAACAGATTTGGATTCTTGGAAGCGTTGCACAATGCTGGCGGGAGGGTTGTGGCCCCCATGGCGGCACTAGCAAGCCTACGTAGGTGGCTCCAACAACAACAGTAGGCGTTGGAGATGCTCCTTTGAGGTCGACATGCTTCATTGGAGGCGATTGGAGGGCCTTGCACGAGGCTCTAATTGGGGGAAGAGGACCCATGTAGGCTTTTGCGAGACTTGAAGGTTGCAGTGGAGATTTTAGGTCAGAACCCCGATCTAGGACCGTTGCTCTGATACCATGTAGAGAAGAGAGACGGATGAGATATCTATTCCATAGGGCTAGTGTCTCTTATATAGAGAGAAAACCCTAGAGTGTACAAAAGGAAAAATGCATAAATACCCCCGAGGGGTTACAGATTCCGAAGAGTTAAAGGTTACGGGACCCTGAGGGTTAATGGTTACGGAACTCGAAGGGTTACGAAAATAAATGTAAGTATAATAACTCTAACAAGGTGCAAATATTCGGGGATCGAATTATTTTGCTAAAAGTAGTGCTCGAAGAAGAAGTTCTATCATATCAGTTTATGTACAGCAAATCGGTTTAGATGAAAGAATCAAACAAGCTTTTTGGGAGGATTTGGATAAGATTATACAAGGAATCACACAAAGAGAGATGATTTGCTTAGGTGAAGATCCTAATTGACATGTGAGAAAGGATATTTTAGGGTATACTAGTGTCCATGGAGGACATAGCTTCGGGGATAGAAATGAATAGGGAAAAGTCATTCTGGATTTTGTAATGGCTTATGATCTTTTCATAGCAAACACTCTCTTCAAGAAGAGGGAGGAGCATTTAATTATTTATAGGAGTGGCCTGACTAGAACGCATATAGATTACTTTGCATTGGGGAGAAGATATCGGTTGTGTTGCAAAGACTGCAATTTAATCTCAGGAGAGAGTTTGACCACCCAACATCGCTTGTTAGTCATGGATGTGCAAATAAAAGGGTTGGTAAAGAAAAGGAGGGTTTTCAAGATCACTAGAACTAGATGGTGGAATCTTTAATTGAAGCAATCAAGCTTCATGGAGAAGGTTTGAGAAGACTTATCTTGGGATTCTCACGGAAGTGCAAACAAGATATGGGAGGCGGTAGCATCTTGTATGCGAAGGGTAGCCAAAGAGATGTTAGGCGCGTCAAAGGGAGGAGCTCCAAACCAAAAGGAGGCTTGGTGATGGAGTGGATGGGTGCAAGAGAAGCTCAAAATTAACAGAGCTTGCTTTAAAGCTATGTCTAAGGTCAAAACAGATGAAACTGTCACAACTACAAAATAACTAAGAAGGAAGCAAAGAAGGCTGTAAGTGAAGCGAAGTCAAAAGCTTTTGAAGTTTTGTACAAAAATCTTTTACTCTAAGGAGGGCCAGAAGGATCTATTCAGGTTGGCTAAAGCAAGAGAAAGAAAGACCAAAGATCTTTCTCAAGTGAGATGCATTAAGGATGATGAAGGTCACGTGCTTGTTACTCAAAAGGATATATAGACTAGATGGAAGCAGTACTTCCATAAGCTTTTCATTGGGGAAGGAAATAGAGAGATCACTTTGGGAGATCTAGCTAGTAGTGAAAGTTACTTGAATCATGCAAGCTATAGACGAATACAAAGGAAGTAGAGGACTAAGAGGAGGCTTTGAATGTTATGAGTCCTGGGAAAGGTGTATGACCTGATGATATTCCTATAGAAATTTGAAGAGTTTTAGGGAGCGTGATTTGACTTGGCTTACATATTTATTTAATATTATTTGACGAAGAAAGAAAATACCGGAAGATTGGAGGAGAAGCATCGTGGTGCCTATTTATAAAAACAAATGAGACATTCAAAATTGTTCAAAGTACAGAGGTATCAAGCTGATGAATCACACTATGAAAATTTGGGAACATGTGATCGAAAGAAGGTTGAGGCAAGTTTCCAAAGTAAAAGAAATCCAATTCGAATTCATGCCAGGTCGCTCAACTATAAAGCTAAAAGGAAGAACCTCCATATGTTTTTATTGATTTGGAGAAGGCTTATGATTCTGTTCTACGGAAGATATTGTGGAGAGTTTTGGAGAAGAGACAAGTACATGTCTTATACATTAACCTCATATAAGATATCTATGATATGGCTTCATCTTGTGTTAGGATATAGTCTGGGAAGATTGACTATTTTGACATCAACATTGGTTTCCATCAATGTTCAGCTTTGAGTCCATTCCTTTTTACTTTGATTATGGACGAGTGACAAGTCACATTCAGGATGAGATACCTTGGTGTATGTTATTCGCTGATGATAGTGTGTTGATTGATGAGTCTAGAGATGGAATAAATGAGAAGCTTGATGTCTGGAGACATGCATTGGAGACTAAAGAATCCCGTATAAGTAGGGTTAAGGAGTGCACTTTTGATGGAAGAAATGGTGAAGGAATCGATGTGAAGATTGGTGACGATAACATTTAGAAGAGAGATTCTTTTAGGTACTTGGGTTCTATTTTGCAACATGATGGGGAAATCGATGGAGATGTTACAAATAGAATAAATGCAGGTTGGCTAAAGTGGAGAGGTGCCTCTATTGTTCTCTGTGCTAAGAAATTTCTTTTGAAAATCAAAGGAAAGTTTTACAAAGCAACCATGAGACCTGCTATGCTCTATAGATCTGAATGTTGGCCTGTGAACCATAGACATGTGCAGAGAATGACATTAGCAGAGATCAAAATGCTAAGGTGGATGCTTGGACACCCACGTAAAGATTGGATTCGGAATGATGCAATCAGAAGGAAAGTTGGTGTAGCTCCGATCGAGGATAAGATGCGACAAAATTGTTTGAGGTGGTTTGGCCATTTGCAAAGGAGGTCAGCTGATGCACCGGTGAGGAGGTGTGAGTTTTGGGATGTTGAGCTGGCTAAGAGAAGGCGAGGAAGGCCCAAGAAGTGTTGGAATGAGACTATAAAAGGAATCTTAATTTTTGGATCTAAGTCTGAGAACGACCCAAGATAGACTTAAATGGAGGCAAAGAATCCATGTAGCCTTAAATGCAGGAAAAGGCTTTGTTGATGTTATTGTTGATTATACGGCAATATTCCCATATTGATTTGCAACTCCTGAGAGTTAGATCATGAAATGTCCGTAAACAACTCCTAAGAAAATGAGCTTGATTGTAGTGTTTGAAATTCTCATGGCTAGATATTACGGCCGGATATGGCCTGCATGCAATGCACCCGCTTTTTGCAGATTACACATATGTTCATTCAATATGAGCTTGCTAAGTTTGGGGAAGCGTCGATATTGGCTGGCTGGATATAAGAGAAGTTTTGAACCAACATGGGGGCTATGGTGTATCACGCAATGTTAAGAGGGATAAGCTAATTGTGTTCTTGTGGGCTATTTTTCTAGGCAAAAATGGGTTTGTTTTCCTGAAAGAGTTGTTTTATGTTGAAAATGTTTGCGTACATGCAAATTTCTTGTATAGAGCAAATTTCTTGTATAAATTCTGGATCTCATACTTTTTTGTTTCTTGTTATGATTATGCTGTTCATGAGGGAGCACCCATCTGGAGTGATTACCCTTCACTTCAAGAATAAACAGACTAATTTAAACCTTTTGGATTTATCTAATATTTTGCATGTGGATGGGGTGTAGTTGAGGGGGGGATATTCTTAGAAGGGTAGGGGAATGGGAGGGTGGTTGGTTTTGGTGGGGTTTGGAATCGTTGCTTAGGCTTATCCTAGCTTAATGTGGCCTTCATGGATCTGTAGCATTCACACATTGAGATGCATGTATAGCATGAACAAATCACACCCCGGCAGAATCACAAGGCTTGGACTTTTGTTTGCATGACTTGTATTTGCTAGATGAAGGTTTCATTTTAGAGAGCTTTGCAAGTGGATTATGGTGAGATCTGCGATTGGTGGGTTGGGGTGTAGACCTTTGAGACCAGGATGCTTTTCTGCTGGGGGCTTTGCATTCTAAGTGAGGTAGCAACATTGGTCGGTCTAACTTTGAGAGCTCTTCTTGAACTGTGAATTGCTAATTGCTATGGGCCTTTGCTCACAATGAGAAAGGGCCCCATGAATAGCCCTTCACTGGTCACCGACATTGTGGGAGATTATAGCCAAAACCCAAGCTTTCATGTGATGGATGCCATTAGAATAATAAAGGAAATGATTGTAGAATGCGGCATAGAATTTGATTGCTAACAGAAATATGCATATCATATAGAACACACACGATAATATTCCATCATGGATTTCATGTGTAAGATAAGGATATAAAATACAATTGGATTTTTACCTCGCAAGATATTAGGGCACTCTTCACTATACTAATGAAAGAGGGAGTTGATTACAAAATATAGAGGTGGGTAAATGGTCGTCATCGAAAGATTTATTTACCCACTTGTATAGTAATAATATGCAAGAATCCATGTAGCTGATCCTACTTATAGTAGGAGAAGGCTTTGCCATTTTTTAGTAATAATACTTTCAATAGTTTCTTAATATATACAAGTTGCCATACTAGATTTATACCATGATTTTCCCAAAAGATTCTGCGTTAGCAAATGCAATTTTTTATTCATCAATTTTCTTTTTTCAAGTGAAAGTTTTTCTTATTTATTTATTCTTAATCTTAGACCCATTTAAATGGTATGGTGGTAGTGCAGTGTGCCTACCATCCAAAAGACCAGGGTTCAAATCCCTCTTGTGGGGGTTGTGTTAGGCAGTCGACAACCAGCGTAAAAAATAGTAGAATCTTTCAACATTGATTGAGCGAGAATCCACGTAGCCAACCCTACTTATAGTGGGAGAAGTCTTCGCCATTTATTTATTCTTAACCTTGCATGCTTAATGTTTTAGTCATGTTTACTTTTGGAAGATGTTTTTATCCCCTGTTTTCTCAAGACTATTGTGTACATGCAGATTTAAGAATTTTTCTGTGATGATCAAGTTTTTGGTTTGATTATAACTTTATCAACTATGACCTCAATGATTGTTGTTCCCATCAGGCCATAAATTTTTTTCCTAAGTTACATTGTTGTATCTTATATATTCCAATTTGTGAAGCCTTATTTAACTTTAAGTTCATTCAAAACTTCCACAGGTGTGGACGTTTGATTCCAATATTCTTTTTAGGGTTAGGATTTATGATGATCTCACGACCTGAGCGTAGTTGTTAACATACATCAGTGAGTTCTTGCACATTGTTTCAAGGACAAGTATATACTTAAGATAATCAACTCAATCTTTCAACTTACAATTGCTTGCACTCACCATTCGTATGCTATTTGATATCATCTACTATCTTCAAATAATTGGAACTTTTTAAAGTCTACTTTCATAGAATAAATACTTTTATAATTAAGACGTGTATATCTAGTACAACAACATGCAACTAATTATAGCTATGAATTATATATTGAAGTAGTGCTTTAGCACTTATGAAGAAGCATATTAAGGAACACCATCAGCATTTTCACATACATATTATACAAAGTTTTATATGACAAAAGGTCTTTGTCAAAGTATCACGTATTTTATGATAATATATACGTGATAATAACTATGTGCAAATACTTTATAGTTAATCCTAGGAGTGGTTTGACCCCTATCCCAGTCCTAGGAGTGGTTTGGCCCCTATCCCACGAGAATGTTAAGATCATATCTGTGGGCAACTTTAACGGTGATGGTGGATCTCTCTCTTCTCTGGTGGTAAAATGGTGGTATGGAAGACATGAGAAGCCTTAACCATGGGGGTTTATATAACACCTTAAATGGCTAGATTTCCTTAAACATGCAGATCTACAAATCCAAATACTTTTTTTGACGCTCTACAAATCCAAATACTTAAGTCACCTGAAAACTAGAGGTTATCTGTGGCATGACCCCCAAGATCCCACAAGTAGATGAGTAAGAAATCATGACATCTCAAAAGACACTCCCCAATATCCCACAAATAGATGAGTAAGAATTCATGACATCTCAAAAGACACACACAGTCACACATGTGTAAATAAAGTGTGTGGAAGATTATTCACAACAATTAGGTTTCAGGAGTTGGAGTAAATCCCAAATTCCATAAGAATTTTGAAAAAGTTCAAGTTAAAATGTGACCTCTAAACAATTTCCCCCTTTTCACAGTATCTGCAGAAAATGCAATTACTTATTTGTTATTTGTAAATAAAGGTTACCAGGAGTATTGATTTGGGCGCTGGACAGTTGAGCAGCCAGGAGCAGAGGACATATGATGCCATTGTCCAAGCTAGGTAATTTTGTTAGACTTCTTCACTGTGAAATCTTTGGTATTAATGTTTATCTTTTGAATGATGGAATATTGCATCTTAAACATTTCATTAACATTTACTGAAGTTGAATCTTTAAATTTAGCTCTTAAACTTCTTCTGATGCTATTTCCTTAAAAAATGGTTGGTGCTAATTTGATCTTCTTTCACCAGTAGTACTGAGATTGGCTGTGTATTTTTTAGCTCACATGCTTCTATTTGTTGTTGTTGTGCAGCCACTATCCACTATCGATTGTTTTGGTTGGAGTTGGGGATGGACCTTGGGACACAGTGAAGGAGTTTGATGATAACATCCCATCTAGGGTCTTCGACAATTTCCAGGTAGTTGACAAATCATTGTTATTCTTATGCGTCAAGGGTTTATATTTCTCCTTTCTACCTTCATAAAGCTAATATAAATGCTTGTGATCTCAAAATTCTGTTAGTTCGTAAATTTTTCTGAGATCATGTCGAGGAATGTATCTACAAGTAAGAAAGAAACAGAATTTGCCCTTTCAGCACTAATGGAAGTACCTTTGCAATATAAAGCGACTGTGGAACTTGGGCTTCTGGGGTAAGAAATTTAGTTCTCTCCCCTTTATTTGTTGTATCTGAATGATTACATGATTTCTAGTATTTTCTAGTAGATTTATCGTTTATTTGACGATTTCACCAAATTTCATGGGATCAGCAATCAAAGAGGTCATTCTTTTGGAAAGGTTCCATTACCACCACCTGGTGGAACCTCTATCTCTCAATCTCCTGTGAGAAGCATTTTTGAAAGATCTGGCTTCCAGGAAAGTGCTTCATCTAAGCATGCATATGATTCGACCCCAAGCACTGCTCCATCTGCTCGATTGGATCCTAGTGCCTCACCAGATAATCAGGTGAATTTTCAGTTCCTTTCTGTCTATTTTCGATATCAAATTGCATTACATGGATATGTTTTGGTAGTTAGAGTAGTGTGCCTACTATTCAAAAGACCTTGGTTCAGATCCTCCATTGAGAAGGGTTGCCTTACGTAGCTGACAACCAACGTAAAAAAGTCTGATCTTTCAACGTGGATTTGATAAGAATCCATGTAGCCGACTCTACTTATAGTGGGTATGATGGCACATATCAAGACTGTGCTATGACTTATTGGAACAAAAACAACCAAGCATTTTTCGACTCAAATGAAATCTGTTGCCAAATAGATTTAATTTTGGTTATATGCAAGCAGATCTGGAAAGGTGGCATGCTCCTCGCTGGTTTCTTTTCAACATTTCATTTAGTGTTCTCCACCTTTCTTTTAATTTCTCATCTTTAAATCGGGTTATAGGATTGCCTTCTTCATACATGGTCAAATTTTTGTTAACGAGTTTCCCTCTTACCTACAAACTTTTTTTTTCTGATATTGTCATTGTGAATAGGATCCTTTTCGGTGTGACCATTTATTTACCAATGCATCTCTTTCTCCAACCTACTAAGTTTTTTTTTGTGTGTAAAGGGATCTACTAGTTTCCAAATGAATATTTGATCTCGTTTGCATTTAGGCTAAACTTTCTGGTGAAGTTGAGATACTGATAGGCTATAGTAGATAACTAAGATTTCTGACCTTGATTGGCCATTCTCTAAATTGAAGTTTCATGTTATCCATATCTAAGGCAAAAAAGAAGGGCGGGTTGGGAGTGTTGCGGGTGGAAGAGATTGTGGAAAAATACGAAAGAATAGAAAAAGCTTGTCTTATTCAAGAGGTCTAGGGGTCCTTATATAGGACAAAAACCTAGAGTGCTCAAAGAAGAATATTCTATAGAATATTCTCTATAGAATATTCTCATAACAAATATACGCAGAATATTCTCTTAACAAATAGCCAACACAGAATATTCTCTATAGAATATTCTCCTAACAAATAGCCACATAGAATATTCTCTATGGAATATTCTCTTAACAAATATACTCTCAACACTCCCTCTCAAGTTGGAGCATATCCATCGATCATGCCCAAGTTGGAAACAATCCAGGAAAGGCGCTTCTTTGACAAGGCCTTTGTAAATATGTCTGCAAGCTGAAGATCTGTCGAGATGTGTGGTGTAACAATCTTGCCTCCTCGTACAGCATCCTGAATGAAATGGCAGTCAATCTCGATGTGCTTGGTTCTCTCGTGGAATACAGGATTAGTGGCAATGTAAGTAGCAGATTTGTTATCACAGTATAGAAGAACAGGAATGGTGATATCAATGCTGAGATCTTGCAGAAAGTCAGTAGCCAAGTAATTTCACATGCAGCCTGAGCCATTTCCCTGTATTCTGCCTCTGCACTGGATCGGGAGACTACAATCTACTTCTTGCTACTCCAACTAACAAGGTTTCCTCCTACCATCGTAGCATAGCACGTAGTGGAGCGACGATTCTCAGGCGATCTTGCATAAGCAACATCAGCATAGGCAACAACATCAGTGTATCCATTTGCTCCATAGAATAGGCCATGTCTGGGTGATTCCTTCATATATCGAAGGATCAGAAAAACGTCCTCCCAATGGCTGTAACTGGTTTTCTCCCTGTATTGGTTAGCTCTGCTCACAGCGTAGGATGGCCTAGTAACAATAAGATACAACAATTTTCCAACAAGGCTTCTGTATCGTACAGTATCTTCAAATGGAGGATCGACAGAGGTAGAGTGTTTCCTTGGTACTACAGGAATACCAGAGGGTTTACATCCAAGTAATCCAGCCGCAGTTAGTATATCTAGGCAGCACTTCCTTTGTGACATATGAAGTCCCTTCTTGGTACGTAAGACTTTAGTGCCAAGAAAATAGCGAAGTTGACCCAACTCCTTTGTGACAAAAGTCTTTTGCAGAAAGGCCTTAGTCTCCAGCACCCCTTTATCATCGTCACCTGTAACAACCATATCATCTACATATACAGCAAGTATAACAGTAAACGTAGAGTGCTCAAAGAATAGAAAAATATTCTAAGGACCTAGTCCACCGTCTTATGGCAAAGTGGGTCGTTCGACCTTGGGGTGTTGGAGTATAAGTTGTAAGCGCCTATTGTGTTGTAGCAGGGTAAATGAATCCTAGAGGAGATCCATTTACCCCATCCAGTGTTTAGTCCCACATCGTCCAGTGGTGGGACTTGGAGGCTCTAGAGAAGCTATATAAGGAGCCCCAGACCTCCTGTATCCATTGAGAAAAGCAATAGAAAAACACGCCCCTTTGAGGGCTTCTCCCGTGGTTTCATCCCGCTCCTCACGGAGTAGGGTTCCACGTAAAATCCCGCATTCTTTATGTTCTATATTCTTATTCCATGTTTTGCTTCCGCATGTTTATTTTCTAACATGGTATCAGAGCGGGTTCGTTCTTGGTTGAAGTTTGTTAATGATTTTTCGGTTGGATCATTCCAAGTTCGAGTTTATTTTCTTTTAGGGTTTTTCTTAAAACCCTAGTTTTTCAAAGATCAATATTCATTTTTGTTCGCTGCCAATCTTCACAAGAGATGCCTCTGTTCGTTCATCGTCATCAACAAGAAGGGTTCTGTCAGTGATCATGATATGCGATTGCAGATTATTGTTGAAGAGCGATCCAGATTTAGGGTTCAATGTCTTGAACCCTAGTTACATGCATCATCATTCAAATTTTGTGGTTTCTCTACGAAACCCTAGATCTGAAGAAGTCGCAGGGGCCTGGATCCCATCTCAACAGCCCGATCTCCAGGCGGCGGCGGTGGCTCCAGATTCGCGCAGTCCTCCGGCCGCTATCAGGCGGCAAGACTCCCAGAAGATCAGTCCTGAAGATCCGCATAAGGTGGCACACTCCATCGACGATGCCCTTGTGCTCAGCGCAACCCCATGCAGGTGGCTTCGCGCGCACAGGCAAAGCTTCTCCTGGCGGCGTCCCCCTTTCTTATTCCGACGCAACACCTCCATCTCACGCGCTCCAGGCGGAGGCGCACCAGACCACCCGGCGCAGGCGCGCATCCTCTTCAGCCCTCCAGCCCACGAACCCCCAGGCGGCGACCTCCTCTCCACGAGGAGCCGCAGCAACTGCGGCAAGACCTCTAGGCGCGCCCTGTACGGCGCTCAAGCCCTGCCCTCTCTCCTCCTGGCCGCACGATCTTCCTCAAGGCGGTGCCCCGTGCGGTGCCGTAAAGCCCCCAGGCGTGCTGCAAACTCCGGCGAGGCTCCAGCCTCCACCACAGGCGGCGAGCCCAGGCGGAGCCCCTGCTCCCATGACGCATCTCCCAGCGCCCCCCCTTTCCTCCCGCGCGCACGAGCCTCCCTCCAGATCGCCTCCTCCTCGACATTCCTCTAACGGCGGCGGCACTCGTGGTGAAACCCTATGTCTGAATCCCATCAGGGAGAGAGAACGGCGGCGCAAAGAAAAAAAACGGGAGGGGGGTTTGTGCGTGACTTATTAGGGTTCCCAAGATGGGGCCCTGTTGGTTTATTTTTTTAAAAAAAAGGGGAGGGTGGCCCAGACGAAATTTTTTTTGCTATTTTTAGAAACCGGGGGGGGGGGGGGGGGTTGAGTCGTGTATAAAAAAATTCTTTGAGAAAAAAAGGGAGAGAGTTGGGCCCATGTGGGCTGAAAGTTTTAAAAAAATGAGAGAAGAGAGATGTAAAAAAAAGGCGCGTACCGAAAAAAAAGGCGTCACTGTTGAAAAAAAGCCGCGTACAAAGAAAAGTCGTACGCAATTTCAAAAAAAATTGCAAAAGCCGTAAAAAATGTGACGGCTTATTTAAAAAAAAATGTTTTAAAAAAATTTGATGATGACGGCTTAAAAAAAAAGAAAAAAGAAAAAGAAAAGAAAAGCCGTAAGTATGTTTTGTTTTCCCCTTCTATCTTGTCTTCTCCCAACTTTGTCGATGTTCATTTTCCGACAAGTATGGGAGAGAGGGGGAGTATATATGTAGAGCCACAGGTCTTGTATTCCAGATTCAGATATCAGTCTCCAGACCAGCCAGTTGATCCAACTTTACAGGTCGGTTTCAGACTCGACGATCATTGTTTCCGAGTCTCCAGTTTCAGACACGCACGAGTGTGCAGTCATTTTCAGATGAGCATATGTTGCCATCATCAGTTCGAGGTCCCCATCATTCTTGTTGTTGTTCGGCCAGAGTCTTCATGTGAGCCATAGGGACTCCAGAGCAGAGGACCATTCCCTGTGCCATTAAGGGCAAGGGTTTTCATTTGGTATCATAGTTACACCAGAGCAGTGCACCATTCTCTGAGCCAGATGGGAGAGATCCAGTTCTCCGACGAAGAGACTTCAGGCGCAGTTTCAGACTCGATGGTCAGATTCCGAGTCTTCAGTTGACTCACACTCCAGCCCGTTCGTCCTCCTCACCTGCACGACATGAGAAGCAACGTCCTCGACTGCAGCAATGTGCGCGTTGGGTTGATATTGTCCGTAGTGTCCTGTAGCGTTAAGTTGAGTTTCTTTCTGTTTGTCCAAGCTGAGCATTGCATGCTCCAGCTTGAGGGGGAGTGTTGGAGTATAAGTTGTAAGTGCCTATTGTGTTGTAGTAGGGTAAATGGATCCTGGAGGAGATCCATTTACCCCATCCAGTGTTTAGTCCCACATCGTCCAGTGGTGGGACTTGGAGGCTCTGGAGAGGCTATATAAGGAGCCCCAGACCTCCTGTATCCATTTAGAAAAGCAATAGAAAAACACGCCCCTTTGAGGGCTTCTCCCGTGGTTTCATCCTGCTCCTCACGGATTAGGGTTCCACGTAAAATCCCGCGTTCTTTATGTTCTATATTCTTATTCCATGTTTTGCTTCCGCATGTTTATTTTCTAACATGGGGGAATTCTGAGGACCTAGTCCACCGTCTTATGAGGAAGATATATGGGATATCCATGTCTTTGAGATCGTCTCGGGCCTTCTGTCATCTTCTTTGTGGAAGGGGATTACCAAAATTATGTAGGAGTTGGCGATTAAGTTGAGACATGTTCTTAGGAGTGGAACTGGTTTTCGGTTTTGGCTGGATGATTGGACGGGTGATGGGGTGGTGGGAGAATGTTACCCACGCCTCTTGCAGTTGGCACGTAACATGGAGGAGGTGGTGCAATGGATATGGGATCGAGGAGTGTGGTCTCTGATTTTTTCTGCGTAACTGTCAGATCAGAGGGTGGATGATTTCCTGGATTTACAGGAGGAGCTGACATAGATAGAGGGACCGTCATCTGGTAGGGACCATTTTGTTTGGGGAGATGGGAGATTTTCGGGGAAGAAAACATATCGCTTTTTTGTGGAGGATGGAGGGAGGATGCAAGGTGATGTGGGGGTTGACACAGGTTTGATATGGAGAAACCAAGTGCCTAACCGGGTGAAGGTCTTTCTTTGGTTGTTCATGCTTGGCAGGATTCTCACCAAAGGTCGCCAGGGGCAGCTGCTGGGCTTGGAGGATGGCACATGTGATAGATGCGGATCGGCGATGGAGGATGTGGAACATCTTTTCTTCTCATGTCCTTTGTCGGCCCATGTGTGGAATATGGCCAACATCACATGGCTGGATGGACGGTACCGTGCTAACTTTTGGCGAAATATTAGATCGATATGCGGTTATGGGCACTCGAACTGCGCTTACCCCTTTGCGTTGATTTGGACTATCTGGTGTGCTAGGAACAAGTTCATTTTCTGGAGGCTGACATTTTATACAAAAAATGTAATTGAGCATTGTAGGGCGCTTTGTAACTCATGGAGCATGTAATGCGATATTATCTGTAATTTTTCCATATATATTACATATAATATATTGAGATGGTTCCCATATCAGGATGGCGCCCTTCTTTTCTCTAAAAAAAATCTGCGAGGTTATTTGAATAAACTGATTCAAGTATTCTAATACAGAGGGAATCACTTATTTGGAGAGAGAATAGCTAAAATTTACCACAATATACCTTGGAGGTAGAAAAATTCTTTCTTCCTTGAATTAGATGATCATCACTTTTCTTGTTAGAGACCCATTAACTGTTTGTGATCACTGTATTCCAGTTCGTTACTTCCCGTGGATAGCATCATGCCTGTTTTGCCTTGTGTTTGTGAAACCATACACTCCTATATTGTCCCTTATTCTGGGATAGTCTCATAGCGTGTTATTATGGCAGTGATTCTTTGTTACCTTTCTTTTTTTCATTCCGTGGAAACATCAAATATTGGATATCCTGCTTGCATTTTGACTTTATATCCTCTTTTGGTAACAGGTCTGCCCAGTTTGTCTCATTAACCCTAGGGACATGGCTTTCGGTTGTGGCCACCAGGTGACTTTTTATATATTTTTCAATTATCTGTCGCACACAAATCAGCCTCAAATTTCTGTTGGAACTTTTCATAGAAACAAATGCATGCAGGAATGTACAATCAAATGACGGAGATCCATGGTTAGATTGAAATCTGAGTTATCCTTGAAAAAACCAGCAAGTCTAGGGGCATCATTTTTTGCATTTGCCGACAGAAAGTGATGTTTTCGTGATTTTTTTTAACTATTAGTATATCGACTGGTAAATGTAGTTTTTAGTGGTTACAAGTCCCCACGTTGCCCATGCTTCAAATGACAAGAGTATAATTATCTCTTATTTTGTCTCCAAAGCACAAAATAATTTTGATGCCTCAGAGTTTATCCGATAATTAGAAATTAGGGAACATGTTGCATGCAATAGTGACGAGACTTTTTCTTTCTTTCTGGTAAATGGGGAACCAGTGGTGTATACTTTATTTCATAAATGTTTCTTGTCCTACCAATATTCCAGTAGTTTCTTGCTGAAATATAATTTCCATTTTGCATTGTATCATACACAATCTAAAGAATAAATTCTGAATATCTTTTTCTTGTGTATAAACGTGGAATTGCACAAAAGGGTCACGTATTTTTTAAAAAATCTTTGATGATGGAAGCACGTAAGCACGGGATAGAGAACATCAACACTTACTATAAGCTGGGGTTTTTGTTGTCACCAACACACAATAAGAGGAGGCACATTACGATTTTATTGGAATACGAAGGTATATACTTTTATTGTGTGTTCGTAATGTGCCTCCTCTTATTTCTCCAAAAAAAAAGAGGAGGCACATTACAAACACACAATAAGAGAAGCACTACAATATTTACAATGTTATTGGAATATACCTATATTCTAGAAAATCATGTACCTGTTTACATTGAGTGGCGAACATGATTCTTAAAAATAAAAAAAGCAAAGTTGAATCAAGAGCAAGAAGAAAACTTGGTGTTACGTAGAACCTTACTACATATGGAGTGTGATGAAACCACGTGAGAAAGCCATGAAGGACTGTATTTTTCTATTAAATTTCTCAAATAGTATAGGGGGTTGGAGATCTTTATACAACCCCACTACTATTTTAGAGTAGTGTAAAGAGATTAAAGACGGTAGTTGGATATGGAGATTAGAGAGAGTAGTGTAATTGGATCTTGAATAGATTCAATTGCCCATTTAATATATACTTTAACACTCCCCCTCAAGTTGGAGCTAGAAAGCTGCAGCTTGTTACAAAATAAAACATTCAACTCTTCACTTGATACATCTTTGAGGAGACACACTCGAAATAGTTGCCGTTGTGAGCATACCCACGCGAAGAAAGTCACACTAGGAGGAGACCTGGACCTTGGGTGGATGCTTAGTGAAGTAACTGGTCAACAATAGTTGGGCAGGAGTGTACATCTTCATGCATTGAATTGACGGGCAACGGAAGTCTGGGATGATCTTGTTAGACTTGTAAGCCTTCGGTGATCCATTAATGCAATAAAAGTATTGTTTTTCATCTTAATTGAATGTTTGTGTTTGCACTTAATTAAGGTCTCTTTGTACAATTAGGATTATATACCATGGCCATCTTGAATACCATGCAGTTAAGAGGACACAACTAACTTCATCATATGATATTCAAAATCTCTAGTCTGGGAAAAAGATGACAATCTTTCTTTAAGGGGTGATCTCCAGCTATCCTATTGATACATATCCTCTGTATGGGTATTGAGATTTGTAGGTCACTGAGTAGTCAACTCAAAGTATTGAAAAAGTTAAAATGTTGATTACAGGTCATTTTATAACACAAGTGGTCAAATGTTGACTAAAAGTCAAGATGTTGACCAAAAAATCAAAATTTGACCATTTGGGTCAACATGTTGATTTGACGAGGTCGAGATAAATTAAGACTTGAATCATAAATGTCACAATCAAGTATACATCCGTTTATAAATCTATATGTCCAAGTATGTGTGTTAGATAAACCATTAGGTTGAAGACCTAACGAAGGTCCGTATATTGGCACGTTGATGTGCATATGAGACCATATGAGGTGTATGATCTCTCAAGGGAATTATACATGTTCATATTTGATGAATCAATAGATAGAGCTCGCTCATGAGATATTTGGGGTCAAATAGAATTCCATATATGGTTGTCTTATTTATGAAATAAGACATGAATTCGAACTATTATGCTTTTGGGGAGTATATTATTGATATTTTTGCCCGATTATCTATTGAGAAATCTTCTGATATAACTTGGAAGGTGACAATCAAACAAGGTTTTGAACTTCGGGTGTATCAAAGTCGTTCCAATAAGTAGGATGATTGAGTATTGAGAATACTCTGGATTGATGTGTTCCTAATAGATCATATACCATAACACTTCCATTCCGATGGAGCGATGAAATCGGATGGATTTTAGCGACTCCATTGTACTTAATGACGTCATAATTAGTTGGATTAAGTCCCACATCATAGAATTCAATTCCAATTCCACTGTCCAATTGTAGATCCAAATGTTGGAATGGAAATGGAAGTGGATTCACTAAATGGAAGTTGAGCTCATGACTGCGATCCATTTCTGAGCTCAAATGAGCTAGAAATGGAGTGAGATGTGTTTCATGAAAAAATGATTTAACCCTTAAATTCGATGGATATCCAAATTTCAAGTCACTATATATGGATAATATGATGTCCCCGACATTATCTTCAAGTATCTGCAAAATAACGTAACTTGCCAAGATCCTTGGTCACAAACTGTCATCCAAGGAAATCCTTAGCTGCATGAATACCCTGTTCATCGCTACCAGTTACAACAATGTCATCAACATAAACCAGAACTACAACCGTACCTCCATGAGTTCTCTTAACAAAAAGAAAATGATCTGCAGTAGATATGACAAAACCATTTTGCTTAATCAACTATGAGAGCTTCTGAAACCAGGCCCTCTGACTCTGCTTGAGGCCATATATAGCCTTGTAAAGTCGACACACAATACTAGACTCCCCCTCAGTAGCAAACCTCGGTGGCTGCTCCATGTAAACTTCTTCCTATAGATTGCCATACAAGAAAGCATTTTTCACATCCAACTGGAAAAGCGGCTAGTCACGTACCACAACAACTACAATAAGAATCTGCAATGTGGAGTGACGTGCAACTGGTGAAAAAGTATCCTGATAGTCCACCCCATACGTTTGGGTGAACCCACGAGCAACCAACCTGGCCTTATATCTGTCAACTCTACCATAAGCGCAGTGTTTCACAGTGAACATCCACTTGCTGCCAACAATAGACACACCTAGAGGAGCCTGCACAACACTCCACGTACCTCGAGATTGTAAAGTGGCCATCTCCTCTTCCATAGTTAGACGCCACTTACTACTATGCAACGCCTCCTGATAAGAACATAGTATCTCCACTGTTGACAGTCCTAGAACGAACTTCTGAAAGTCCTCAGAAAGGCGATCCAATGACACATGGGAAGCAAGAGTATGCATAGTGCATGCACGCTTCTGCTTCCGTAGAGCAATAGGCACATCTAGATCTTCAGTACTCACAGGAGATGTAGCATCTTGGTCATCCTGCACATCACAATGTACATGCAAATCACCATTGTCATTAAAAGAACTCAAATGTTCACAACATACCTCGGGTGTGCTGGATGATTGCTGAGGCACATGAGCACGAGGTCGACGCTGATAAACTTGGAGAAAGAATGGAGGTGTAGGAGGTGGCGGTGATGGTGGAGGAGACGTAGGAGGTGGTGGAGGAGGAGGTGCTGATGATGGTAGAGTAGAGATCAGAAGTAGAGGCATATAGACATCTTCCCCATATTTAGAAGAAATGAGCTTGTCACCTGTAGGAGAGAAGTACAAAATAGATTCAAAAGGTTACACCATCACTAACATAGTACCTTCATCGAACATGATCGAAGCAACGGTATCCCTTTTGGGTCTTGGAGTACCAAACAAACACACATTTGACTGCTCTAGGAGAGAGCTTGTCAAGATCGGGGGACATCTGATGAACGAAAGCCACTGAACCAAATACTCGAGGTGTGAGAGAGAAAAGATCCGTTTCGGAAAACACAATCAAGAACGTGATCTTTTCTCCCAGAACTGAAGAGGACATACGATTAACAAGGTAACAAGCAGTTAGAACTGCATCCCCTAGTATGAATGAGGAGCACAACTCTGAACCAAAATAGTCCATGTAACGTCCAGAAAATAGCTGTGTTTTCTTTCAGCCGCCCCATTCTGTTGGGAAGTGTACGCACAAGATGTTTGATGGACAATGCCATGAGAAGCAAGAAATGTGGCAAGCTGGTTAGTACAAACTCTAGGGCATTCTCAGAACGTATATACTTGATTTTTGCTGAAAAAATGTTCTTTATTTCATTAATGAAGGACTAAATAACATGACCAGCATCATATTTGTTTTTAAGTAGAAAAACCCATGACAACCTTGAAAAATCATCAAAAACTCATCAACAACAATGAGATAAAATATATATCCATGATGATCAGGGACACGACTGGAACCCCAAATATCAAAATGAGCTAACTCAACAGACCATGACTACTTCGACCCTGACGACTCTGGAACATAGACCGATGATGCTTCCCAAGTTGGCAGACCTCGCACTGAAAGGTAGAGTGAGGGGAAATATGTGGAAGAACGTGAGACATCTTTTGTAGAGGAAGATGACCAAAACGAATATGCCACATGTAAGGAGACACAGACCCAGTGCGAATGGAAGAAGCATCTGCATAAGGAGATTGCACTACTCTGTAAAGACCTTGCTCACGATCAGAACCAATCACCCTGCCCATTAGAATGTCCTGAAATATAAGAGCAGACGGATAAAAAATGACACGACAATGCAAGTCCTTGGTGATTTGACTAATAGATAATAAATTCATTAAAAACTCGGGAGCATAAAGAACATTCTGAAGTCTCATTGCAAGAGTTAGTTGCACTTCCCCCTGACCAGTAATGGGAGAATGTGTTCCATCTGCTATCACAACAGATCGTCTGGGCTGGGTTGGACTGAAAGCACTAAACTGGCTTCTATCACCACAGAGGTGATGGAATGCACCTGAGTCCATAATCCATTCTGACGAATATGTCCTGTAACAACTAGTAAAGGCATATGTTATACCTGATGAAGATGCGGTAGCAGAGGCAGCTACTTCTGAGGATCTTGAGGGAGAGCTGGATGGTCCAGGAGTAGGCATGATCTCCTTGAGTCTGGCCACAAATTCGTCAAATCTCTGATCAACAACAGGAGAAGGACTCCCAACCTGTTGAGTCTGTTCTGTAACTCTAACGGAAGTAGGAAACCCATGCTTAGAATAACAAGTTTCCTCGTAGTAGCCAGCCTTGTAGCAGAAGGTACACGGTTGACGAGGTCGGTCATCCCCTCTTCCATGTGATATCCTCCCTTACCACGATACGGAGTAAGGTTCCCCCTACCACGAGATGCAACCATAGTTGATGATGTCTGAGACTGCACATTACCACCGGAGGATATAGATAGCCTACTCAGTCTGCGATATGCCTCCTCCATTGGAGGTATGGTAGCATCTGTAAGAATCTGGGCGCGAGCTGAGTCTTATTCAGGATCAAGGGCCGCTAGAAAGACCTCAGTCATCACAGAGTCTCTGTAAGCCTTGAGCTGCTATGGCGTAGAAGTCAAGGGAATGTAGCCGTGTAGCTTCTCAAAGATGCCCCTCAAAGAAGTGTAGAGGGTATGGAGGGGTCGACCATTCTGCCTTGACATAAAGATATCATGTTGGAGCTGCAATATCTTCGACTCATTCTTCGTTGGAGAGTATGTCGCAACGAGAATGTCCTACCTAGCCTTTGCAGTAGACTGCCTCAATATATCATTTGTTATCTCTGTAGACACGGTCCCAGATAGCCATACACGTGCATAGGCATCGTCTGCCTCCCATGAGGCATTTAGTCTTGTCACTTGGCTCCTCCACCGTGAGGATGTGCTTCTTGTCATTACACTGCATCAGACTCATGAACTGCATGGCCCATAGTTCATAGTTTGTTCCATCCATCTTGACGATGGGGGCTGGACTTTTGAAGGCCCCTGGGGATGGAACATCAGCTTTGTTGTCAACCATGATGACAACTATCACCAAGACTGGGACTGCAACAAATAAGACGTGCGTCTACACCGACATATGGGAAGATGGTTGTGGGTGTAGACTCATACCACAACCTCTTCTATTCTTGGAAGGTGCCTTTGGGTGACTAGGATGTTTTTAGATGATCATGTCACACCCTAGAGGCCCAAGAGTGGACCTAAACCGAGATAAGCGGCAACAACAAGGGCAGGAGAAACCCCACGAAGGGCGGCGGCCCGCAAGAGGCCCGCGAGAGGCGGCGGCAACCCGAGAGGGCCGGCGGCCCGCGAGAGGCCCGCGAGGGGCGGTGGCCCGCGACGGGGGTGGCAACCCATGCAGCCACCCGCGAGCAAGGTGGCGGTTGCCAGAGAAAAGAGGCGGCACGATTTTTGATGGGGAGGGGCTAGGGTTAGGTCACGGGCTCCGGTCTAGAACCGTCATTTTTATACCATGTGGAAGGTGTGAAAAGAAAATTTATATTCCGCGTAGCCTTAGAACCCTCTTATATAGGAGAAAGGCTTTAGAGAGAAATTACATAAAGAAGACTGGGAAAACTAGAGAAATATAAATAAAAACAAAGATATAGAATTCTCTCAACGGTTACTAATTAGTATCACTTCTTGTCATCTAATTAGTTGACTGCCATTGTTAATCTAGTCATGTCTCCCGGAACTAAAGGCAAGGGATCCGTCCTTCTTTAAGCAAAAACATGGTTCACAAAATCATCATCCATTAGAGGGCACTTCTTGCATCTCCTTGGTCCGATATCTAATTTCGTTTTCAGACGTCAGGTCCTTAGTTCCTTCATATTCCTTTCGTGTACTAGTTCTACATTTTATCTATACCTTTAGAGAAATGTTTATATTTAATCAGAAATCAATAGTATCGCCCTTAATGTGCTTCAGGGGAACTATTTTTCACAATTGTAGCTTTGCCACCCTTAATTGAGGAGCTTGCCACACTGTGTCTGTTCTCCCTCAAAGTATGCTCCGTCACTATTGGGATTCGTAGATGGATTAAGTAAACTGGTTTCTTATAATCTTCTACTCAAGGTTAAGAGCTCCCACATACACAAAGGTCGGATTCTTTCACTCTTTCTGAGATGAGATGCTGAATTGTGGAGCAAGTCCCATGTTTCATCTATGTTTTTCCAAATCTTCCACATGGATTGCAGCTGACACCTTGATGAAAGTTGTAAATCTCCCTCATGAGATGAAAGAGACGCTTCTTTTTTTCCTCATTCATTCTTTTGGGATGAGCTACATGTCCTCTGAGGTTTTCTCCTTCGAAAATTACGACTAGATCTTTATGGGTACAAAGTTAAATGATTCAAGTCTTGTTTTGACTGTTTTATAAGCACCATTTATCTGATAAAGGATCCACCATAACTGGCTACTTCTTTGTCCCATTAATATAGCATGCCCATCTTTAAAGAATGGCCTTTTTAGCCTTGTATTGTCCAGATTTCTAGTCAAGATCTGCATGCTTCAACCGTACGATTTTACATGATTTCAACTTCGCCACCATCCCTGTAGTAGGCTACCTCAACCAAGACGTGAGGAAAATATATAAAGCAAATCACAACCCAGCATCAGGTCTTGGTCCATTGGGGGCTAGCTGCATGCACCTGTAAGTTGGCCACAACCCAGTGACATATTGTTGTCCAACAACCTACAAGCATGCCTTTTAGTGAATCATCCTCCCGTCATGAATGAGAAGAAACGATTGAGTGCCGTGCCAAGTTGCCAACCACAGGCAACTACCACTGGATCCCCAATCACATGCATGGCGACCTTAGTCTGGAGAGAAATCCTTCAGTCCGTTTATTTGACTTGTAGCTGCCAGAAAAGAGGTGAAGTCACTAGCCATTCCCTTTCTTCACTATCCGACGACTCGACATAAAACCACCCCCACTTCAGTAGGTGCAGATATGTTGCCTTTTAGTGTTATAGAACCTCAATTTGAAGCAAAGGTCCTCGACACTAAAATTTACATTGACACTTAGTAGGCATGCATGCTCGAAAGGTCTCCATGACGTTAATAATCCAGATTTGGCTTTTGCATAAGTTATACGAAATAACCCATACAAGGACGTCTACATGGAAAGTCCTCACTGGAGAGGAAGGGAAGCACCGAATGCTAGCGGTGACTAGTTGTTATGGTTTTCGCTTTGAGTCCGGTTATGGTTTTCTATCCAACAAGGTACAATAAGGAGATAAAATGTTAGTGTCAGAGAGTACACTAACCTACATCCAAAGATTAAATGGACAATACTGCATTTATAATATGTTATATTGTAAATGATCCCAGCTCACATCACATTTACAATTTGTGATAATTGGATGCTCGCTTTCATTAAGTGTGATATACGCACCGCATTCTAAAAGTGTGATATGCCTGTTATATAGATGGAAATAGTTTTTATGTTGGCCTACATAAAAAATAAGGTCCTTTGATTGCTTTACTCAGGAATTTCCCCAACTACTTTCTCTTCCACTTCATGGTTAGACAATTTAATGAGGCATCCATGCCCCTCGGCAAGTTCGAGAAAATACCCTCATTCAACCCACATTACAACAAAATGGGTCTAAAGGGATGCTTTTGTAAAATCCTTTGGTTGTTAAATATATTACTAAAAAATTAGTATGATGAGCATTTTTTTTTTAAAATAACAATGGATAAGTGTTGTTATATGCACCGTCGCTCATAATATAACAACAATATGACATTCATCTCTATTTCAAGTATAAAAACTAATTTCGCGATGAATGATATCGTCGTTATTTATTTAAAAACGGATGATGTTACGGATTTTAAAGAAGTTGTGACTATAGGCTTGTTTAGTATTTTTATAAGAAAAGAACCACATACAAGACTACCATTTACAAGATCTATGCTGCAATGAAGATAGATAAACTAGTCACACTTGGCTATAAGATCAACATCAGACCCTCATTAGGATCAGAGAGAGGACTTTTCAAACTTCTACAGCTGCCCCCACCAGGCATAGGATAGTGCCATCATGACACACAATGCGAGTAGTGTTTCAAGGGTCGATCATAAATCTAACAATGAATTAGTTATCTGAAGAAAACAGCCACCAAGTGAACAAGGATTTACATGTAAGACCCCTATGATGTAGATCGAAAAAAACCCTAGGATAAAGAGAACCTTTCCGCTGTACTAAGGATAAAACTAACATACGAAAACCTGTTGAGAAATCTCTCCCTGAAAAACCAGGTTATTGTCGTATGCTTATCCTTGCACATACATACATCAGATGCAATTCTATTTCGATAGAGGTGGACAATGCTTCTAGCTCAGTTCCTTCTAAAAGCTTGGTCACTAAAACAAAATGGGTCTAATCTAGGCTCTTAACTACAATTTCCTCTGTTGGTGAGTTTTTAATTTTTTCGAAGAAATTTGCTCGAGGCTTGAGCTCCTATATATACGGGAAAACAATGGTTTATTGACATAATCACAAAGGTCGAGAAGTAAAGTTGGTAGTGGAGGAGATGATAATGTCTAAAACTGGCTGCTTCGTCGATAATTCCAAGCAGGTATGGACTGTGCAAGCTGGAGAAGTACAAAGGTGACTGAATGGAAAAACTATTTTAACTGCATGTGGGACCTTTAACAAAGTGAAGGGGAGGCTAAGAGCGAGCAGAAAGAGTCGTATCCTTCCACGATACTGGGTCAAGTGGGAGATGTACGAGTAGTCCTTCAGCATATTAATTCAAGTAATATGTGGAGAACACGAGAGAGTAGAAGGATCTAGGTGGGAGAGGGCTCCCTTCGGCGATGTTCCTTTCGATGGCTTTGATTCAAGTCCAGATGGAGATTTATGTTGGCTTGTAACCCCTCGCTTAGTCGGCCCTCACCTCCCACGCCTGAAGGTTGTGGTCTCGTGCAACCGCTGGTGGCAGTTCATAACCACCTCTTGACCACATGGTCACCACATGCGGGTTAGAATTTTTCAAACATGGGGAGGTTAAGAGCGAACAGAAAGAGTTATCCTTCCTAAATACCCCGCTCTCACTTGTTCAGTATGACGTGATTATTTCATTAGCTAACTTAGGAAGTATTGTCTCCTTTCTGATATGGGCATGTTGTTTTTTTCAATTTCATTACTCGTATTTGTTTTTTGTGAACATTTCTAATACCAAAAATATGAATTTCGAACATGTGATGGAGTCAAATCTGGACTTAGGAGGCAGGGATTTCTTTGGATGTTCTTTATTCTTGGCAAACATGTGGTACATTTGTTGGTTCATTCTTACATGATTGGATTTTTTTCATGCAGACTTGTCGAGTATGCGGTCAGTTAGCGAATGACTGCCCCATCTGCAGTAAGCCCGTCGAGATAAGAATCAGGCTCCATTGAAGTGATCTCCGATGCTGTCATGGGTAGACCTGGGCCACTTGTTCATTCCTATCAGTCATCAGGTTGTAGATTTTGTTTCACGTGCTAGAATGTCGGAATTTAGTCAACTTGCCATCTTTTCCTCTATTGCCTTGTTTTTTAAAAACTTTGAACCAATTATGGATGTAATGCAGATATAACGAGTGATTTGTTTAAATGTTTTCTTCTATTTCCTACTTGCAGCGATCAATTTGCTTAATATATAAGTGTGAGTAGTTGTAGTCTTATTACTCTGTAAGGCTAAAGTTTGTAATGGCGCATCTGAACATGCCCACAGCATGCTCTCTGGGTGTTGATCTTGGAAACAGGTAACTGTAGCATAGAAATTTGCAATTACCTGTAGAAAAGTTGCTCGATATTCACTCTTTGAATCGTTGCCTCGGACTTAAGCGTGCCTATGGCGCGGATAGCAAGAGTTCTAATCGATGGTACAATGGGTGGAATTCACTTGTTCAAATGCATTTTGATGCTACAAGTACAGATCACGGGCAAACAGCTAATAAAAGAGGGATAATCTCGCCTCAAATGGTACTTGTGAAGCGAATGTTGGCCCTTGATTTCAGGATATACTAATAACTATAATGCCAAAAGGTCTGTTATTTTTTTGGGTGTATCCATATGGTATACTCCTTGATTTCAGTAGACAAATTTTGTAGGTCATGCAGTGGAAATTGTTATAGATGGGTCTTGTATGGGTTTTTTTGGAAGAGTATTCCTTTGACCCGCATCATTTGTTTCTTATATGACTAAATTGTTGCTGTATTTGTGGGCTTTCTGTCATAATTAAGTGGATTCTGAATATTAGAATGGTGCTTGGAAATCATTAACTTGTGATTCTTTTTATATATCAACTATCGATGTAGTTAACATTAAAATGGATGATAGAAGAAATCTGATTTTGCATCTTCCATGAGCTTTTTCGGTCCATGAGCTTGAGAAAGTAGGCACCAAACATATAAGCAGCACTTGTTGTTTGGAATGGGTGTGTTTTCTTTTGTAACAGTAACAACTTCCTTATTCTGTTAATAGTACTTGCTGTTTAGCTATCAATTTATCAGTTATTAAATATTTAATCAAAATTTTAGTCACGGTTTGTGAAAAATTTTTTTTGCTAAAGCTCCCCTTTAGCCTGTAAATGCCTAGATGGACGCAGATTGTCAGCCATGTTGGGCTGGTTTTCTAAATTCTTGTGTTTAGTCTAGGGATGGAGGATAACATTTTTTTTAGAATATAGATTTGTCTCAGAATAAGATCATCTTAATAGATGTGTGAGTCCTACCTTTTGTTAAGAGATGGGAATGTTATCCATTTTATCCGCCCTCCTTCATGCATTTTTTCATTTTTTTAACAGGTAAATATGGGATAGACTGATTATGTAGATAGGGTTTTATCTTGTGTAAGGATCTCGTCTGGTAAGACTGACTATTTTGACATCAACATTGATTTACATCAAGGTTCAGCTTTGAGTCCATTTCTTTTTACTTTGATTATGGACCAGTTGACAAGTCACATTCAGGATGAGTTACCTTGGTGTATGTTATTTGCTGATGATAGTGTTGATTGACGAGATTAGAGATGGAGTAAATGAGAAGCTTGAGGTCTGGAGACATGCATTGGAGACTAAAGTATTTCGTATAAGTAGGGCTAAGACGGAATATATGGAGTGCACCTTTGGTGGAAGCAATGGTGACAGAATTGAGGTGAAGATTGGTTACAATAACATTCAGAAAAGAGATTCTTTTAGATATCTGAGATATATTTTATAACATGATGGGAAAATTGATGGAGATGTTACTAATAGAATAAATACAGGCTGGCTAAAGTGGAGAGGAGCTTCTGTTGTTCTCTGTGATAAGAAATTCCTTTAAAAATTAAAGGAAAGTTTTACAAAGCATCCGTGAGACCTGCTATGCTTCTATAGATCTGACTGGTGGCCTGCGAACCATGGACATGTGCAGAGAATGGTTGTAGCAGAAATGAAAATGCTAAGGTGGATGTGTGGACACGTAAAGATCGGATTCAGAATGATGAAATCAGAAAGAAAGTTGGTGTAGCTCTGATCGAGGATAAGATGCGAGAAAACCACTTAAGATGGTTTGGTCATTTGCAAAGAAGATCAGCTGATGCACCAGTTAAGAGATGTGAGTATTGGGATGTTGAGCTGGCTAAGAGAGGGCGAGGACGGCCCAAGAAGTATTGGAAAGAGATTATACGAAAGGATCTTAGTTTTTTTGATATAAGCCAGAATTGACCCAAGATAGATCTGAATGGAGGTGAAGAATCCATGTAGCCGACCCTACTTAATTGTGGGAAAAGGCTTTGTTGTTGTTGTGAGGTAAATATGGTATAGAGGGGGTTTGAACCTTCATCCTTTGGGTGGTAGGCACATTACTCTACCATCAGACCATGATTTCCGTCTTACCTATACCACTTTAACTTCCGTTGATTGGGCATCTTCAAAACAAACATCGACCAAAGAATAAGGAATGATAAATTCATTTTTTTTTATCAAGGGTGGACCCTAATCCCCAACTCATTGGTAAGTGTCAAACTCATTTTCTAACTAAATTTGAGTTTGAATAAACAATGGCTTGGTTTATCTAATAGATGGTGAGGCAACTGTTAACATCGAATGAAGGTACACAAGTGTTATTACAAAAAAAGGTAAGGACTTAAGTGTAACTGCACAAACTTTGGAAGGCCGCAAGTGATATTAGCTATATTCTTAAGTAGTAGTCACGGTTTTCAGTTGCTGTATCAAAACCTCCAACAAAATTATCTAAAAGATATAAAAAAACATAGAGTAGGTTAGCATTGATCGGTTCATTGTATCTAAATCCACCTATTCATGATCAAATTGCAGGGGATGAACAACCAGTTCTGAATAACTACTGTAAGCATTTGTAAATTAATTGTGCAGTGGAAGAATATCAAGTTGAACATCAGTAATACATTGAACCTTAGCTAGGCTTTTCATCTCATTTTATTAGAAACTTCACATGCCAGCGGGGTCGACGAATATTCGAATTTTCGCTGTTTGCTAGCTAAGGATAGGACTGATATACGCGAAGAAGAAGAAGGTTGTGAGGCAGCTGCAGATTCTTATGATTTCTATTGTAAGTTAACAGTCACCATATTTTGGAATCTTCAAAGAATCGAAATCAATGGCTAATAATTTCATTTAAATCCAAAAAGGCACTTACCTGCATGGACTAGGCACCGCAATGAGCAACTCTAAAAAACAGACCCGCAGTAATTAGTTCTTGAATATATTTATGCACTGCATCAAATTGTAATTTTAAAAAGCAATACAGAGATAGAAGGCCACCTATTAAATACCTACTGATATTTAGATTTTAATCTAAAACACCCTGAATCAACACAGAAAAGTCGGGAACAGGAAAATTTGATCTACATGTGTATCTGCTACGATGAAGATCTCTGCAACATGCTGTGATCTATCAGCCCCAGAATTCGGCATCAAAAAAAGTTGGAACTGAAGCTCCACGTCTTTTGCTAAGCAATATCCTGCAATGCACTTTCCTCGCTATGAGAAATTTCTATACATGCAACCATAGGAATGTAGATTGTTGATGATATTGCAATGGCATTGAACTAGCCCGAGGATGGAAGTGGCTGGAGAGCTTTGAGAGGGTTCATGATAACGCCGTCAATTAAGCCATATTCTTTGGCTTCTTTCGCACTCATGAAAAAATCACGGTCCGTGTCTTGGTTGATCTTTTCAAGACTCTGCCCCGTATGGTAGGCGAGATACCCATTAAGATTCGCTTTATGATGGAGCATCTCGTTTGCCTGAATGGAACATACAAGAGATATTAGCAGTGCTTGTGCAAGAAACCGACATATATAACTCGAGTAATATCCTGATTAGTATAGTGAATATATAACTTTGAGCATTTATCATTCTTCATTGCAAATAAGACAACCATATTGATGTGTGCATCGATCTGTTTAACAAGATATGTTAAATGAAAATATGGATCCATTAGCTATGTGCATGAATCTTTCATTTTCCCCCGAGGAAAAAAGATGGAAAATGGTATTATGAGATTAGAACCTTGGTCCTTTGCGGGATAGCTATGTTGCTCAATGTTATGACGTGCTTTTTACAATACTCTCAACATATCTGACTGTTTGCAACAGCAATGGCATGCTCAAACATTTATTTTTTCCAAGTGATTCAGATAGCTTTGGATTTCTGGTCCTATCGTGTTTTTCTCTAATTCTACGCATTCAGTCTTCTTCAAAAATCCAAAGGATATAAACATCTGATTGCTGGTCCTATTGTAATTTCCTATGGATTCAGGTGTTGCATGTTCCAACACTCCAATCAAATGGAAAAGAAAGCCAAAGGTGGTCTATGCATAATCCAAGACTCCCATCATATAGCTGCACCTCAATGTTCCCCGCAACAAAGAGGAAACGATGTATTATCCTATAGGCATTCAGAATGGCTAGAGTGGTATCAAGGGTCTGTCTTCAGAAGCAGAGAACAAAGGAATGAAACAAAAGTTTACATGATTACGTGAAGATGAGATCAAAGAAATATAGTTAGGAGATATGGAAACATTCATGGGGAAGATTTCTGACCGACTCCTTTCATCTGAAACATGCACAGTTTGATTAATCAAGAGTTTTACCATCTTTGGATAGATGTGTAGTGTCTTGTTATCAATTTCACCAACTGAAGAAAACAATGATAAGTTGGTCATATCCAATAAACTGATGTGTAATTCTGGACATATTTTTTGTGTACAGCCCCATAATGGGGACACATTTTCATAAGTTTCTCATTGACCATTACCACCTTCTTCATATAGTTATGCAAAAATTCGAGCTTAAATTTTTCAACAAGACTCCTTTTAGCAAATATCCGGAGGCAATGAGAAGATGAAAAAGAGGAAGTTAAACAAGAGAAGCAGATTTCACATACAGCCCTTAAATTTACCTGGATGTCAATGTCAGTCTGTCCACCTTGGGCACCACCAAGGGGTTGATGAATCATTATCCTAGAATTGGGTAGGCTGTACCTCTTCCCTGTAACAAAGTTGTCGTCAGACATAGGTTAACATGCTTATCATATGTGCAAAACTTTGAGGTAGATGAAAAAATTTACCCTTGGTACCAGCACTGAGAAGAAATGCACCCATACTGTTGAGCAAACCAAGCATTTAAGAAAAATCAGTGCTTATGGATTTTGATAATCAATTTATTCAGAATTATATGAATAAAATAATCTTTTATTAAACAAATGGATGCAACTACTGCGGCTGGTAGATAGTAATATATGGCATTAAACCATCAGCTTAAATTGTAATAAAAACTTTGGGAGCAATCGACGAATGACGGATCAATAAAACGGCCTCAATTCAACTCGAAAGTCGAAAAGCAGCCGGAATTACTCCAAAAGTGTATTTACGCCATTCTCTCCTTGACTTGATACAACATCGAGATGACTCGAGGGGACTTCCTCAAGACCAAAATAACATCTTCCGTTAATGTCAACTGCATGGAGTTGCCACCATCAAACACCTAATCACCTGCTGAAGAACTGTGCATTCAGTGAATCATTTCGGCATGCTAAGCAACCTGGTCAGAATCAGTTAACAGAATCATGTTGCCACACATATTTGAAACATCACTGGTAGAAAACCTCAGAATTAAATCTGCAACGAATTCACAGTAATCATTTGTATATGAGAGTTGCAACCCTCGGGGTAATTTCATATTTTCAATTCATACGTACATTCCCTAGCCCTACTCTTTTATTATATATAGAGGGTTAGGTTTCGCTGTTGAAGTATTGATTCTCTCATTGTCATTCACATCGTAACAGAGCAACAATTTCTGTGCCCGCTTGAAACCTCTCTCCACTGAAACCCCTGAAGCACCTCTGAACAGCCTGGCACATGAACCATCCTGCAGCAATCTAACCGGAGCATGCAACCATCCCATGATATATATCTTTGCCATCCTGCAGCTATCTAACCGGAGCATGCAACCATCCCATGATATATATCTTTGCTAGAAGCATATTGGTGATCTGACCGGAGCATGTAACCATCTCAAGCAATATGTCTCTGCCTGAAGCATATCACCAACTCCTAAAATTCCAAGCAGCATATCTCCGTTAGGAGCATCTGGAGCACCAAGAAGCCTCTATCGCTTGACGTCCCCTCGCCAAACTCCCTGGATCATATTACTGCCTGTAGCATATCTCTGCCAGGAGCAGCGAGAAGCCCAGTCGCTTGAATTCAAGAAAACCCCTATAGCCTGGAAGCTCTATTGTTTAGAGCCCCTAGATACCATGTTGGGAAGAGGGGGAGTGGATTAGGGTTAGGGTACGGAGCTTCGGTGTAGGACCGCGGCTTTGATACCATGTTGGGAAAAATCGAAGAGATGTTTATTCCTGGGAACCCTAGGCTCTCTTATATAGAGAAGAGATCTATGGGTAAATTACATAAGATGAACATAAAGAAATAAAATAACGAAAAGGTACATAGGAACATAGAAATACCTCTACAATGCCCTTCCTGGATCATCCTCAAATCATTCATTATTTATCAAAAAAGATAAATAGAGGCATTGTAGCAATGTTGGTCTATGTAGATGACATAATCATAACTAGTGATAATGAGCAGGGGATCAAAGAAGAGAAGCAGACACTTGCAAATCACTTTATGATCAAGAATATGCGCTCGTTGAGATCTTTGGGTAGCATGTAGTTGTAAAGGACTGCTTCTGTCATAAAGTGTTAGAGTATTCATTGTATGCGTCATGTAAGAGGGAGATGGGTAAATGGATTCCTCCAGGATCCATTTACCCCATCCAGTATTTAGTCCCACATTGTCCATCGGTGGGGGACTTGGAGGCTCTGGAGAGGCTATATAAGGAGCCTCAGACCTCTTGTAACAGATGAGAAAGTCAATGGAAAGACAAGCCCCTTTGAGGGCTTCTCCTGTGGTTTTATCCCGCTCCTCACGGAGTAGGGTTCCACGTAAAATCCCGCTGTTCTTATTTGATGTTTATTCCTTTTCCATGTTTTCGCTTCCGCTTCCTATTTTCTAACATGGTATCAGAGCGGGTTTGATTCTCGGATTTTTTAAGATCATCATGTTCGTGGTTGTTCAAGAGTTCTAGGGTTTTGTGAGAACCCTAATTCTGTGAAGTTTTTTTAAGACGAGTCGGCCCTGTTGAAGATTTTTTTAAGACCATGCGAGGCCTCCTCCATCGGTGATCGATACAGGCGAACGAGCGATCCCAGCAAGCATATCCAGGCCGTATCTTCAGCCAGACAGTGCCCGCATATCCCCGCGCCACTCTTCTGCATCGACACGGACCTCTGCATCTGAATTTGGAAGAAGACATGTGATTCTACACCATATCGATCCTTCTCCATTCTTCGACGGCGGCGACGAGCAGGCGGAGCATCCCCTTCATATCGATGGTGGCGGTTTATTTCCAGGAGAGGGTTGCCCTGCGTGGGAATCCTAAGCCCATATGGGCCGTTATTTAAAAAAAACTGATTTGAGAAAAAAGGGGGGGGAGTGAGGGGCTTATTGATGTAAAGGGCCCAAGTGGGCCACGTTAAAAAAATTGTGAAAAAAAAGAGAGAGAAAAGGCACGTGCATTAAAAAAAAGAAGCCGCACGCAATTTAAAAAAATGATTTCAAAAAAAATGATGCAAAAGCCGTAAAAATATGGAACGGCTTACGAAGAAGAAAAATGTGTGATGGCTTATAAAAAAAGCCGCAAATTTCATGTTTGTTTTCCCCATTATGTTGTCTTCTCCCAACTTTATCGATTTGTCTGTTTTCCGACAAGTATGGGAGAAAGGGGGAATATGGTGTACAGTCACAGGTCTTCTTCCAGATTCAGATGCAGATTCGTTAGACCAATTCAGATTTTCCAGAATCTACAGTTTTCAGATAAAGAATTTTCATGCGTAGTTCCAGACTCGACGTTCAGATTCCGAGCCCCAGTTTGATGCGCAGGTTCAGACTCGACATTCAGATTGGTCAGAATCCAAGATCGAGGCACTTTATGAAGAGGCCCATTTTCGAGATCTCCAGAGAGAGACTCCAGTTTCAGACACGCACGAGTTTGCGGTCATTTTCAGATGAGTATATGTTGCCATCATTTGTTCGTGGTCCCCATCATTCTTCTTGTTGTCGGCCAGAGTTTTCATGTGAGCTATAGGGACTCCAGAGTAGAGGACCATTCCCTATGCCATGTTGGCAAGGGTTTTCATGTGGTATCGTAGGTACACCAGAGCAGTGCACCATTCTCTGAGTCAGATGGGAGAGACCCAGTTCTCCGAAGAGGAGACTTTTCAGACTCCATTCTCCAGCGACCGTGGACTCCGACGAGGATTACACAGCCACGGCCTTTTCAGTTAGGCCCTTTTCAGAGATGGAGCAGTTGTCCACATTATTATGGCAGGCCAGAGTACTCCGACGAGGAGACTTACTTCCAGTTGCAGCGACTCTGATAGGCGCAGTTCAGAGCGCATGCTCTCCGACGAGGAGATTCAGAAGACTCACACTCCAGCCCGTTCGTCCTCCTCACCTGCACGGCATGAGAAGCAACGTCCTCGACTGCAGCAATGTGCGCGTTGGGTTGATATTGTCCGTAGTGTCATGTAGCGTTGAGTTGAGCTTCTTTATGTTTGTCCAAGCTGAGCATTGCATGCTCCAGCTTGAGGGGGAGTGTTAGAGTATTCATTGTATGCGTCATGTAAGAGGGAGATGGGTAAATGGATCCCTCCAGAATCCATTTACCCCATCCACTATTTAGTCCCACATTATCCAGCGGTGGGACTTGGAGGCTCTGGAGAGGCTATATAAGGAGCTCCAGACCTCATGTAACAGATGAGAAAGTCAATAGAAAGACATGCCCCTTTGAGGGCTTCTCCCGTGGTTTCATCCCGCTCCTCACGGAGTAGGGTTCCACGTAAAATCACGTTGTTCTTATTTGATGTTTATTCCTTTTCCATGTTTTCGCTTCCGCTTCCTATTTTCTAACATAAAGGAATATTGTTATTGACCTTTAGCAGGAGATTGGCATGTTAGGCACCAAGCCGCAAAATTCGTATGGCTCCTAAGGCTCATTTATATGAGGACAAACTCGTATATGAGGGATGGTGCCTCGCTGTCATTATTGAGAAAGCTCGCCCATCTCATTGTCATTAGGCATGCATCTCTCTTGCGGTAGGGATGATCAAATCATGAGTAGGCCTATGCAAGCTCATTGGGATACTAACCATGATGGTCTTGATTTAAGGCATCTCCCTAGAATGGAGCTATTCTTTACAGTTGGGTCATCACTCAATATATCAGTATATCCTGATACAAATTATGCAAGGTGCTTTGCAAATAAAAAGTTGACAATTTGCTTATGGACTGATCTCGGGGCCACATTTTTTTTACTAAAAAAGAGGGGGACCTCTCGAGGCGGGAGTCACCACGTCGTCGAATTCATTCATAAGCAGAACAAAACACATCAATGCGAGGTCCAGAAGTTGTACAAAGCGTTACAATGCGCGACCACATTCTTCGGATAGAAGTGATGGCCCTTGAAAATACGATCATTCATGCCAGCCCAAATAGCCCAGAGCACAGCGAACGGCTTGGAGACATCATCCGATGACCCAAGTCCCACCGCCCGAATCGATCTCCAGAAACAGTCCAAGCTCGAGGTATGCACCCAAGCCAAACCCATCTCGTGGCCACATTGCTATGTAAAGGAGAAAAAACAAGCAACGGTATCCCACTCAAGTATAGAGAGTAAATGCATTTTGATGGTCTATGCAGCAATAGAGGCGCAGTAGATTCAGGTTGTACTTAATGACTTTTACCTTCCATTAGACATAGTGATGGAGTTGAGATGTGGCATGCATTTGCCACGCACATTGTAAACAACTCCATGTTTCATGAGAAAACAAGACAGATCTCATTCGGTAACGACTTCTACAAGTTTTCAATGTTCTTGCTACACTGACCTCAAATATATTTAGCAAGGCACTCTCCAAAGCATCTTTTGAGCTACATTCTCACAAGTTGAGGATGTTCGATACATAAAATCTAGCTTGAGGAAGAGTTGTAACCATAACTTTAAAGATCATGACATATCACTAACATATCATTGATATATTGGTATCTCCGAGATGGTGACAACAAAACCACCCTTTATATCTTTTTTCCATGATTTCGACAATATATCATCGATAGGTCACACATGTCACCCATATATCACCCATGTCGCTCGCCGGTGAAGACTTCCTTATTCTTTTTCTTTGCAATCAGCCAATAACACCAATAACTTCCCCATTTCCCCACTTCATTGCATCTAGAAAAATTTTCCCATTTCGCCAGATAGTTGCTATCAATTACTTTATTTCCCCGATTCCAAGACATTTAGGAGGATTAATTATCCATTTATGAGATTGTTTTATTTGTTTATCAAGTTATTTATGCACTCTACATAACGAAACTTATAATTTCATGCCTTACTCAGTACTGCATATCAGCTTGTACAGTAACGGTGACAATGCTACTAAAAAAAACTTGTATTTAGACCTCTATTTTAGCAAATAAGTGTAAATTTATGTCTTATTTAATGATTGAAGAACATTGAAATCCTTAATTTTAGGGAAATCGATTTTTATAGTCATATTTCCAACACAAGTTGAGCATGTTAGATACATATAATCTAGCTTGAGGAAGAGTTGTAACCATAGCCTTAAATATCGTGATATATCACCGACATGTCGTTGATATGTTAGTATCTCCGAGACAGTTACAAAAAAACTGCCTTTATATCTTTTGTCTAGGATTTTGACGATATATCAACGATATGTCACACATGTCACCCATATATCACTCGTATTGCTCGACAGTGAAGATTTCCTTGTTCTTTTTCTTTGCAATCAGCCAATAACGCCAATAACTTCCTCATTTCCCCCACTCTATTGCCTCTAGAAAAAATTTCCCCATTTTGCCAGATAGTAGCTATAATTTCCTTTATTTCCCCGATTCCGAGACATTTGGGAGGATTAAATATCCACTTCACGAGATTGTTTTATTTTCTTTATCAACTTATTTAGGCACTCTACATGACGAAACTTCTAATTCCATGCCTTAATCAATACTACATATCAGCTTGTACAGTATTTATGATGAAATACTACTAAAAAACTTGTATTTTGACCTCTATTTTAGCAAATAAGTGTAAATTTATATCCTATTTAATGATTGAAGAACACTTGAATACTTAGTTTTAGGGAAATCAATTTTTATGTCAATTCCAAAGATAATGACGATTTGTAGATGACGTACCCCTTTCTAGACTTGGCAAAATAACACCGATATTGACATTTAAAGTCATGGTTGTAACCCCTCGGAGGGTAGTCTTGTATTTTCTTTGTTCATATGGGCTTTCCCTAACCCTAGCTTCTTCTTATATATAGGAGTAGGGTTCATCATTGAATTATCGATTCTCTCATTGTCTTCACATTATCAACATGGACAATACTACAGAAAAGCATCAATATCTGAGCCAGCAATGGTGTCTCATTAGTAGTGGGAACAACTTTTAAATAGCATGCCTATTAATTAGCCCAGTACTGTGCCTTTTAAGGCTACTAAACGAGTCCGAACACAATTGCAAGAAATTCAGCATGATTTTAGATTTTTCAATTGTTTGGAGTATAGTTTATCAACCTTACCCAAGAAATCGAAGCTCATCCCCTCGAGATAGGCAATTGCATGCTTCCAACCAAGACAAGATATTAATGGCACCTCATCGTGATTCTACAACCACTTAAAACTAAGCTTGTCAGGCATTCTGTACCATTCCATCCCAACAATCCCTATCACTGTCAGTTTGATGAGACGCAAAATCAACTTTCCATAAAACTACTCGAGTATTAGGTGATCAAAACATTATAACTCCTAAGACGGGGATAAAAATTATCATACACATGCTGACAAGGATAAAAGTTACCTTCCACGTACAATGCACATGCTAGCAGACACCTTCAATTTCAGCAAGGTTAAAAGCATACTGAGTCTATAGCAAGGTTTGAAAAAAGTAAAAACGGAACGATGCGGTTTCCTTGGAATCGAGACGAGGCGTAGCCTCGAGGCAGTCGAGGCATAAGCCTCAATTTACAAGGATAAGTACCTATAAAAATACAATAAAATATATACTAATGAAATTATATGTATTCTAACTAACATATGATATATCACTATAACATATGATGAAATTATAAAGATAGGAAAATTGAAAAGAAAAGACATACAATTGTATATGTGTCTTTTTACTAAATTTCCAGCCAATCAGAGAATGGGTTTGTTTGATATCTCCCTGAATTCTAACCATCTAACCTAGGTTGAAGAACCGTCGTATGCACCCCCTCCTGTCGAACCATACCCCAATTAAGTTTAAGGATAATGTTTTCTATGATATTTGTGGATTCGTATGTTTAAGGGTATAATGGTAAGAGTTTATTGACATAATTGGACATGTTTAATGGTAAATATGAACATGAAAGCAGCCAAATTTAAGCATTCATCTTGTATAATTAAATCCTAAATAACTATACATTTATAAACATCTGAAATTACCAATAAGATAAATGATTTATATAAAAAATTCTTTGAAAATAAAAAATGCCTCGAGGACCGCCTCGAGCAGCTGAGGCGGTTGCCTCTCAGAGCCATGTTGAAGCGGTCGTTCTAGGCGATTCCGAGCCGCCTCGCCTCGAGGCGCGTTTTTTCAAACCATGATCTACAGTGGCTAAGGTTGGGAACCAAATGCCTCCCTTTATAAGAGTCACGTGCACGCATCGTTTGACAAAGTGCCAACTAAAGAAATCCAAAGGAGTGCCTTCTTGAGAACTCATCTACGAGTGTATCCTTGCCACTGGTTTATCCTTGGATAACCTTGTTAAGCCTCTAATCTCCTTCGATTGATGTGATATATCAAGCCTCAGCTTTCAAGAAAAAAACCAAGTTCCCATGTGTTAAGCATCAGCTTGGAAAGCATGCCATGGTTGGATAGCCTACTAGGGTACACATATCCAGTACGATGAGAGGACTAAATGCTACTTCAAGATACAGTGCAATGCATGTCTACAACGTAGATCCAGACTGCTATCAAGGGTAACTAATCTTGACGACTCATTACATTTGGGCACAAATGGACCAAGAGTAACAAACCAAAATGTTTGCTCCTACTTATCAAATAAAAGTCCCCGCCATGTGTACCACAATCTTACATTGTGAGCTTCCCGTATATTGTTATGTTCGAGGTTTTTCAACCTCCACCACTTAAACTTCTTACCTTGAATTCATATTATCCTAGTTGCAATGTGGTACATCTTGTATTCCAGTGATAGTGATGGCTTCACACTCTTGGTAATTGTATTAAACGATAGTGCAGAAGCGTATCAAAGATAAAGAATAAAGGGCAATGGAAGAACATTGGGATATTATGAGGAACCCTACTCCATAAGGAGCTGGATGAAACCACGAGAGAATGCCATTAAGGTTCAATTCTTCTATTCATTTTCTCTCAACTGATACAATAGGTGTAGGGCTTCTTATATAGCCCCACAGACAGATCAGAGTCTTACTAACATTAGATCTGGGACTAAATCTGTGGATGTGGTAATTGGACCCTGGTGGATCCAATTACCCATATATACATGTGACGCATACTTTATCACTCCCCCTCAAGCTGGAGCATGCAATGCTCAGCTTGGACAAATATAAAGAAACCGCTCAATCACAATACAAGACATTACGGACAATATCAACTCAATGCATGCTCTATTGGTTGCATGTTGAGGACGTTGCTTCTCATGCCGTGCTGGTGAGGAGGAATTGAAGCGGTTGGATTGTTAACTGAACCGGATCTCATTGGCGGAGAACATGTACTGCATCTGTCGAAGTTACTAAAACTGGAATGTCTCAACTGGAGAACTCTGGCCCGTGACTGTTCCATCTCTCTGAAGGGTCAAACTAGAGAAAGTCGTGGAAACATCCTCGTCAGAGCCCACAGACGCTGGAGAATGGAGTCTGAAAAAGAGTCTCATCGAAGAATTGGTCTCTCCCATACCGACTCAGAGAATGAGATCTCTACTTTGAAGTCCCTATGAAGCCACATGAAAAACATAAGCCTGCAACGGCTCAGAGAATGAGATCTCTGCTCTTGGAGTCCCTATGGATCACATGAAAACCCCGAGCCCGTCAGATCAAGCGTAGGGACCTCTCAAACAATATTTGCACACATGTGGGCCGCGTACCGTAGACTCTGAAACAAACTGTAGAGTCTGCATCTGACGATCCGTAGAGTATATAATCTAGACAACCGAATCTGAGCTAAAGAGTCTGAATCTGTCACGTGGAACTCTACATGATACTCTCCCTTTCAACCATACTGGTCGTAATAGATGACATTAAACAAGTTGGGAGAAGGCCTAAAATATGGGGAAGAAGTAATCTCAAATGAAAATTTTTCGCATCTATTTCCTTTTTTATAGCTATCTCATTTTTTCTCATTTTTTCCCGTAAACGGCTTTTCTCCTTTTTTGTATGCTTGACTTTTCCCAAAATAAGTCCCTTTTTTAACCACAACCCAAATAGGGGCTGTAGAGCTTTACGTTATGTTATGATGTACCGTTAAGTATTTCTCATTTATCTCATGTACATCTATGTACTTTACCCAAGGGTTTTCTCTCTATATAAGAGACCCTAGGGTCCTATGGAATAAACACAATAGAGTATTCTTGCTCTAACATTGTATCAGAGCCAAAACCCTAACCTAGGGTTTCTCCACCCCCCCCCCGTTCGCGCTTGCCGCCCCTCTCGCTCTTTCCGACGCCACCTCCTCTTCCACCGGCGCCTCCCCTCCCGCGACAGCTTCCTTCTCGCTGAGGCCCTCCAGCCGCCGCCTCCTTCCCGCCGCGACAGCCTTCTTCCCGCCGCCTTCCTTTCGCCGAAGGCTCACCGCCTCCCGCCGACCAGCCCTCTCTCAAGGGCTACTTCGTTCGTCGACCGGAACCCTATTACTCCATGGATTCAAGTGCATAGAGTCTACATATGCACTTGAATCCAATCAGGTCGTTGTAGACGCCAGTCCCGTTGTCTATCAACCCTAGGTCTTCTTCTACGGCATCATGTCAGAACAAAAGGTGGATATGCCCTCCATAGGTGCCTTCAAAGAGTCGGCACCAATAGTCAAAATAGATGGGACGAACTACGAGCTATGGGCGATGCAGTTCCTCAACCTAATGAAGTCGTGTGGTAAGAAACACATTCTTACCGAAGATGAGCCGGCCGAGAAGACAGGGATATATGCCTCTTGGGAGGTTGATGATGCTTACGCCGAAGTCTGGCTATCAGGGATGCTTACGATGGAGATTGCCAACGACGTCCTTCATCAACCCACCGCCAAAGCGATGTGGGATATTCTGGCTACGACATATTCTCAAGTACAGAACGAGACTAAGATGCTGCAGTTGCAGCATGATATTTTCACCATGAAGCAAAATGGGCGACCTCTACATTCTTTGTACACGTCCCTAAGAGGGATGTTTGAGAAATTATATAGCACAATCCCACTCACAACCACCCCCAAGCAGCAGAAGACATTTCGCAATGCTACTATGGTAGGAGTTTTACTTCCTGCACTTGATCCGGAATACGAGGTTGCCCGCTCTCAGATCCTTGCCGACGCTACTATTCCTCCAATGGAGGAAGTCTACAGGAGGCTCAGTCGTATCTATGTTTCCTCCAGCGCAGCTACACCACCTCCTTCGGCAATGGCGGTTTCCAGAGGACGAGGGAGTTCGTCTTCTTTTCGTGGTCGTGGAGGTAGTACCCGTGGCCGAGGGCGTCGTATACGTTCAATGTGCTCGTTTTGCCGTCGCACTGGTCATTCCGAGGATACATGTTATTCCAAGCATGGATTTCCTCCTTCGGCACGTGTAACTGATCATGTTCAGTCTCCTTCAGCTTCTACTCCAGATCACAGGTTCGAGGAGCTTGTGGCACGACTTCGTGACATTATGCCTCAGTCATCATCAGAGGCTGCTGATACATCTGACGTTGCGGCTTCTGCATCGGCTAGTACCTCTACTGCTGCCAGTACCTCAGGTAGTACTTCTGCCCTTCGTCATAGCCACAATCTATCAGGTTGGATTGTAGACTCTGGAGCCACCCATCATCTCTGCCGTGACAGAGATATACTACAGTCTTACAGGGATATTCAGGCTGGTCGGTCTGTGCTCATAGTTGATGGCACTCATTCTCCTATTGTGGGTCAGGGAGAGACTTCCTTATTACCCACCATGCACTTACAGGATGTTTTACATGCACCCGAGTTCTCCATGAATTTATTATCAATTAGTCAGATTACAAAAGATTTGCACTGTCGTGCTATATTTGACCCATCATCTATTATTTTTCAGGACATACTAACGGGCAGGGTGATTGGATGTGGTTCTGAGCATAACGGCCTCTATCGACTGGTCCCGAATTCCTATGTTGGCGTCTCACTTCACTCTCAGGGATCCGTTTCTCCGTATACATGGCATCTTCGCTTTGGTCACCTTCCGCTCCAGAAAATGCGTCACCTCCTGCCACAGATCTCTCCGAATTCTACATTTCATTGTGAAGCTTGTCAGTTAGGGAAGCATCATCGTTCTAGCTTCCCTGATCGTCAGAGTCGGAGCAGTCGCTCCCCTTTTGAGTTGTTTCATATAGATATTTGGTGTCCAAGTCGTGTTCCTGGTCATCAGGGACACAGGTTTTATCTAGTTGTGGTTGATGATTTCTCTCGCGTCTCTTGGACTTTTCTTTTTAAGAATAAATCTGAAGCAGGCACTGTTCTCAAGAATCTTATCAATGAAGTGCACAATGTTTTTTCTTCTACTGTTAAATATGTGCGCACGGATAATGCATTGGAATTCTGCACTCGTTCTCTTGCTCAGTTTCTTTCCTCTAAGGGCATTATTCACCAAACTACATGTGCTTACACATCACAACAAAATGGTGTCGCGGAGAGGAAACATCGACATTTTCTTGATATTGCTCGCGCATTACTTATTCAAAGTTGTGCACCATTAGCCTTTTGGGGAGATGTTATACTTACAGCATGCTATCTGGTTAATCGCATGTCCTCTTCGATTCTTGGGGAAAAATCTCCAATTTCTATTCTCTTTCCTGATAAAGATTTGTTTTCACTTACCCCTCTTGTCTTTGGAACAATCACCTTTATTCACCGCTTGTCTCCAGGACTCGACAAGCTCTCTCCTAGAGCTGTTAAGTGTGTCTTTGTGGGTTACTCTCGGACACAAAAAGGCTATCGTTGCTATGACCCTATTAACGACAAGTACTATGTGAGTGCTGATGTTACCTTTTTTGAGCCACTTATGTATTTTTCCCCAGCCGGTGACAGGATGGTTTCCTCTGCATCTCTGGATGATAATGTCTATGTTCCTCTATCTCCAAGTCTGGGTCACTCTGAGTCCACTCCACCACCACCACCACCACCACTACCTCCATATCATCCCATTCCACCGTTCCCTAAGTACTACACAAGGCGGTCCGCGCCTGCTCAAGCTACACGTCAACCATCCATCACGCCTCAGGTATGCTCCGATGCTGTCACTAATGATGGGTTAGATAATGTACGGGTGCATGAATCTTTGCTACAGTGGGAGGATCTGCCAGTCAGTATAGTGGATAATGATCTTAATCGTCCTATTGCACAAAGGAAGCAGAAGAGGCAATGTGCGTCCTACCCTCTTGCGTCTCAGGTGTCTTATCATCGTCTTACTGGGGATTTCCAGAAGTTTGTCGCTGTTGTATCGACGGTTGAGATCCCACGGACCTATCAAGAGGCCATGAAGATTGATTGTTGGCGTTTAGCTATGGAGGAAGAGATGCGTGCTCTACAATCTCGGGGGACTTGGTCCCTAGTTCCTATTCCTCCTGGTGCTTCTGTGGTTAGTAGCAAGTGGGTGTTCACAGTTAAGTATCATTCGGATGGACGTCTAGATCGGTACAAGGCCAGACTGGTTGCACGGGGCTTCACCCAAACCTATGGGGTTGACTATTTGGATACTTTTTCGCCAGTGGCTCGACACTCGACGCTTCGCATTCTACTCTCCGTTGCTGTGGTACGTGATTGGCCCATTTTCCAACTTGATGTCAAGAATGCATTCTTGTATGGTGATCTACAGGAGGAAGTCTACATGCAGCAGCCACCGGGTTTTACTGCTGAGGGGGAGACTCACATGGTGTGTAGACTTCATAAGGCTATTTATGGCCTTAAACAAAGTCCAAGGGCATGATTTCAGAAGCTTTCCCAACTGATTGAAAGACAGGGATTCAAAAGGTCAAATGCGGACCACTCATTGTTTATCCAGAAGACTCCCAGAGGTACAGTTGTCATCATGGTCTATGTTGATGATATTCTGGTTGCAGGAGATGATGCTCAGGGAATCGAGATGACTAAATCATTTTTGGGAAGTCAGTTTATTATGAAGGATCTAGGTACCATACGGTACTTTCTGGGGATAGAGTTTGCAAGAAATGCACAAGGTATGGTAATGATCCAAAGAAAATATGTTACAGACTTGCTAGTCGAAACAGGAATGGTTGGATACAGACCATCGAGCACTCCTATGGACCCGAGTATGAAACTATACGACAATGATACTGAAGAGGTGGACAAAAGAAGATACAGAGAGATGGTGGGTAAGCTTCTATACATCACCATAACTCGACCGGATATTGCTTTTGCAGTAAACCGGGTGAGTCAATTTATGAAGCAGCCTAGGCAAGTCCATATGGAAGCCATGTATATGATACTGAGATACCTAAAGTCTTCCCCAGGCTCAGGTTTGTTATTTAGAAGGGACACAGGTTTGTCCATTTCCGCTTGTGCAGACGCAGACTATGCAGGGTGCTCAAAGGATCGTAAGTCTACTTCAGGTTTTGCTATCTTTATAGGAAGCTCTCTGGTTTCTTGGAAAAGCAAGAAACAAGCTGTTGTGGCAAGATCCAGTGCTGAATCCGAATATAGGGCCATGGCACAAGCAAGCGCAGAAATGATGTGGGTTCGAGCAGTCTTGGAAGATTTGAAAGTAGATGTCTCTTTACCCATGCAGCTTCAATGTGACAACCAGGCAGCAATGTTCATTGCCAATAATCCAGCTTTTCATGAGAGAACAAAGCACATTGAAGTAGATTGTCACTACACTAGAGACATGATCCAGAAGGGCTTGATTTCCACTTCGCACGTCAATTCAGAGGACCGGACTGCTGATATATTTACCAAGACAGTGCTCAAAGGACCTTTCCAGAGATGTTCTTCCAAGCTGAGCATGATCGATATCTATGCTCCATCTTGAGGGGGAGTGTAGAGGTTTACGTTATGTTATGATGTACCGTTACGTATTTCTCATTTATCTCATGTACATCTATGTGCTTTACCCAATGGTTTTCTCTCTATATAAGAGACCCTAGGGCCCTATGGAATAAACACAATAGAGTATTCTTGCTCTAACAGGGGCTAAATCTGCAAGCTCCCCCGTTTTCTTTTCTAATACGAACTAAGACCTTGGGCCAAAAGTTCACACACCCACTATTATAAAAGTCGACCGACTAGGCTGACTAGTCGGTCCGACTAGTCGAGTCGAGGGGGTAGCCGACTTGACTAGGCCTAGTCGGCCATTAATCGGTTAACCCGACTACTCGGTCGACTTTTACATAGACATTATTTATTTATTTTGCTTATTTTTAAAAGCAAACCTATTCTATTATGCTTAATGTTATATTTAAAGTCAATTACTTCACAGCCAGTACTGCAACTTTGTAAATGGAATATGGATTACCATTTTAACCTTGTGATCCTTATAACTTCCAGCCCAGTTTATCATCTCATGTTTACTCATATCTTTACCCTATTGCATACCTTAACTCGACATTTTCCTAGGGCACTTGAATGACTCTCCCAATATGTTGCATATAGATAGACAGAGACTTATATTTCTTTATCATGGTAATGATTTTTCAAGCAAAGATCTAGTCCACCAATCACAAGGATAACCGACAAAATATTTTTTTTGTGTGGCACATGTATTTTTCTGTGGAAAAGGCTTTCAACTTTAACTTCATCCTGCCATCCTAAAATAAATTAAGGTTTACGGCATACAGTACTACATTTTGTTCAACCCAATACAACCACCACAAATTCTCTTCTCCTACATGGATTACTTGACTGCAAATATATCCAATTCCGGATATGCCTGAACTTAAATTCGTTAAAGCTTATTCAAGGTACCATATAAATTGTACAAATCTTCTTTGAAAAGAAAGAAAATGTACAATTATATGCAAATATATAGGAATAAATATATAAAAAGTGATTTGTATATTTAAAATAACTAAAAAAATTCAAAATCGACTAATGACCGACTAATTCCGATTAGTCGCTCGACTGCCGATTAATCCTTAGTCAGTGAACCCACCGATCGAGTACCGACTGTCGATTTCCGCAACCTTGCATACACCCACTTTTTTTCTTTTTTTTCAAAAACTCACGGCTCAAATACGGCCCAAAAACGTAATGGGCACCTCCTTTGAGGGCCCCCCCTTCTCTCTTCTTTTTTTTATATTTCTCATGGCCCAGTCGGGCCTAAATAATCTCCCTCGTCCTTAAAAAAACAAGGCAAGTAGACCAGGCCCACCCCAATATAAGTGAAGGTCCATGGAACCCTTTCTATTACCGAATAAGGTTCCATCGCATGGAACCCCTGGAGAAGATGCATCGCTATGAGGCTTGGAGATAGAGTTGATGGTTGCTGCTGGAGAACGATGGGGTATGGAGGTCTTTGTCGCTGCCAGGAGAAGCGCAAGATGGCACTTGGGGAGTCCTTGCCTTGCTGCCACAGCCTAGGAGTGGAATCGCCGCCGCCATCTTCGTCTGTAGGGTGTCGTTGTGCGCTGAGGCAGCACTGGAGCATTGCTTGGAACTGCCCGATCACAGGGGAAAGATGATGAGCCGAAGGTTGTGCTGCCATGAACCTGTAAATGATGAAGAAAGTTGTCATCGCGCGAGGAGTGCGCAAGGAGGTGTGCACTGCTTGGAAGTCTTGTGTGCAAGTAGGTGCAAGGCGGTGATTTACTGGCGATGTTGGATGCTCAACCTAGTCTGCACACCTGGAGAGGCACCACCTGCAAAGGACGGGTCATCGTTGCCCATCTGGAGACTGGGTCCAACGCCTGGACTGGTAGGTTGTTGAGGGCTTCACGCGAGAAGGATATGTGACTGCATGAGATCACGATGGGCTTGTAGGTCGCCAAAACTGCTCCATGTGATTGTTGGATGATCAACAAGTGGCTCTTCGTGCCGCCATAAGGGTTCTAGGGACAAGATGCGGCCTGGAGATCTCAAACTCACTAGAAACCCTAGTTTTTTTAACGAACTCCAGATCTTGCGTATATACGCAGAACACAACTTGAATATCTTCATAATGTTGAACGAATCATGTAGAAAACAAATACATGCTGGAGATATAGAATTTCATATAGAAACCCAACACATCATGTCTCAATTTGATATGCGCAGAATTTCCAGAACTGGTCTTGAATATGTACAAATAATAAATCTACAAGAAAACTCATTGATTGTAGAACTGTGTTGTTGATGACATTGGAGAGTTAGGGTGTGTTTGGATAGTGGGTTTAGGTGGGTTAAACTGGTTGCATGTAACCCATTTTTGGGTTTTGGTGTTTGGATAGAGGGTTAAACTGGGGGTGGGTTAGAAGTGAGTTTGGGGTGATATGATTGTATTGGAGTTTGAAAAAGTGAGTAGTTATTGTGATGTGATTGTATTGGAGTTTGAAAAAGTGAGTAGAAGTGGAGTAGTTTATATTTTTTATATGATATAATGGTATAATATATTATTTTTTGATAGGATTGATGATGTAAAATTTATTTATTTAATTTTTTAAAAAACGAATAAAGTGGGGCCCACGTGGCCCGATACACGAACGGCACCTTAGGGTTTCAAGAAAATCCTAGAACTGAATCTCAAATCTCAAATAAATCACGAATATGAAATAAATCATTGAGAATCGAACCCGCTCTGATACCATGTAGAAAACGATAGCGTGAAAGCATATCAGAAATAAAGAATAAAGAACAAGGGAAGAACACCAATATTTTACGTGGAACCCTACTCCATAAGGAGCATGATGAAACCACAAGAGAACGAAATTAAGGGTGATTCTTCTATTCATTTTCTCTTAATTGACACAATGGATGTGGAGCTTCTTATATAGCCCCACAGACAAACCGGAGTCCCACTAACGGTAGATGTGGGACTAAATTTGTGGGACCCTGGAGGATTCAATTACCCATCTATACATGTAGCACATACTCTAACATTAATTATTTCCTTATAATTCTTAATTCAGACGATTTCACCTGTTTGAAAATGATGTCCAATATTAGGGAAACACGCTTCTTTAGTCGATACATTCTTTTTCTGTAACCGGATGTTCATCTTTTATCGAAGTAAACTAGCATTGACAGATTGCCGGGTTTATGCCTAATTGAATTCAGGACCCCGTCTTGACTAAAAAAAGCAATAGACCCTGCCTCTTGTAACCCACCGCCAAAATTTTATAATTTTCCAACTTCGGGATGTTACGAATCATAGTTACTTCAATCAGCTTTCTTTGACAGAAATGGTTGAGAATTCCACAAACAAAAGCAGCATCGGTTTGTCAAGTCATTACACTGACAAAGGGATGAATACATAGGCAGTGACGTGAATAACAACTTCAATGACGTCCAGATATAACCTGCTCTCTTAGACACTATGATCAACCAAAGAATATGCAATTGGTCAACCATGAGATGACATCTGCATCACTCTTTCAAGCGATAATTATCCGAGAAATTGCATCTATCATTTAGTGATTTCTGCAGAGGGCAGAATCCAGACCATAAAATAAGAAGCAGATTGTAATGTATAACCGGTGTGAAGCCCCTCTTTCAGCTTATGCCATTTGAGTCAACCACCACAGGGCCACCATTTGAATCCGGCATCGCGTCAGCACTTTAGAACCAAGACCCACCACATAAACATGACATGCATGAGCTTAGGGGAGAATTCAGAAATTCCTCACCACAGTCTATTTTTGAAGTGGCTGTCAGAAAATATACCTTAACTTTTATAAGAAATACGCAACCAACATAGTGTCATCCAGTGTTCAGAAAGGCAGCTGCATATGCGGAGGCGGACTCTCTAGCGAACCGCATATCCTATATTCGTTCAATATTCGGGAAAGGCGCATATGCGGCCGAGTATACCGCATATGTGGCCGCATTTGTATTAGGACCCAGTCCAGCCCTAAAAAAATCCCACCCGATAAATGAGAGTCCCGATCCTCGAGTCCCCAACCCTCTATGCTCCAGTTCTCGAATGAGTGGTTCATTTTGATTCCAAATCTATTGTTCTTAAATAAAAAATACAATAAAATGATGTCATATCTTTCGATTACGGTCGAGTTGATTGTTATATCTATTGAAAAATGCAATTGAAATTTTGGTTCAATTAATTGCTATATTTTCCATAAATCACCTACTATTTCTGCAGTGCATATGCATTCATTTTCCTGAGAAACACCACACAAAACTACCAATTACATTAGTGGTTAATTGTTAGTTTTTAGAATTATTCACTTACATTCTACATTTGATCTTGGTGGACTCTGGTTAATTTATATGTTTTTATTGAAATTTCTGGAATATTTATAATGTCTCCTTTTTGAGTATAAATGATCTTAACTTATACTTGAGCAAGTGCATAAGTAGAGGGAACATTGGTGGGTTCACTTGGAAGTGGTTTTGACATATGCTTTCTCATCCAATATTCTATGCTAGATGGATACTTTGAGAGGGTGTACTTGTAAAAGAAGTTCGCCATAGGTATTTTGTTTATATTATATATTTTTGTAACAACATCTCTAAAATTTGAAATTATTATATCTATTATTTATTTTTAATTAAAATATTACAAAACCGCATAATCCGCATATACTTCCGCCTACCCGCTTACTCGCTTCAAACCGCCTGACCGAACGAATACCGCATACCGACTTTCTGAACCTTGGTGTCATCATCATGTAAAGATATATAGATATTGAACATCATTTATATAAATATGACAAAAGCTAACAAGCCTTCAAATGCTTTAGTCTGTAATACTCTTCAAACACATCAAAACAAAGGAAGAATGGAATCTTGAAAACTACTAACCTAGCTGCCAATCCAACACAAACAGTGGAAACATCAGGTCGGATGTGCCTCATGGTATCAAATATGGCCATACCTAATTAAGATATAGTAATCAGATTACACAAAAACACAAAATTATGTAAAGGCTTGGTGTAAGCGGTTCATCAGAAGAGGTTACCAGCGGTGACTGATCCTCCGGGAGAGTTTACATACATGATGATGTCCTGTCAAACAATATGAGTACATTAATACGCCGTTTAAGAAAATTTCAAGCAGATGAAGAATAAATATTCCGTCATAGTTGGTGCAAGATCACACAAGAGATAGAAGCATAAACTAGAATTCTACTTAGGTTTATCTATTGCGTGTTTATAATTAAACATCAACGTATATCCAAACAAGCAAATGCACAATTGGAGCATCATTATCGGTTTAAAAAAGCATATCTCATATGCTCTTCTAGTATAATTTGTTAACATTAATGAGTTACGAATAGCACAAGATATTTGCCCCAGGACAAGTGAATTCAAAATTTCGAACTCGTCTTTCCTACAGCATCAACACAGTTCAGGATGATAAAACTCTATATTTTCTGATCATTTCTTACATGCCAAAGAGTTCAGTCATGCTCATTGATTTTCCTAAAGAGAACTTCAAAACGTAAAAGCAGATAGGATTGGCAAAGCCAACCCCACCAACCAAGCAAATTCGAACTGCATTAGTTTTGGTCAAGCAAATCCACCCGATTTCCAATTATATGAACATATTAGCACCAACAACCCATGAAATGGGGCTTTCTCCCAGAATATGTGCTTCCTGGGCAACCAAATTTAGATTCCTTTTCACATTTTGAGGGCTCATAGCTAGTCCTGATTCCAGTTTATCATCTTTGATAGCAATCTTGCTATCTTCAGCTTTTTTAAAAGCATTAGTCCATATCAAAGTTCATTTTTCCATTAATCTAAGGATTGTGAACAAATGTCATCAAATTCCCAAAACTTCTCAGAGGAACCCTATCTGCAGAGTAAGAGAAGCTGCTCGCTTTCACTTAAGCGTTTAAACTGAATACCTAATCTTAAATTTCTCTCCTTGTCTTCTCTTTTTTAGCCTTAAGTTTGCATAATGTGCTTCAAGATTTTCAAAGAATCTAACAAAATTACAACAAAAATTTGTATTTATGTGACTTTTGTATTCCCATTACAGCTTTGTTCAAACTTCAATTGTACCAGCACGCTACAGTCATTTCGACATTCTTAACTACGGTCGCTACTTTAGCAAGTTTCTTTATTGGAATGTAGTTCGTGTGGTTCCATACAAACTCTCAGATGTGCAGCAATAATACTATCATTGTTATATCTATTGCATGTTGGACCTTGCATGTCTATTACTAAATCTCCCCTCTGATTACACTAAAAAAGACAATTATGCAGTGACTCAGCTGAGGGAAAAAAGAATAAACCTTGTTGGGATCAACTGCATCGAGGTAGAGCAGCTGCCCGACAATGATATTCGCCATATCATCATCAACAGCTCCACCGCAACGAATAATTCTCTGCAGAAAGAAGACAATAATACATGTAACAACAAAGACTGTGTCTGAATTTAAAGAATACAATTTCACAAGATATAACTAGCATAAGTGCATTTCTTATTAGCCAAGTATTCATCTTCTAGTGAATCACACTTTTCTTTGAAAACTGGTCATGTTTGAAATAGAGATATCTACAGGAAAGTAGCTTGCTCGCAAATTACAAAGCTGTTAATCGGAGCGTGCTTAAAACTCTTGATCGCTTTCTACATATTGCCATTCAATAGGCATCATCCCAAATTTTCATTTAGTTGCCATTAATTTACGTGGAAAATTACCATTTTGGCGATCCTGATACTAAACACAATTTAATCCTTCCAAATTATGGCACTGAGTCAGAAAGCTTACGTGCTGGAAAAGCTGGCTGATAACACTTTGGAACCTCTCCTGCACCATTGGTGGCGGCCCCTGCCCGTTCTGCACATCAAGAGGAAGATATGGCGAAGATACTATCTCCAAATCATCCCTGTCACCAAAAACATAAATGAAAAAGGTCCATCTAAACTTATAAAAAAATCAAAATCGACGAAGCAAGAAGTAACCTAATAGACCAGATCCCCTTTCTGTAGGTACCACTCGGAAGACGAAAGCCACTGGAGTAGACGGCATTCGGAGTCCTCGAACAAGCGAGTCTCCGGTACGCCCTGTACCCATCACAGACACCGTCAGTATCTAACAGAAAAGCGTCGACTTTAAGATAATTGGGGCGAAAATATACGAACCCATCTGGAGATTTCACGTGAAAAAATGGAAAAAGAAGTCCAAGTCGGAAGGACGATGTGTCTGGTACCTGGGAGGAGAGATGGCGCGAGAAGGTGAGAAGGGCATGTGGGCGCAGTGGTTTCTGCTTGCTAGGTGGCCCTTGACATTGGAGGGGGAAGGTGGTGGAGCTGCTACGGCGGCAGCCGCAGTGGAGGCGAGCAGAGAGTTGGCCATCAGAGCGGAGGAGCTTGGGCTGCTTTGGGGCTCCCTTCTTTTTATCCCTTCTGCCTCAGAAATATCCGATGCTTTTTTATTTTATTTTCTTATTTCCTAAAATGTCCTTAGTTGATGAATGATAGGAGGAAAAAATAGGAGAGGAGAGAAATGTGGTTTTTGAAAGGAAATAATAGAAGAAAATTGAAGATAGGGTGGAAGAGATGGATTAACCGTATACTGTTTTTTTTAGAAATATGATGAAGTGTAAGTGTTACTACGAACGAGATTTCAACACAATCCGCAATCAGGAGGATATACAACACTTACTTGAAGGTAGGTTATGTGTCGTTCACTTGAAAGTAGAGAACTCACCACATGTAACAAGATGGGGAAAATAATTTGCACGTAAACGAGGATACAATTCGACCAGCATTCTTTGCAATGATGTCGCAATCCACATCCATGCCCGATTAATGTTGATCCTTGATTGGCCATGTAATTAAGCTCACTTCTGATATACTTGTGATTTTATAAAAGATTTCTATTCCACTAAAGCACCTAATGAAATTTGAATCCCGGTCTCTTTTTATATCGCAAAGATAATGCTTTATTGATGCAAATCAAAAATTTAACAGTTGGAAATTTGGGTGGAGAAACAATTGGAGGGTGGGGGAAGAGAAGACGCACCATATGTGCGATGTTTGAAGAAGAAACATAGAAACCGTGTGGCAGTGTTTGAGGAAGAAACGTAGAGATCATGTGGAGGGGAATGAGAAGGGAAGTGTAGCAGAGAAAACTCTAATTTTAATTGCAACATAAATCGTCCTCAAACAATGGATTGCATCCCCGTTATATATGAGGTGTGGCATTACAAAAATAGAAATGGAATAAAAATCAAATCCTAACATACTTTATAATCTCAATCTATCAACTAATTAAAGATCGTATATCTATTTATTTTAAATGAAAATTGTCATGGAGTCAATTTGAATGTAAATAAAAATAATCTTAAATAAAATTATCAATCCTAAAACCCTAGTTTTAAAAAAAAGGACAAAATTGGACGGATAAAAAGCCATATTTTTTCCTAATTTGAATTCTGCTTTGCATCATCTTTATGTCGCTTCGAAAAATTTTCTCCCAGTGAATTGATTGATCTTTAGTTGGTGATCATGATATGTTCCAATAATTCGTTAACATCTTTTCCTTCATCAATGCTTCTTTTTCATTTTTGTTAATGAGGGGGTCGAGTTGCAAATATTCTAAATCTTTGTATAATTTCCTCAAAAAAACCCACTACCTTAACCATTTGGTAACATGATTTTTAAGGAGGGGTCTCGTTGAAAAAACACCTCAACAACCAACAATCCTTAAATTAATGGGATATGATTCTCTAATGAAAGATTTCTTAAAGTTTCATCGGGGCTTCTCTCTTCTAAAGAGGGAGGCAACTATGGTATCTTTGGCTGCTCCTATGGAGATGGTGACAGAGGCGAGGCCGTGCAATATGGCCGGGAATGACGCCTCTCGTGTATCGCATGGGGGCCTCGCATGGGGCTGTAAATCACACAGCTTGTGCGGGCCGACGATGATGACCATGGGTTGGCAGGAATGCAAGAGGGGTTGGGAGTGAGGAAGGGGTTGATGGCGATGGGTTTAGTGGGGTCGGGGTTGCTGTAGGGATAGGGAAGGGGTTGAGGGTGGGGGCAGGGACGGTGGCAACATGGGAAGAGTGGACAGAGCCGAGGGAGGGGGCAAAGGGGATGCAGACAATGACGACACTATGTTTGAGTTCAGGGGTTGCGATAACATTAGAGGGGTGAATATCGAGGCAATTTTAAAAAATTTCACGAGGTAACTAGAAAGCACAGAAATAATCAACAAAGCAATCCAATTAGCATAGTTTGCACGATATTATTAGTGTGGAAACCAACCCTGTGTAAAAATCACGACCTAAGTCTTCTTGACTCGGATTTCCCGATTAGACGAGTTGATCAACTGCTTCACTAATACTCGAGACATTTACGTGGATATCTCAACCATTTACAAAGCTAATACTCACAACCGTGGATCAAACACCAAGATCAACACTATAGATTAGGCGTTGTAGCACAAGCAGAAGAACATGCGAGCTATCAACTTTCTTCACGCTTTCTTGGATATCTCATGTTCAAGAGTATCTCTAGGCACTTAGGATCACACCCCTAAAGTCCTGCGGAAAGATGTTAACCGGTAACAAAGAGATATAGAAACAAACTATTCCAAAAGTATCATCTTCACATATATCAAGAAAGTAATTCTCCAATAAAGAATAGTAGTATCTAGAGATAAATCAGCATAATATAATTACACTAGATTAACAAATAGTAGAATAGCAATTATATCACGTATAACATAGGCGAAAATCAATAATAAACAAATAGTAAATATCATCGCGCTGAGAAAGCTGCCAAAAGAATTCGAACTGCAATCGGAAGAACTTAGAAGATGGCGAACAATCGAACTATGTTAAACTGAAAAACTTGCTTCATAACTTTTCAATCAAAAATATTCTTCTTGAAAGATCAAATAAATCAATAAATAGGAGAAAGAATATCGAGGAAATCACTCAGAGAGAGCTTCTTGCTTTTCTAGATAATAGAGGAATAATTTCTCGAATGTGTGTTTCAACAATGAGTATGGGGTCCCTTATATAGGGGCTCAACAAAAATAATTGTTGGAAATAGAATAGGCTTAAAATCAGATGTGATTTCCTGATATGATCGATCGGGTCAATTGGTATGATCGATCAACTGTCAATGAGCGATCAACAGAAAAGCCATGATCGATCAATTGATGATTGTTGGAATGAAATTCAAAATGTAGTTGATAACTTCAAACATTATGATGGGCAAGCATGATCGATCAATGTAATACACATGATCGATAAGTGACAATCGATCATTATCAAGATATGATTGATAAGTTCATGAATTCTTGATCTCCTGAAAAGGAAACTTTCCGTTGATGCTTACATAAGTTCATGAATTCTTGATCTCCTGAAAAGGAAACTTTCTGTTGATGCTTACTTGAGGGTTTTATTTGAGAGTGTTGACTCTTCATAGTCGTGTCGAGCTGAAATCCACACTCGTAGTCCTGGAATTACAAAGAATATGCGAGCGACTACAATATAATCTTGTGTGTGTGTGTCATCTTAAAATCACGGAGAAGCAAAGAACTAACAATATCCCTTTTCAATGATGACAAAATCCTTTCAAAATATTAAAGAAAGTTGTAATCACATAGGCATACAAAAAATCGAACTAATATATTAAAGTATATAATACCTAATCATTAAGTCAAAATAATTTGAATATCACATGTTCAAATTTGATTTTAGTTGCTCTCCTTAACCAATATAATAATCTAATCTCGAGTGATTTGATGGTCCTGCTGAAGCTGAGCTCCTTGACGTCAAGCCGGAAAAGAAGAGCTCTTAACGTCATCCTCTTCTCTATCTCACTAGCACTCACTGAGCTTGTCTCTTCCCCTATAATCTAGTCCCTCCTTTTCCCTTTCCAGACTCATCAATCCACCATTCAATAAAAGAATCTTTTATTTCTTTTTAGAAGTGTAAGGAGAGTAATTGTTATAAATCATAAAAAATCCAAGTTTTATCTTTTAATTATCCAATTCTCCCCCTTGATTAAATAATCCGTTAATCTTTTAAGTCATTTAAGATTGAATTTCATTCTCCCCTTTTTTTGTGATCAATTAAAAAGAACAACAAAGAAAGTGAATAACATGCATACTTCATTAATAATTAGGGAACAATACAAAATATTTGTGTGGCTCACAAACTAGTTCTATGATACAAGGAAATAAAATAAACTTCAAACTAAAAGACCATGAATCTAAGAAAAGAAAACTAAGAACCTAGGAATTACAAAAGGTGTGGCTAGTAGGACGAGGCATAGTCAAAATCCTCAACTCCCTTACGAGAGTGTGTTGCCTTCTTGTCATGCTCTATGACATCTCGAGTACCAGATGTACTCATACTCTGGAGTGCCGAATTTTTCTTCTTAGATCTTAGTCTCTGTTTCTTCTTCTGTTCTCCAGCCTATGGATCTGGCATGGGCATTCATATGTCCTTTACTGGGTGGGAGGAAGAGGCGCATGGTACATAAGGTCTGGGTGAAGGCTAAGAGAGAGTTGGGGCTCGTTGAAGTACATTGCGATGAGCACGGGCATGGGGTGCACAAGTCCCGAGTGTTGCTGGTGATGGAGCAGGAGGATGTCTCGAGATATGCATCATATGCATCTCATCAGACAGACGATAAAGCATCGCATGTTCATCATTCACAAACTAATCAAGTTGTTGGAGAAGGTCGATATCTTTTGCTGAAAACTCAATATTGCATCAGCCATCTCTTGGATATGGTGGAGCTCGAGAGAGGGAGTATCGATGATGACATGCTATGAAAGATTGCTCCTCTGAGGCGAGGCGGTAATCCAAATATCCTAAGATGGAGTCAAAGGTAGAGGGAGAAGAACAAACATGCATAAGAATGAAGTCAGAGGAGTGAGCGGTCGGGGTAGGTAGGTTGCATGTGGATTCTGAGGTGGTCATAGGCAGCTCTACTTCTGGATTATCTACTTCGACAATGAAGAGCATAGTCTCCACACCAAAGGGTTGGACTCGGGTGATGTGGGCGAGGTCACGAGGGACGTGTACTCGGAGATGGTGTAAGATGTGTGTAGCTAGAAATCCTAGGGAGAGGTACTTTACTTATCTCTAGGATAGGATGTAGAAAAGGTAATGGGACCAGTTGAAGGGCCTAACTAAGATAAAGTCATAAATGAGGGTTTGGGCTTCTAGAGTGACATGGGTGAGTTGGATTCTGGTTGCGAAAGCACCAAGAGAATACTTGGTTTAGGAACCTAGGAAAGGGCCTAAGGTTCCATGCTTGGAGGGAATATCTATAGTTTTGTATTGCCATTAGGACTTCCCTAAGATTGTATTGGGTTACAAAGTCTATAACCTCAATGAGAGTTGCGTCGGTGTTTGAGCAACCTGAGATCGAGGAGAGGACGTAGGTGTTGACTATGAAGGTGGTACCGTTCATAGTGGACCTAAGTCGGTAGGTGGAGGCGTCACCAATGTCTTCGAGATTCGTATAGAACTCAATGATGACTTCAGGTGAGATGGAGTCAACAACGACTCAAGGTGACAGGGAAATTATTGGACATGCGAGCCCACAACGAGTCATTGTGCAATAAATGTTATTGCAAATATTATTCCCTGATCTGAAATGAAGAATAATTAATTTGCATAATAGGTCCCTTAGTACAATTAGGGTTATGTACAATGGTCATCTTAATGATCATACAATTGTTGATTCAATTGTTTATTCATAGAGGTTGGTGCTTGGATGAATATCTAAAGAGTTAGATTGAGGACTCATCAAGCACCGTCAGATGATTATTTAGAGAGGATATCTAGCCTGAGTAGGAGATGGCAATCCTTTCTCATTAGGTTGATATCTGATCGACCTCTTGGTGCAGGTCCCCTGCATGGGAATAGAGATCCAGAGGTGTCATATAAGTTAGGTCAAAGAGTTGACTTAACGAGATTGAGACAACCAAAGTCCTGTGTCGTATACTGACACGATACATGCACACATCCTCTAACCAGAGATAGATGTGTTACTATATGTCTAAGTATGTACAATTGGCAAACCAATAGGTTGACGACCTAACCAAGGTCTATACATCGGTGAGATGGTGTGCATATGAGGGCATATGAGGAATACGATCTCTCAAAGGGATCATACATGTTCATTCGTGAACCGAAAGACATGAGCTCGCTCATGAGGTATTGGGACCGATCAAATTCCATGCATGGTCGTCGTGCTTTGGAAGCATGACAAGAATTTGTAGGTATGTGATGAATCTCATATTCATCATGATAAAATCGACATATTAAACTCCTTGCTTAATTAATCCAATAAAAATCACTGATAACTCATTCATTTTATCTTGTATTATATTGTACAAAAATTATGTAATTAACACTATATTTATTGTATTTAATTACTATTATATCTTTTGATTTTAATTCTTCTTAAAAACCCATAAAAATTAGGTTAATTAATTATCTATAATGGTACTGACCTTTAAAAGAAATAAAAAAAATACAAAAAATCTCAAAGCCTAAAAGACAGTTTTTTATCTCTTTAACCCCCCCTCCCTCCAAAAAAACATACTTTTGTACATATGACCTCTTTTGGCTTTTTATCCAACATGAAACCCTTAGATTTCATCGAGATCTGCAACTTTCATGTTTTAACTTTTTCTTAATTTTGCCTCTAACTAGTTCTTTTTTATTTTCATATTTTTTGATTTTTCTATTGGGCCACATGGCGTCATGGGCCGCCCACGTGGCCCGCTTCTCTACTCGCCACTCGGCGCCCCTCCTGGCCGCAGGATCTCCACATACCCGCCTCCATCTCCACTGTTCATCATTCGCTCCACCTCAGCCACTAGATCTGATCCCATATATGATCCCGATCGCCCCCTCCTGCCTCACTCACAGCCACCCGATCCCCTCATCATCCTACGGCTACCCTCATGCCACATCTTCAACTCACCCTCCACCCTTGGATGGACCCTAGATCTCATCATAACCGTCCGTCTGCGCTTCACCCTCTGCCACACGATCAGATGAAGGGATATGATCCCCGCCCTCTACCAACGCCTCCATCCAAGTTGTTGGATCGCAAGATCCAATGGCCCACAAGTCGTCCCCTACCTCCAGCGTACCCACCCCCATGCATTATGCCTCATCGTTGCTCCTCCCCTTCCTATTTTGAAGAACATGTCAACCACCTTCTCCCTCTCGTAACGCCTCCCCTCCATCGACCGCTCCCTCGCTGTCCTCGCATAATCCCCAACGAACCTCACCATCACTCCTCCATAACTCCTACAATCATTCAAAAACCCCGCTTCACCAATGGAAACTGTCGCCTTCTCCTTATAAAACCACCCCTCCTCCACGTTTACCCCCGTCCACCATTTCCATGTGATAGCCCAGCTTCCCTCGCCCCTCTGGTGACAGCGGAGGGGCAGTTCGTCGAGGCGATGATGACTCTCCGCCTTGGTGTCGACTGATAAACACGAATTTCAAGGGGTCTAATTATCCCACATAAAGCGGAGACAACCGTGTCGCTGTGGCGACCCTCAATGAATCATGTATTTAATCAACAATGAACCCACAACAGTATAGATATCAAGCAATGAAGAATAAAGTGTGGAGTCAAATTTATTTTTAACTCTACATAAAAGATGTATAGGTGCAAGTATGTAGAGAGTTCGAACACAAGGAGCAAGGCAGGATAGATCTATGCAATGATGCACAACAATGTGAATGTGATGCGTTGTCTACACTATGCAAATGTTTTTGTGGGTTTTTGATTTTTAATTATTTTTTTATTATTTTTTAAAGTTTTAATTTTGTATTTTTGTTTTTAATTTTCTGATTTTATATTTTCTTTTTATATTTTATAATTTTTTTATAGTTTCTTTTTGAATATTGGAATATATATGCAAGATAAGAAAAGAGGGGATAAAGGATTTCTAAAAATAAGTAAAAATAGTCAAAAATTAGGAAATAAAATCTTTTTGACTTTTTTATATTTTTTACTATTTTTGTGATTTTTGGGGATTTTTCTGAATATTTTTGGTATTTTTAAAAGCAAAAATACAAGAAAACAGTGAAAATCACTGCTGGCCGAAATTAAAATGGGAATGAAAAATATCAAACAGTATCAAAATTTTCCCAAATTAATTTTAAAATAAAGATAATAAAACAGGGAACCTACAGGACTTGAGTTTCTATTTTTTTATTTTTCTATGATTTTATAGACTTTTTTGAAGTTTTTAGGTATTTTCTAGTTTTTAAGGTTTTGATTTTGAATTTTTTAGTTATTTTTGGACTGACACTAGAAGACACTAAAATACACAATAGGTAACTTATTTGGAATTTTTCAAGGTGTTTTGCTAATTTTTATGGATTTTCTAAGATAGACAGTACTGAAATGCATGTTTTTGATTTTTAGTAAATATTAAAATGCAAAAAAATGCAATGCAAAAATATGGCGTGAACAAGCAAGTTAACAGGAGCTTAAAATGATTTTTAGGGAATTTTTGGACTTTTAGAAATGCATGAAATAAATATAGAAAACAAGCAAAAGTATATGGCCTGGCAAGGGTATATATGCAAATAGTCAAACATCCAGGGGCTAGATTGCAACTTTCCAATAAAATTTATAATAAATAAAAGAGTTTCTAGACCAACTACAAAATACAAGACCCGCAGGGGTATCCCTATAAATTACCCGCCAGGGCGCGTGACTAGCACGCGCCTAGGAATGACCTATTCGTAATTTCCAAAAATCCCAGGGGTTATTGTGCAATCCACCCAAAAATATTACACTGCAATTAAAAAATGGTACTGAAAATAAATATACAAATGGCCGAGGGCCTCTCTGCAAAAAGCCACGCACCTCACGTGAACTGGTCACGTAAGGTGATGTAGCCGAGGGCCTAAGTGCAAAAATGAAAAGTTGAGGGGCCTAAAAATAAATATTACAAAATATTAACACTGCAGATGAAAGTTTGAGTCTTAATTATTAATTATAAAAAGCGGAAGGGGTGGCTAAGCAAAATACCCCTAAGCGCATGATCCAACGGCCGTGGCTGATTCACTTGACACGTGGTGACGATATGACGACCAATGACGCTTCGCTTCGACGTCTGAGATTAGATCTCAGATTGGAGATCTGACGGTGGAGGAGCGCTGATGATTCGACGGTCGACGTACGATCTGGAGAGGCGGCCCGATCCAACGGTGGTGGAGCGCGGAGGAAGAACGGGGAAGAACGCCGGCGAGGCAAACTTCCCCGGGCTTGATCTCCGTACTCCGGTGGCTTCTGAGCTTCAAAATGGGGCAGCACTCTCCTGGGAGCTTCATCTATACGCCGGGAGGTCCAAAACACCTCGGCGGTGGCCGGGGCTCGCTGGGGCTGCTGGCGGAGCTGGAGGAGCTCGAGCGACTCCGGCGAAGGGCAAAATGACCTTCAGGCGTGCGTTAAAGTTCAAGCACCTGCAGAAAGGCGTGAGAGGACCCAGGGCAAAGTGCCTAGGTCCCGCGGTGGCAGAGTGGTGGCGTAAAGCGACGGGGCGGAGCTCGGCCGGAGGTGCGCTCCGGTGAGGGGATCTGATTGGTCACTCGATGGAAATAGAAATTTCTTGAGGGCTTTTAAACCTAAGGCTATGGAAAACAAAATGCAAGAGAAATCAAAGGGGAATAGGGCTGCCTCGACGGTGTATCACCGGAAGGAAGGTACCTTGACTGCCGGAGTTGGGGGAGGTGGTGGAAGCGCCTCAGGCATCGCTCGACCCTCCTGAAGACCTCAACACGAAGCTGTCACCTTCATGGAGGTTCAAGGATCGAAAGGAGAGCTATTCCTATGGAGGGAGACGTTCAAAATCGAAAAGGAAGTCGGGGGTCCGTTATATGTGGTTTGACTCAATGACTGGGGCGCTCCAAAGACCAAGGAAGATCGATGCAATCGCTAGTCCTCGGCCCAAGATAATCATAGGGCGAGCAAGGTGGATGGTCGAGGAAAAATTTTGCAGAAGGAATATGGGCGAAAGGGTGAAAGTTTTGACCTAGAAATATCCGCCAAAGCGGCCAAAAACTAGGCCTGACACGGGCTACAGGGGGAAGGGCGCCTAGTTGACTGGGGTCAACTAGGGTTTGCACCTGGTTGGTCCACATGGACCAACCAGGAAAAACCCTGGAAAATGATTTTGTTAATTCAATTCAAAATAGAAAATGGATAAATTAAATTATGATTATCAAAAGAAAAATATTTATTATTTTATAAGGTATTTTATGGTTATTTTTAATTATTTTTATGAGGTATAAAAATACAAGTTTCCTTTTCTGCCCTTTGTAGGTACATATACCTATAGATTTTATTAATTTATTTTTATTTTGTGTTTTTAATTTATTTATTTTTGTTTATTATTTTATAAAATTATAAAACACTTTTATACTCTTAATTATATTTTTATTTTATTTTTCTGAAGTGTTTTGTATATTTAATAAAATATAATTATGTATTATATAGGTATATTCATAGGTATAATACCTATGTATTTTATGTACATGTATTTTATTTTGAGCTTTATTTAGGTTTTTATTCTGATTTTAATGTACAAATATATTATAAGTAATATTTACATAATTATAAAAATATAAAATTATAAAAATAATGGATAAAGAATAAATTGAATATTTTAATCTGTACATGTATACAATGAGGGTCCAAAACTCAACTTTCAAACCGTAGCTCCGCCAAATGCGAAACCACCGCCATTAAATAATTTATTTTTAATTATATACAATTAAATGTGAGTTTGATGCATTTGGAGTTTTTATTTGTGAGATACGGGTCTGGGAAGTTGGGATTCTGGATTTTTATTTAGACCATAACTTTTTATCTGTACATGATTTTTTATTGAAATCAATTTTGTATTTTTCTTTCTTAAATTATCTACAAATTTCATGTACAAAATTTCTTTATTTGAGGTATAAAAAGTGGAACAAAAAATAAGTCCCAAAATGAATAAATAATGAATGAAATGAATATGTATTTATACTGTATTTTAACCCTTATCTCCCCCTACTTCATTCCTTGTCGACCTATTCATCAAGATGCCTAGGTCTCGGGGTTTTGGGTCATAAAATATTTACAATATTTTATTCTTTTTCTTTTCTTTTATTTATTCTATAATTTTGGCTTTAATTACAGTAATTTATACACTATTTACATGCACATGCATGAATGCTAAGATGCTGAAATTAATGATATTTACACGCATTTACTAGGGTTTTTGAGGCCAAAATGATAGAATAAAGATGATGAAATGTGGATTCATCATAGACCCACGGCTGCCATGTCTGTGTTGCGGTGGCTCCGCCTCTACTGAGCTCTGTGCATCGGCCGCGCACTCCGGGCGACAACCCAAGCTTCAAATGAAGCTCATCCCTGGTCAATCCGCTCCACCGCTTCTTCCTCCTTAATCCTCCAGATTCCAAGTTTAAATTTTTTTCTCTGTTTCTCGAATTAATTCAGTCGCCTACCATCATCATCGTCGTCATCACATGACCACCTCATGACCTCAGCCCTACCATCAACACCTTCACCGACTACGTCGCTTGCCCCTTCCCTTCTCCAGAAGCCTACCCCGCTCTGACCCATCTCCTTCTCCACCTCGCTGGAGAAGGAGCCCAGGTCCTTCGTTCCCTCCGCCTCCGCTGGACCTTCACCCAACTCACTCACTCAAGCACATCCGCCAAAGCACACTTCGGCTATACTAATCTTGTAGGATCTTCATTGGTTGGAGTTTGCACCGGAGCCCTGTCGAGCATTTCTTCTCCGGTGAGGCTTCGTCGACCTGCCGCTCTGATCACTCCCGAATCCTCGTCGCACCTCCAGCCTCTTCGTCAGGACATCAAGCATCTTCTCTGACCCTCAGGCGAACGTCTGGGGGATGGAGGAGCGCACAAGACCTCGTCGGATCTCCGCCTTCTCCGGTGGCCTACGACGGAAGATGGAAATGCAAATATCGTCCGATTTGTTTGATCAGACGACCCATGTGAAGCCACGTGTCACGGTCGAGCCTCACGTCGAACCAACAGGCTCGGATCCTCCAAGCCTCATGCTGAAGCCACCGCCTGAAGCCATGTGGCCCGAGCCAGCTTTGCCTCCCGAGCCTGTCCCCCTCATGTCACGTGCCTCACGTGCCTCACGTGCACGTCTGGGCATTTTACAGGGAGGACCTCACAACTTTTGCTATTTACATCCATGCCTCTGTGTACTTTTTGAAAATTTTACAGAGGGCCCCATACAGTTTTACAAAATGACAAATAGGTCCCTCTACAGGGACCTATTTGTGATTATTTATCATTTATTTTCTCGCATTTTTATTACAATTATGCCCCTGCATTATTTCTTTTATAACTTGAGCATCGTTTGTCCAAATTACATGATTTCAATGTCATTTTGTTCCTTATTTCATCACTATATAATGGCACAGTTAATTTTCTCATCAGACACTAAATGAAATACGATGAAATTTTATGTTATATATTGTCCCTTGCTTGCCATTAAATAGGTATTTATTCGTAATTTTATGCTCAAATTGGCTCTAGATCTGAATCATATTTTATTTTCATTTTCTTTAAGGCATATTTGTAATCCATTATTTGCATGTTTATCCCTTGCATTCATTCATACATTGTGTCCATGCATAATCTTATAACTGCATTGAAAAAACAACTAAAAATACATGCATCATATAATTGCATTGTTCTGTATTTTAGTGTGCACATCTGCATGAAGTCCTGAAAATGAGAAGATAATCACTCATTAATTGAAAAATTTAATGAATATTTTAAAGTATCCCGTGCTCCTATGTTCGACCTTGGTAGACTTGTCAAGTTAAAAATACTCCACAACATTCAAAGATTATGGTTTTTGTTGAACCGAATTTGCCTCATATGCTACGACATTCCCTTATTATAAAAGAGGCAAATTTGACGTTCATCAATATGATATATGCTTTTGGAAAGCATATTATCAATACCAACTCCCAATAACCAAGAATGAGAAACTTGATGATGAAACCCTAAAGATGATAGTGTAAAATTGAATTATATCTTCAGGTTTATCATAGGTCTTCCAGTAAGCAGGATGTACTTGTATTAGGAATACCCGAGGGTGATGTGATCATAAACGATTGTATAACCATGATGCTTCCATTCTGAGGGAGTGATGAAACATGTCTGGATTCTAGTGACTCCTCTCAGTAGAGAAGCATTTATGATCTTGGTCCAAGTCTCAGACATTGATCTGAATGAGATTCAGATGCAATGAGAAGATTAGATTTATGGCGTTAATTTAAATCAAGCACCTATGAGAGGTCCATGAGATCTGGATTTGAGATGTGATCTCAAATCCAAGTCACTATACGTGGAACGTACAATTGTCATGTCCTTATCTCCAAGTATATACGGAGAAAGCGCATTATTCATGATTTGTTGAATTATATCTAAGCATTTAGAAATGGATAATTAAATGTGATTTAATTATCATGAATAATGTGAATTTGATTCATATTATTTGAATGCATGAGAATGATAATCCAATATAATTAAATGTGATTTAATTATTATGGATATGAATAATGATGGATAGCACTATCCAATTATTCATATATACTATAAACGTGATTTATAATATATTAGAGAGATACTATTGTGACTTATATTTGTTGACCAATTATTGATGTGAATTGAATTCACATTGGATGATTAATTGAAAATATAATTTATATTTTATTTTAGGATGTGAATGTGATTCATATCTTTCCAATGGCATGATTGCAATATTCACAAGATAATTATATATTATTTTTTGTGAAATAATTTACAACAAGTATTGTTATAAATTTTGGAGATATCATGAGATAATGAGATCTCATGAGATAATGACAAGATTGACCCATTCCATCCTAAGAGGGTGGACGGCCATCAACTTCCATTAGGAGTGGGTGGTCGTCCCCCCACCCCTTAGGGATGAGGGCAATCTTCTCCCCCTTTATCCCCAAGATTAATTGATTTAATTTGGAATTAATTTATATTTGTTTATCAATATATATTAATTTAAATTAAATTTATTATTGTTGTGTTTTTACATCAAGATCATGGCCATTGAAAGAAACACAAATCAATCTCATCCATTCATTTTGTGTTGTCCATAGATTGAGATCCGTGGACTCCCAAAATCCTATAAAAGAAGAGGCACCCCTTGCTCTTCAAAGTTACAACAACACAACTCCTCTCTCTCTCTCTCTCTCATTCTCACGAAAGCCCTTTCTCTCTCTCCTTGAGTGGTCATCCACTCCATCCCTAGAGAGAAGGTCGTCGTTGTCATCATATCGTCGGTGTGATGCCTCTTCGACAACTCTTGGATCTCCATCTTCTTTGGTGCATCTCGCTCATCAAGAAGACGTTCGATCTCGCGATATGAGATCAGGAGATCCATTGCTTGGATCAATGACTTGGATTGCGAGAAGCACGTGACTCATCTCCGCGCTCGCAAGCATCTCCTCCGATTGATCGGGCTTGAGACATGAGGTCTCTTCTCTTAGAGGCTCGATCACAACCACGCTACAAGAGGTATTCCTTTATCTACTATGTGGTTAGATGAATTGATCCAAGAAGTGTTCTTATATCATGTGATTTCATCGATTAAAAATTTTTAAATCCCATCGCACTGAGAAACTAGTGAAACTAGTCGCTCTCGACAGTATATGATGTGATCCTCACGCTTCCGTGATGCACTTAAGGATTCTTATGTATCCTTTTTGAAATAAGATCGGATCAAACAAGTTCCTAACCCTATCCATGTCAAAGATCAGGTCATTGATTGAGGCAGATCGGGAGGAGGAAGTTGCCTTGAACCTCTTTGGTGTCATCCCGAACAAGTTCCCGTAATAATAGGAACCCTAAGATACGGATTGATCTAAGAAATGAACAGAGAAATAGAAAAATAGAAAGCTCGTACTTACAGATGATCGATTAAGGTCTAGAAAATGATCGATTAGGGCTTGTCGATCAGACCCTCCTAGATAGTCGTTCAGGCCTATGCTAGTGCTTGAGAAACTAAAACTTTGGTGGACTCTCTCTCTCTCTCTCTCTCTCGCGTGCACGCTCTCTCTCCCTTTTAGAAGGCATGAGAGGAAAGGGAGGCCTTGGGTACATATTTAAAGACTTGAGAGAGGCGGTGGATGAGACCAATCTCTCTTTTTGAGGGATACTAATGTGTCCATAATGCATAGTGATGAATCTCCAGTGTGTCACCTTTATTCTTTCATTTTGATCTTTAAATCCTAGATAAATGCATGTAAATATCATTATTTTGCATAAATTAACATTCATTAGTTATTGTAAAATATTACATAAAAGACTGTATCTAAATCCAAAATAAAAGAAAAAAGAAAAGAAAAGAAAAAGAAATAAAATACGAAAGGTATTTTATAACCTTAAACCTCAAGACCTAGACATCATGATGATTGGATCGACAAGGAATACAGTAGGGGGATAAGGGTCAAAAATATAATAAAATTCCCAAATTGTTTTACCAAACAATGCATTTTTGGGACCTAATCAATTCTTTATTATTTATACCTCAGATTAATGAAGTTTGTTCATGAAAGTTGTAGATAAAAATATATAAAAAATACAAAATTTATTTTACACAAAAAATATGCAGTGTACATTCTACACTCACAATAAAAACCCAAAACCCAAACTTCACAGACACATGTCTCCTCCATATGCACTCAAAATACATCAAAATCACGTTTAACTGTACACAACTTTAATTAGCTATTTAGTGAAGGTGGTTTCACTTAATTTGGAGTTAGGATACAAAAGTTAGGTTTTGGACCCCTATTGTACCATATACTTGAATAAAACATTCATTTTATTTATTCTTTATATTTTCATAATTTTACATTTTATAATTTTGTAAATATTATTTAAAACTTATGTACGTAATTAAAATAAAATAAAGCTATTAAAACACACTAAAATAAATAAATAAATGTACTAAAACACATAGATCAACTACTTATGCATATGCTTATATAATTAATACTTCTTTTTATTTAAGTGTGCATATTAATTCATAAAAATATAATAAAAATATATTTATGTATATTTAAATAAGTTATAAATATAAAAAATAAGTGTATAAAATAATAAAATCTAAAATATAAAATAAAAATAAAAAACATACTATATAGGTAGATATACCCATAAATATACATGTAAATATTAACTCATAATAAACAACCTCATAAAAATAAATAAAAATAAGAATTATATACTATATAAAATAATAGGCATTTTTATTTTATAATCAAAATCTAGTTAATTCATTTATTAATTGTAATCGATTTTACAAAGTATTTTTTGCTATCTTTTTCCTGGTTGGTCCACGTGGACCAACCAAGAGCCCTCTTTTGTTGACTCGAGTCTAGTATACTTCCCCCTATCTGACTCTTGTCAGAACCTCGAGCACCTCACTTCATCGAATTCTATAGGCTATCGTGATCACCAAATCACCTTGAGCTCTTCTTCGATTCTATTCCCATCATGATCGTCCTTCACACGCCATCATCAGATTCTATCGATCTCTAACGAGCCACAAAATAATCTCGATCAAAGTTAGCCCTAACCCTTGTTTATGAATAAAAACTCATTTCATTCTTTGATTCTATGATACCTCTTCGAGTCTTGAATCCCCATGCTTTCTGCATGTGTGTGTTCCCGGTGACAGAGAAAGCACCCCCAAGGTGCTAGGCGGAGCAAGGAGGAGAGGAGGAGGTCCAAGGCGTCACTCCATTGAGGCCTCTGCTCCTTGGCGAAAACTAGGTTTGAGTTGCGCCCTTTATTCAATTTTAAGTAGTTTTAGTTAGTGTAATTTCATTCCCGTCATTTATTTTGCAATTAGATCTGTAGCTTAGGATAAAATTCAATTAGACCGATCGTCGGAGCTCACTACTCCGGCCATGTTTCATCGTGAATCCAACATGTTCTGATCCCTCTACCACTCCCATTTTCTTCCCTCTCGCATGTTGCACCCATTCCACCTTTCGATCCATCCTCATCCTGCATGGATCAGTGAATCAGAGCTCCTTCGTCGTCTCTTGCTGGAGCTCCTCCATCTCGCTCACTTTCCATGTGCATCAGCTTCCAGATGGGTCGAGGAGCATCGCCTCGAGCCCCCAAGCTTTTATCTGCAAGTTGTAGTTCCAAGGGACCTGTATTAGATCAACTTTGATCCTGCAAAGGAGCTAAAGGTGCTCGAGACTTCGATGAGCTCCATGCTCCTTTACAGCGGGTCCCAGACCTTCTTGCCGGTGCCACTCGAAGCGAAATGCTCCCTATAAGATGATGGACCAATCGACGTGAAGAATGAAGACCAGAGTTAGGAGGAACACTCGATCAAAGCAAGGGCAAGGGGATGTTCTTCCTTATTCTTGCTCCGAACCCTAGCGCCGTCTGATGCCAGGCACGACCCAGATCTAATCCGGGACGTTGATTCCACACGAAACGTTGCCCAAGCTCCATTGTCCGATGCACTTAAGTACACCCTTGTGACGCACTGATCGCCGCACAGTCCGTGCCTGTTAGGGGTAATTTGCATCTTCCCCCTTTTTGTTTATTGTAATTCAATCCTACAAATATTTAAAACTGGTATATATTTTGTGTAAAAACTGCAAGGAGGCCCTCAGCTTTTAGTGATTTTGCACTTGGGTCCACACCAGCTCACCTCACGTGGTGTGCCACGTGAAATGGGATTTTTACGGGCATGCCCTCCAGCCTTCTTTTATTTGTTTTTCATCCAAAAAATTGTATATTTCGTGTTAAATTTTGCGGAAAATTGTGTAGAAGGACATGAGATTTATTTATTTTGCATTTGTACTCCTCCAAGGCGGGATTAATTTGAATATATGTGGACTAATTGAATATTCGCCCTTGAATTTATTTTTTGGGTTTGCAAATGCATGGGTACTTGTTTTTATTTGCAACTTGGTCCATGTCAGCTAATTGTTTTATTTATCTTATTTCTTTTATTAAAAATAATTCCTGTTTGAATTAAATTTTGGGAAATTTTGTGTATATGCCTGGAATGATGCTACTTCACACCCTAATTCTTATTTTTACATTTTTTGCATTTTTTCATTTATTAAACTTCAAATAGTGACCTTATTTTCCCTGTATAACTTTAAAATTCCAAAAAATATAAAACCTTTTTGAAAAAAATCAAAAAAAAAAATATTTTGCTTATTATTGTATTTTAGTACTCCGGTCCAAAAATCCCTAAAAATAAAAAAGGAAATCACTAGAAATTAAGAAGCTCTAAAATCCTTATAAAAATTGTAAAAAATCTTTTAAAAATCCAAAAATATTTTTGTCTCTGAATTTATTTATTTCTTTATTATCTATTAAAAATAGTTTCAAAAATTTTTGACTCTATTTATTTATTTTGAAATTTCAAATCAATTCAGCCATTAGTCACTTTTTTTTCTTTTTTTCAACTTTAAAAATACATAAAATTACTAATATATTGAAAAATAAAAAAATTAAAAATATAAAAGTGCAAAAAATATTTTATTATACACAATTTTAGTTATTTTTAGTTGAATTTATAAATATATTACCCTATAAGTTGCATATTGTTATATATAAACCTTTATTATATATTAAAAAGAAAAGGAAAATAAAAAGCAGAAACTTATAAAAAGAAAAGAAAATTTTATAAAAATGAATATATATATATATATATAATATAAAAAAGAATTATTTTATTTAATTTAAAAACTCATAAATCCATTAAGTCGTCGATTATAAGAGTGAATATTGTACAAAATATGCTTATATTATTTATTCATTATTTATCTATAAATAATATACCTGCTACACTGACTTATCTCCCTATATTCGACGCTAACATATACACACATTTTTGTAGAGTTAAATAAAATAAATTTTCTCTCCACACGCTTTGCATTTCGTTAATCGTTGATTGTGGGTTAATTTTTGTTTGAATCGCAGTTTCTTAGGGGTTACACAACGATTTTGTCTTTGCCTTGTGAGGACATATTAGACCCGCGAGAAAATTCGTTCAACAAATGGCGTTGTTGCTGTGGAGAAACGGAGTGTAGCATCTTTTTTGTACATATTTGTCTACACAACTTCTCTTTCTATTCATTTACCTTTACTTGTTGATTTATTGATTATCTATGCTAATACAACTCTTTGTTGTGTTTGATGTGAGGGCTCGATATGCGAGAATGACTTCTTAGGAGGTCAATGCAACCAAGCTTGATGGAGACTGACCTTCTTGTCCTGACCAGTAGGAAATGTAGCAGACAAAGCAAGGAGCCTTGTAGCATAGATTCTAGCTTAGATTTTATTTTTATTTTGTGAGGAGAGTGCCATTCATGTATTTTTTGTAAATGATTTGTAATATTTTGGACTTGGACAATGCTCTACCTACGAGGTCCAGTGCACAGGTGATTGTTCACATGGGGGCCTCATCACATATTTTTCGTATTTTTTACCTTTATTTTATTTTGTTTCTCACGATTAAAGCTTTCTGCCTTAATTTTCATTTGTTTTATGTGATTGGAGCCACTGGATCTAGGCTTGCTTTCATCGGTAGCTAGGTCCAAACACCTAGTAGAAGCATGTACCTATAGTGATTTACGTTTGGACTTAGTCAAATAATTAATTACAAACTTCTTGAATTTGGAACCACACGTTGTGAGGGACTCCGTACAGTGCTTGCATGACCAATTGTATGGGGCACCAAGGAATCCCGAAGACCAGACACTTAGGATCCACTTTTGAGAAGTTTGCATTTGGTTCTTCCCGATAATAGCAAGTATTGTTTAGGACAGTTTCATCGCTTGCATATTGCCATGTAGTGTAAATATTTCAATTCTACCTTGCATCCCACATGAAGAACGCTGAGAAGCACTGTAAGTCTTCGTACTTTGCATGCATCATTATTCACTAAGGTGAGATTTCCATCTCAGTGACAACTTGCATTGCTTTTCCACCTTCTCTCATTGTGTTTATATCATTTATGACTCAGAAGAAAATACAAAAAAATTGATAGGCGGATTGCTTTGAAAAAAACTCAAAAAAAAGTGAAACCTAAAAATTCCAAAACTAGGGGATTGCTAAATAAACTTAGACCTTAATTAAAATCTGTAATGGACTTCATTGTTTTGGGTTCACAAAGCTCTCATTGTTTTCAAACACCTTACATACAAAACGAGGTGTGACCCCTAAGGATTAGAGCTGAAAACCCGTTCTGTGGTGCCTTGATTATCACATGGGTGCGGAGAAGTACATGTACTTCTATTGTTGGACGAGTTGGACTTGGTCAACGATGGTATTCCCACCTTCTATGGAATACTGACCCTGTCCGAAGTACCGAGCTTAGGCTACGCCCTTATGGGGGTGTCTGTCTCATCGTCTCGCGTTCGAGTAGGGCCTTGCATGCTCATGGGTGATTCTGTTGCGAGCGTGGTCCGAAGTATTAGATTTGCCATTATCGGCTTCCTCTCTCTTATTTTTTGACTGAGTAGCTACCTAGGCACGAGATCAAGGACCTTTAAGCATGCATAACACATGTTACAATGGAGGTGGAAGAAGTACGGGATACTTTTTCGATAATACACACACTCCTATAGGATTAGATGATAAGGACTAGTTATTATATTTGCTCGAAACAACAAAAAATTTGAAAAGATGAAAATAACCGATCTCTTACGACTTCACATTGTGTTGAGTTGGTAAACCAAATTTTGTATTGTGTTTATATGGATCTAGATTAAAGTTCAAAGATCATGTCCCGTACAATAGTGCAAATTTTGTTCATGCCTTTTCCTTTTTGACCCCTTGCTCACATTGGGACTTCTACTATTTTGCACTCTTCTTATTCCTTGTTGACCATCATATCTTTCTTCGTGCAACAATCTTCCTATTGTTCCTCCAAGATGTCGACTCATGGATGGTTCAATCAGGACTCTACTGAGATGCACATTGATTCCATGAATTTGGCATCTTCAATAAATTCGAGGCGATTCCCAAGAACCTAGTTCGGATCTTGTGGACCAATCTCCAGAGTCCCTGTCTTCTTTCCTTTCTGCTTCCTTAATAAGTTGGGACCGCTATTTTCCCATCACCACCCATTATGGATGGAGTTCGATTACAATACACATCAAATACTTCATTCATAGCTATCTGATATTGACCCTAATCTCATATTCATCTAGTTAGCTGGTGCTCAATTTTACAATTGATATGATTGGATACCTTTCATATTGCATATTGAAGTCGGAACCTGGATCCCAATCTGGAATTTGTGTCATCTGATTCAGTCTCTGAGATGGATCCTCCAAGCGGGAAGGGAAAAGGAAAGACACATCCACAGATGGAGTAGGGCCCAACACCTGATCAGAATCAAATGAATGCCCAGTTACTCACATCCATCCAAGCAATCCAACAATAGCTAACTGAACAAGCACTGGCCCAGACTGCATTTCAAGAGATGCTGAATGATTTGAGGAACAGACCGGGAGGAGGGGGAATAGAAGATGAACTACCTTGTAATGATTGAGAGGAAGAATAAGTACTTGAAGTTCCAAAGATTACACTGAAACAGACTGACAATCCTGGAGATAGCCATATGACCAAGTGGATACGAATTCCACCGGTGCATGCCCACTTAAGCTCAAGCCTCAACTCCTTGCTCTTCTTCCCACCTTTCATGGAAATACTAATGAGGAACCCTACATTCACCTATAGTAGTTTGCTCGCATTTGTGGAACCATGCACTACCCTGACATCATGTTAGGTGTAGTCAAGATGACGTTGTTTTCCTTCAGTCCCCAAGACAAGACCCTGTGCTAGGTCAACCATTTAGGGAAGGTCGCGATGACCTGGGAGGACCTTAAGTCTACATTCCTCCACAAGTATGCGAGCCCGTATCAACAACTTCTCCCAGGCTACCCACGAGTCTGTTCATGAAGCGTAGGAGTGATTCAATGATCTGCAAGAAAAATTCCCCCACCATGATATATCGAAGACCAGCTTAGTACAACACTTCTTTGGTGGCCTGACTACTGAGACTCAGAGGCTAGTGGACGCTGCCTGTGGTGGACCCCATTTTAATAAGGTTGAAGATTTTGTCTGGCATATATTTGAGTAAATGGTCGAAGGAGAGGTCTCCCTCTCTTCATCCCGTGTATACCAAAAGCAACCCCAAATCCTCAACAAGGCTGTCCACATGGCAACATCTCATGAAGCAGACAAAGATGAAAGCTCCAACCTTAGTATCATCGGGGGCCATTTGTCCAAAGTAGACATCATTGTAAAACGATCACATGATCTCCAAAAACTAGCGGTGATCAAACAAAGAACCCATTATCTGGACAAGTTGGATCAAATCACCAAGAAACAGGAGTTACTGGTGAGTACCTCGATGACCCCATCTTCTGAGACTTCAGCTGAGAAGAAAGAAGAGAAGCCCTCACAAAATTAGCCTCAACCCAGTCCAAAGCAGTTGGTAGTCCAGTACGTGTACTACGTGCAGGCTCCCGAACATGCCCCACCGCAATAGTAGTTGGTGGTATATCAGCCAGACCACCAGTCCTCATATGATCCAGTTCCCACCGCCACCCTAGATACAAGAAGTAAACTACATATGGAACAATGATTGACACGTCCTGGTGGACAACCATAGGGTCAGTCTTTTGTCATTCGGCTGACCAACTTCAGGGTGGTAGATATGTCCAGCATCACCAACAACCTCAGCATCACAGGTCTTTGCAGTATTACAATAATTGAAGATAAAACCAACCTCACCAGCAGTTGCAGTACCTTCAATCGTATAACTCTTATGCGGATTCTCCATATCAATAGTATCATCCTCCTCCACATAAGCAATATCATCGTCCTCCTCCTCCTCAGCATCATCAGAACAACAACCAGCAGTCGCCACAACATTATCAGTCTCAGCATGGTCAGCACGCTGAACCATCTGAGGTAGTTCCCATGAACTCAACCCTCGATTGTTTGGCTCAACTGGTAAAGAGCCTTACCGAGACGAGCCAGAAGCTGGATGACCTGACCGCGGATAAAAACTCCTATCCCGATGCAGGTCGAAGCTAACCCCAATAACTTTAAGACAAAAGATCATGTAGTGCGTGATGTCCCGTCCAATCCTACAGAGACATATAACCATAATTTCGTTTTGTCTAATGCTATTACTCTCAGGAGCAACAGAACTTTGCCACCGTCTGCCACTATCAGGGGAAAGAATAAAGCATCGTATGACGAATCATCTATTGAACATGCGAGCCCGTGATGAGCCATTATGCAATAAATGTTATTGCAAATATCATTCTCTGATCTGAAATGAAGAATAACTAATTTGATAATAGTCCCCTTAGTACAATTAGGGTTATGTAACATAGCCATCTTGATGATCATACTACTATTGATTCAATTATTGAATCATATAGGTTGGTGCTTGGGTGAATATCTAAAGAGTTAGATTGATGACTCATCAAGCACCGTCAAATGATTATTAAGAGATGATCTCCAGCCTGAGAAGGAGATGGCAATCCTTCTCCAAAGGCTGATATCTAACCGACCTCTTGATGCAGGTCCTCTGCATAGGAATAGAGATTCTAGGCATTAAATAAGTTAGGTCAAAGAGCTGACTTAACAAGATCGAGATAACCAAAGACCTATGCCTATGTTATCACAATATAAGCACGCATCCTTTGATCGGAAACATATGTGTTACTATATGTCTGAGTATGTACATTTGGCAAACCAAAGAGGTTGATGACCTAACCGAGGTCTATACACCAGCGTACTGGTGTGCATGCAAGAGCATATGAGTTATACGATCTCTCAAAGGGATCATATAGGTTCATTGATGATCCAGAAGACATGCTCTCACTCATGAGATATTGGGAAGATCAAATTCCGTGCATGATCATCTCGCTTTGGAAGCTTGATTGAATTTATAAGGTTTGATATATGCTTTTGGAAAGTATATGATCAACACCTAGGTATGACATATGCTTTTGGAAATTATATGATCGATATCAACTCCCAATGATTGAATGAGAAACTTAATGATAAAACCCTGCAGGAGACAATCTAAAAGAGATCTAAAACTTTGGATTTACTCTGGATCTTCCAGTATGTAGGATGTGCATGTATTGGGAATACATGAGGGTGTTGTGATCATAAACGACTATAAAACCATGACGCTTCCATTCCGAGAGAGTGATGACACATGTCTGGATTTTAGTGACTCCTCTCATAGGGAAGTAATATGATCTTGGTCCAAAGGTTGGACCTTAATCTGAATGTGATTCAGATACAATGAGAATATTAGATTTGTGGTCTTTATTTAATCAAACATCTATAAGAGGTCCACGAGATCTGGATTTGAGATGCGATCTCAATATCCAAGTCACTATACATGGAACAATACAATCGCCCTGTCCTTATCTCTAAGTATCTGCGGAGAAAGTGCATTATTCTAGAAAGGGTTAAAGGATAATTTCACTGTTGATATATGTATACGAGCATTGAGAAAATGGATAACTAAATGTGATTTAATTATCATGAATACTAAGGAGAGTTATCTAAGATAATTAAATGTGATTTAATTATCAAATATGTGAATAATCTGAATATGATTCATGTTATTTGAGCACATGAGAATAGAGATCCAAGATGATTAAATATGATTTAATTATCAAGGATATGATTAATGTGGATATCACTATCCACAATAATCATGAATATTATAAATATGATTTATAATACGATGGAAAGATTTAATTGTAAATAGAATTACAAATTATATGTTGTTGTGAATAGGATTCACAATGAACAATTAATTGTAAATCTAATTTACATATTATGTTGGATGTATAAATATGATTCATATTTATCAATGGCATGATTGATGTTTTCATAAATTTAATTCGGAATTATTTTTGTGAAGATAAATGCAATAATAGTTGTTGTATTTTATCCTATATAATAAATATATATTAAGGAAGGAAAACCCACCAACAAGGTAGTTGTCCACATTGACCAAAGTCAAAGGGGGGACGTCTACCCTCTTTTCAGGGTAGTGTTTGCCTCCCTCATCATCTATTTATTATTATTGAAATTAAAATGAATTAATTTGTATCTTGATAAAGAGATATAATTAATTTATTTTAATTAAATTTCTTGTTGCAAATTTGTAGCAACAAATCATGACCATTGATTAATAACCTCTTAGTCTAAACCGTTGGATTAAGAGGGCACGTGGATTGAGATCCAAGTATAAAAGGAAGGGTATCAACTGCCTTTAGACAACAAATATAATTCCAAGAGGAATTAAAACTCTCTCCCCCACTCTCTCTACACACCAACCCGCTCTCTCTCTCTCTCACACACACACACTCATTGTGGTTGTCCACCATGGAGCCCTAGAGAGAGTCGCCATCACCGCAGCATCGTTGTTATGCTGCCAGATTGTTTGCTCGTGGATCTCTATCTCTTTCAGTGTGCCTCACTCATGAAGAAGACACCGGATCTTGTGTGACGAGATCAGGAGATTTGCCGCTTGGATCATCAACATGGATTACGAGGAGCACACGTCTCATCAACACGCTCGCAAGCGTCTCCTCCGTTGGATCGGACTTGAGACAGGAGGTCTCTTTGTTTAGAGACTTGATCGCAACCACACTTCAAGAGGTAAACTTAATACTTGTTTATGGTTTAGATGAAAGGATCCGAGAAGTATTCTTGGATCATGCGATTTCATCGTTGAAATTTTGTAAATATTGCTGCCTCGAGCAACTAGTACGACTAGTTGCTCCCGATCGCATATGATACGATCCCCACGCTTCCATGATGTACTTACGGATTTTCTCACATCCTTCAAGTGGTATTAGATCCATATGTCGGAGGTTTTGGATATGATCCATAAACCTAAGATGACTTGAGCATTGTTTGGTTGTGATGTTTCATCGCATTTCATTCACGCAACCCTGTTTAGTGTGTTTATCATCCTGCTTAAAATTGTTTAAACATGTTATTATCACTTGGATAATGATTCCCATTAAATAAAGAAACTGTGAGATTTGAGTTTGCGTGATTTGTAATACGATTGCTTGAGTTATGATCATTTTAATGAACATGTATCCGCTATTTCGGGGAAGATATATCTTAACGTAATTAAAGAGTTAATCACGGTTTTAAAATACCTAGAATGTGTGCAAATAACTTAGATTCTATTTTAAATCAAATTAGCAAACTATAAAAACTTATTTTTCTTGATTTGTATTTAAATTGATTAAGATATGCTAATTTTAGTAAGCAGGGGGTCACTATTGGAAATTGCATACTGTATCATGAACCTTGTGATTGTCATTCAATTGAATTAATGGAAATTAATGCTTAATTTTCCGGAATAATTATTGATGAATATTTGTGAAATAGTTAAAGATGATTATTATTTCCTTGAATGACACTGACCATAATCAACTTGATTAGATATGATCTACATCTCAATTGGTTACATGAACCTTCCAACAAACATTGATGCTTGTATAGGATTAGAGATTTGTTTAGCAATCTCCTTATAATGTTAATCAAAAATATTTTGATTATTATTATATGGTGTAACTTTGGTTGAATGATCGATTATCATCTAAAGTACAAAGTGATCAATTGGTATTATCCTCACCTGAGGCGGATATGGTGTCTAGTCGAAGAGCGTTGGGGTAGCAGGTTGCTCCGTGAGCGGTCTATCCCACTTTCGTCGATACTGACCATGACAACAGGTAAGGAAGGGATAATGTTTGAAGGGATCATGATGTATTTTTCTGATTATTAAAATTTAAATAATACATATTTTGAGATTATACCATCCTTCAAGTAACAATTAAAATTATTTGTTGGTTTAATTGACTAGATTAATAATTGATTTAATATGATTAAATTAAGTATATCCAATTAAACACTCTATTGTGAATAGAGTTGTTATTTCCTTTGGAGGAATTAATTATGTGAATATGATTCATAATAACTAATTTGAATTTGAACATGATATGGAGGATCACATAAGTGACATCCATGGTCTCCCGTCAAGGCGAAGGGTTCCGTCGTTAGGGATCGTATGTAGGAGACGCATGTCCGAAGTGACGGTTCTTGCATACAAGCGCATCTGGATCGGGTTCTTTACTTCTCGAAAGAGTAAGGTCATATGCGTAGTGACCCCAATATCGGGTCCTCATATTATTGGGGTGATATTGGATTGTGTATAACGAATTCTAATCATGTTGACAGTTGATTCAATTAATGATGGGTCAACATCACCTTAGGGGTGGTGGGCCTGGGTGTTAAAGACTGAACTGGGAATGCAAGTTGGACTTGTAAGGCGGAATGTGTTCCCGCTTCTTTTTATCTGAATTGCAGGTTCTCATATTATTGGGATGTGACAAAGATAAGGAAGGAGATCCCATATCTTGTTTGAGATATAATGGTAAGTATTTCTCTTACATTGAAAGTGATTAAGGGAATAAACTTTCAATGTTGACAAGGCAAGATAATTTTGATATAAAAATTCCTAAATCAAAGTAATATATATATATATACAAATTTATTATTTTAGATAATCCTCATTAAACCCACTCAATACTATACTCAATAATAACCAGTAAAATATCATGGATCGGATGCATGATCAAGATATTGTACTTGCAGTTGGACACATATTGTATGTGGTTAGGGTTTATGTGTCCCTATAGTCTTGATCTCTCATCGAATGTACTTTGGAAGTGACATGTCGATGATGATCGTAATTGTCAGACAATCCTTATAAAATATAAGAAGATGTTCTAGCATATGTATGTGCTCTTGACATTTAATCATGAATGACATGGTTCTTTGCATTATGCAATATGGTGGCTCGATAAGAGATGGTGTATTCAAAATGTTTGAGTACCTACCTGAACCAAAGTCTTTTAGAGTTTAGATTGATGTAGATACGATGAGTGTCATCATTCTACTGTATATACTAGGTCATTCATGAAGCTGTGTAATATTTATATTGTATGAATTAAATGAATCGTGTATAAATGTTGAAATACTCTTATATTGAAATCTTTCTGAATTCAACATAAGAGATCCTTTGTCTTAAGCAATGGTTTTTTATAGATGAAGGAAGCGCAATGGAAGCATGGGTCTGACCCAAGCAAGAAGGAAAGTCAAGGAGTTGACTTTACAAATGTAATTTCTATATGACATTCAAAGAGTTGGATGAATGTCAACATTGTAATGAGCCGATGTACTAATAGTGTGACTATCTTGATTATCTTGGGTCCTTATATAAGGACCCATATAGTGCATCGGAATAATCTACATCTACATATAATCATTGAAATTGACTTTCTTATTTGATAAGATCAAAGTCTGATAATTGCATCTCATTCTTCTAATGACACTTGCATTTAGTTTCATATGTGTTAGAAGACTAGAAAATTTGATCATAAGGTTTAATAATCATCCACATAGATATTGATGCAATTGTTGCAACAATCTCTATTGGATAGATATACCTCATATTTTCAGTGGGAGATCCCTTAGTCTTAGAGGATGTCTCTATAACCCAAATATTAGAATACACTCATTGTTTATTTCTAAATATTAGAAATAAACATGAATTCTGAAATAGACCTATCATAAAGAGTTATGATGGATATATTTTAGATAGTAATCTAACATCTAGTAGACTCTATTAGAAAAGTAATGAATGGTTCATTAACATTTCTAATACTGAAAATCAAACCTTTAATGATCAATAGGAGGATGAGATCATTTGACAATGATCTGACATATTAATGAGATCTATAGACTAGTAAGATATGAAACTTTATATTGTCTGAAATTTCAAATCTTACATACTTATGAATATTATACCAAAGTAAATGTCTAATACACCCTTCTCTGAGAATGGTGTAAGATGTCAAGGCATTCAGGATCTCATACATATTGATGTATGCGTATCATCTATATCATAATAAATATTATGGATATGTGATATATATTGATGTATTTGTGATATGAGACTCTTTCCCTTCACCTTAGAAAAGTTTTGAAATGTTCAGAGATTTCACGATTTGGTTTAGAACCAAAGTTTGAAGGAAGATGAAATGAATTTGATCTTACCTAGGTAGATCATACCTATTAGATGAATTCAATGGAGATATGACTATCATTCCTTTCTCACTCCTCATGATACACCTAAACTCAATATAGTTGTAGGGGGATACATTAGATCATGTTTGACGTGATTTGATCATTGATGAATATTAGCATAATTACCTCTTAGTTTTCTAAGTATATATGCAATAGAGACTACAATATATAAGGTTCCGTGCAAGTAAGTTGATCTAGCACCAGAGAGTGCTACTTCATTAGGAAAATAAAGGATGGTATTGGATACCTATTTTATGACCTTGAGATTCTTAAAAGATTTCATCTCTAATGAAGTGATTCTTAGAGGATGACTCTCTTGAGAATCAAGATAAAAATGAAGTGAAGGAACCCATTTAATCTTGAGAAGATAATGAGGCTCCTAAAATCGGACCCTAAAAGGACAATTAAAGACGAAACACTGATACCTCTTCAAACGAGTTTGAGGATGGATTCCATATGTCAGTTAAGTCTGAGAATATGACTTCATGTGATGAAGCTTCTGAAGATCATGACATGGAAACATGGATGTCAGCAATAAAGTCTAAAGTAGACTTCATATACAAATGTTGCATATGGACCCTCGAGGATCCACCTATATGGGTAAGACCCGTTAAGGTATAAGTGGATCTTCAAGAGAAATAGGAAACATGATGAGAAGGTAGAGACCTTAAAAGTACGGCTCGTATCCTCAATATACACACAAAAAAAGACATCGCTTGCGGTGAGACTTGCTTTCTAGTGACCCTACTTAAACCCATCTGAATATTGCTAACTATAGCTACACAACTTGACTTTGACATCTTCAAGATGGAAGTCAATATTGCATTCCTCTATGAATACCTCTCTAAGGATATTCACATGAAATAGCCCCAGGGCTTCATGGTTGAGGAAAGAAAGATGTACAAGCTGAAGAACTCCATCTATGGACTCAAATAAGCTTCTTGTATATGGAACATTAGATTCGATGAAATTATAAATGCTATGATCTCAGATAGAATCTTGATGAACCATGTGAAGCTCAGTGAGAGTGCCAATGTGTTCATCATGCTAAATGTAGATGATATCATAATCATCTAGAGTGATATAATGATAATAATAAGTGTTTTATAGACTGACTATTCCATACCTTGAGATATCATCTCAAGGATCCCTATTATATCTTAGTTCTGAAGTTGTTCAGAAGCGGAGAAAAGAGTGTATTGGGTCCGTCACATTAGTGGTACACCTTGGGCATGTTCTATTTTCTAGAAAATTCCAAGAAAGACTTCCCTTAAGATATGGTATTGACCTATCTAAAAAGGGATAGCACCTCAAAGAGTTGAGGATGTGAATATCAAAGCAATATGCCATAATGCATCAGCTTTGGGAAGCTCAGTGTATGCTGGATGTGTACAAAAGTCAAATGTCTGCCATGCAGTAGGAGTAGTAAGATGTTACTAATCCGACTATGGAGATAAAACACTTGATTGCAGTAATGACAATATCTTCAAAGATGGCAAGACTTTTTGAGATAGTGATCTTAAAGTCTTATCGTCAAGAAATTAAGACTTTATAGACGGAGATCTAAAAGGTCTTAACTGCGGATACCTTAGAAGATAGAGATCTCCTAGAATAAAGCTATTCTGATAAGGATAATGGAAGTAATGGTTATAATTATTATTGAGCTGTAGTTTCAAGGACACTATAACTAACGATATTGAGTATTGGTTGCATAAGATGCAACATTCGCATTGGATGCGAGCAATGTTACCGGGAGATATGCAAGTGCCGTAAAAGGACTTAGTGTAGTCTCTTGGGAACATAGTGACGATCAGCTTAACTAGCTATTTTTCTAAATAGCCTATGATTGTCACATGAGTGCGGGTTTAAATATTATCCCATTAATGGCTCTTTGGGCTAGTAGGAGATTGTTGGACATGCAAGCCCACGATGAGCCATTATGCAATAAATATTATTGCAAATATCATTCCTGATCTAAAATAAAGAATAACTAATTTGCACAATAGGTCCCATAGTACAATTAGGGTTATGTACTATGGGCATCTTAATGATCATACGGTTGTTGATTCAATTATTGAATCATAGAGGCTGGTGCTTGGATGAATATCTAAAGAGTTAGATTGAGGACTCATCAAGCACCGTCAAATGATTATTAAGAAATGATCTCCAACCTGATAAGGAGATGGCAACCCTTTCTCTAAAGGCTGATATCTAACCGACCTCCTGATGTAGATCCTCTGCATAGGAATAGAGATTCGAAGGTGTTAGATAAGTTAGGTCAAAGAGTTGACTTAACGAGATCAAGATAATCAAAGACCTATGTCGTATGTTGTCATGATATAGGCACGCATCCTTTGACCAGAGACAGATGTGTTACTATATGTTTGATTATGTACGTTTGGCAGACTAAGAGGTTGATGACCTAACCAAGGTCCATAAACCGGCGCGTTGGTGTGCATGCAAGGGCATATGAGTTATACGATCTCTCAAAGGGATCATACAGGTTCATTGATGAACCGGAAGATATGAACTCACTCATGATATATTGGGAAGATCAAATTCCGTGCACGGTTGTCTTGCTTTGGAAGCTTGACTGAATTTGTAAGGTTTAATATATGCTTTTGCAAAGTATATGATCAACACCTAGGTATGATATGTGATTTTGGAAAGTATATGATCGATACCAACTCCCAGTGATCGAATGAGAAACTTAATGATAAATTCCTAAAGGAGATAGTCTAAAAGAGATCTAAAATTTTGGGTTTACTCAGGGTCTTCCAGTATACAGGACGCACATGTATTGGGAATACCTGAGGGTGATGTGATTATAAACGATTGTAAAACTATGATGCTTCCATTCCGAGGGAGTGATGAAACAAGTCTGGATTTTTGTGACTCCTCTCATAGAGAAGTAATCTGATCTTAGTCTAAATGTTAGACCTTGATCTGAATGTGACTTAGATACAATGAGAAGATTAGATTTGCGGTCTTGATTTAATCAAGCATTTATGAGAGGTCCGCAAGATCTGAATTTGAGATGTGACCTCAATATCCAAGTCGCTACACGTGGAACAATACAATCGTCGTGTCCTTATCTCCAAGTATCCGTGGAGAAAGTGCATTGTTCTTGAAAGGGTTCAAGGATAATTTCACTATTGATATATGTATCCGAGCATTGAGAAAATGGATAATTAAATGTGATTTAATTATCATGAATAATATGAATTTGATTCATATTATAATGAGAGCTATCTAAGATAATTAAATGTGATTTCATTATCAAAGATGTGAATAATGTGAATATGATTCATGTTATTTGTGCACATGAGAATAGAGATCCAAGATGATTAAATATAATTTATATACCAAGGATATGATTAATGTGGATATCACTATCCACAATCATGGATATTATAAATATGATTTATAATATGATGGAGAGATTTAATTGTAAACAGAATTACAAATTATATGTTGTTGTGAATAGGATTCACAATAACAATTAATTGTAAATCTAATTTACATATTATGTTGGATGTATGAATATGATTCATATTTATCAATGACATGATTGATGTTTTCACAAATTTAATTTAGAATTATTTTTGTAAAGATAAATACAACAATAGTTGTTGCATTTTATCCTATAATATATATATATATATAAAGGAAGGCAAAACCACTAGCAAGGTGGTCATCCACCTTGACCGAAGTCAAAGGGGAGGACGACCACACTCCTTTTAGGATGGTGGTTGCCTCCCTTATTATCTATTTATTATTATTGAAATTAAAATGAATTAATTTGTATATTGATAAAAGGATATAATTAGTTTATTTTAATTAAATTTATTGTTGCAAATTTGTAGCAACAAATCATGGCCATTGATTAATAACCTCTTAATATAAATCGCTGGATTAAGAGGGCACATGGATTGAGATCCATATAAATCCAACTAATATAAAAGGAAGGGTAGCCCTTACATAGACAACACATTTAATTTCAAGAGGAATTAAAACTCTCTCCGTCTTTCTCTCTACACGCCAACCCTCTCTATCTCTCTCATTGTGGCTGTCCACCATGGAGCCCTATAGAGAGTCACCATCGCTACATCATCGTCATTATGTTGTCGGATTGTTTGCTCATGGATCTCTGTCTCCTTCGGTATACCTTTGACGTGAAGAATATATTGGATCTCGTGTGACGAGATCAGATGATTTATCGCTTGGATCATCAACATGGATTGCGAGGAGCATATGTCTCATCAACGCGCTCGCAAGTGTCTCCTCCGTAGGATCGGACTTGAGACAGGAGGTTTCTTCATTTAGAGACTCGATCACAACCATACTTCAAGAGGTAAAGAGGTAAACCTGATACTTGTTTATGGTTTAGATTAAATGATCCGAGAAGTGTTCCTGGATCATGTGGTTTCATCGTTGAAATTTTTTAAATTCCTCTGCCTCGAGCACCTAGTACGACTAGTCTCTTCTGATTGCATACGATGCGATCCTCATGCTTCCGTGATGTGCTTAAGGACTTTCCCATATCCTTCAACATCCTATTATGCGTCGATTGTGCCAGCCATAGGATCGGATGAGGAAGAAGAAGACGGAGGATCCGTACTAGCTACCACCAGCCACTGTCACCAGCAAAAGGACCAAAAAATTCAGCAAAAGGAAAAAAAATAAAAAATAGAATAGCAACCAAGGCGGAGTTGAGATGACCAAGGAGATGCTAGCACCAACAATTGATCCCATGCCGATTGACGAAGCTGAATTTCTAGCTTTTCTTCCAACGTCACCTACCTTTTTAGATGATGGCTTACCATCTTCTAGCCAGTCATTTGTAAATGTTGATTCTGATGTACATAAAAACAATGCTTTTGATTCTATGAATGTTCCTTTTTCCTGATGCTATTTAAAAATCCAAAAAAATAAAAAAGTGAAAAGTGCATTGTCTGATCCATCAATTCTGGAGATTATTCAGAATTTGGTTTTGGAAGTGCCCTTAATGAAAGCCATGGAATATATGTCTGCAATCAAGAAAGGATTGAAAGAGGCATGTACAACAGAGTGTCAACCCTGCAAGAACCGACGCGACAGAGTCAAGAAGCACATCTTGACCATGGCTACAGTCAATGCCAGCAGCAACCTCCGTAAGAACAATCTAGACAAAGTAGCACCTTTGATCAGATGAAACATTCGAGCAAACTCTTCTTGATAGAAACTCTTCAATTAACCTCATGCTCGCCTCATTGCTCACAGAATTTGGGCTGGGTCCGCTCGAGCTGACATACATGATCCTACAGATTGCTGATTGATCCATTAAGCATCCCAAAGGGTTGTTGGAGGACGTTATTGTGATGGTGCAGGATATGCACTTCCCAATGGACTTTGTTGTCCTAGATATGGACTCTACTGCCCCATTTCTCCATACACCCATTATCCTTGGTCGGTCGTTCCTTTGAACAGCCAAGGCGGTTGTTGACTATGGTTCTGGGAAGATCACGTTCATCTCATGCAGTGACAGGCTCACCATATATATGATCAATGAGCCAAAATGTGTATCTAATGAAAGCCAAGCAGAACCACTTTGTAGCAGACAGTGACATTATTGTAAAAATCAGAGATACATAATCATCTTTGAATAACACATGGACTCTGGAAATCCCATCTTCTAAGGAGGACCTAGAAAGCACAGTTGATACATGATCAGATGTCAACTTGGAGGACAATTCCAATTTGTTGACGCGTCTTTTTGATTCAAAAGATCCATGCAAGTTTGAACATGATAAATTCATTGATGATTTGTTCGGCACATTGTCTACTGAGCCACGAGTGACCGAGGTGAGCAGCACCTCCAGTATTTTGGCAGAACAAGAACCTACCAGCACTGTTTCTGAAGTGTCCGAGAAGTAAGTTCGTGCAGAACATGAATTAAAGCAGCTTTCGACAAGCCTCAAGTATGCTTTGCTTGCGGTTCTAGAGAAGATGTAACTGGTAATCATCAACAGTAGGCTGACCCCATATCAAGAATCTCGATTGCTCGAGGTTCTAGAGAAAAATCGCAAGGCACTTGATTGGAATGTATCAGACCTCCATGGGATCAATCCTGCTCCGTGTTCACGCCACATCTATTTGGAAGATGACGCCAAGTCGTCCTGAGAATTTCAAAGAAGATTGAACCCTAACTTGTGGGACGTCATCATGAAAGAAATCAGAAAATGGTATGATGGCGGCTTCATTTATCCCATCTCTGACTCCAAATGGGTGAGTCTCTTGCTTGTAGTTCCGAAGAAATCAGGGATCACCGTAGTCACTAATGAAAGAGGAGAGGAGATTTCTACTTAAGTACCAACATCATGGCGTGTGTGTGGATTATCGCTCCCTGAATATCACAACAAAGAAGGACTACTTCCACTTGCCATTTATTGATCAGGTGTTAGAAAGATTGGTTGGCAATGAATTCTTCTGCTTCTTGATGGGTATTTCGGGTACAACCAAGTGAAAATCGCCCTAGAAGACCACCTTCACTTGCCCGTTCGACACTTATGCTTTCAGGAGAATGCCCATTGGTCCGTGCAATGCACTTGCCACATTCCAAAGGTGCATGCTTGCAGTTTTCACTGATATGGTTGACAGTTTTCTCGAGGTGTTTATGGACGACTTCTCGATCTATAGTTATGACTTCGCTTCTTGTCTTAAGCACCTAGACTATGTGCTTCAGAAATATCGTGAAATAAATCATGTACTTGTTGGACATGCGAGCCCACGGCGAGCCATTATGCAATAAATGTTATTGCAATTCACTCCTTAATCTGAAATAAAGAGTACATAATTTGCATAATAGGTCCCCTAGTACAATTAGGGTTATGTACCATGGCCATCTTAATGATCATACAACTGTTGATTCAATTATTGAACCATAGAGGCTGGTGCTTAGATGAATATCTAATGAGTTATATTGAGGACTCATCAAGCACCGTCAAATGATTATTAAGAGATGATCTCCAGCCTGAGTAGGAGATGGCAATCCTATCTCATTTAGGTTGATATCTGATTGACCTCTTGATGCAGGTTCTCTGCATAGGAATAGAGATTCGGAGGTGTCGGATGAGTTAGGTCAAAGAGTTGACTTAAAGAGATCGAGATAACCTAAGTCCTATATCATAAGTTGTCATGATATAGGCACACTTCCTCTGACCGGAGACAGATGTGTTACTATATGTCTGAGTATGTACATTTGGCAGACCAATAGGTTGATGACCTAATCAAGGTCTATACACCGACGCACTGGTGTGCATATAAGGGCATAATGAGTAATACGATCTCTCAAAGGGATCATACAGGTTCAGTTACTGAACCGGAAGACATGAGCTCACTCATGAGATATTGGGAAGAATCAAATTCCATGCGCATTGTCGTCTCGCTTTGGAAGCTTGAGTGAATTTGTTTGTTTGATATATACTTTTGGAAAGTATATGATCAAGACCTAGGTATGATATATGCTTTTGGAAAGTATATGATCGATATCGACTCCCAATGATCGAATGAGAAACTTACTGATAAAACCCTGAAGTAGACAGTATAAAGTTGATCTAATACTTCGGGTTTATTCTGAGTCTTCCAGTATGCAGGATGTACATGTATTGGGAATACCTGAGGGTGATGTGATCATAAACGATTGTATAACCATAACGCTTCCATTCCTAGGGAGTGATGAAACGAGTCTGGATTTTAGTGACTCCTCTCAGTAGAGAAGTAATCTGATCTTAGTCCAAATGTTGGACATTGATCTGAATGTGATTCAGATGCAATGAGAAGATTAGATTTGCGGTCTTGATTTAATCAAGCATCTATGGGAGGCCCGCGATCTGGATTTGAGATATGATCTCAATATCCATGTCGCTATACGTAGAACAATACAATCGCCCTGTCCTTATCTCCAAGTATTCGTGGAGAAAGCGCATTATCTTTGAAAGAGTTCATGGATAATTATATTGTTGATATATGTATCCGAGCATTGAGAAAATGGATAATTAAATGTGATTTAATTATCATGAGTAATATGAATTTTATTCATATTATAAAGAGAGTTATCTGAGATAATTAAATGTGATTTAATTATCAAAGATGTAAATAATGTGAATGTGATTCATATTATTTGAGAACAGGAGAATAAAGATCCAAGATGATTAAATATGATTTAATTATCATGGATATGAATAATGTGGATAGCAATATCCATATTAGTCATATATATTATAAATGTGATTTATAATATATAAGAGAGAGATATTTGTAATTTACATTTGTTAACTAAATGTTAATGTGAATTGGATTCACATTGGATATTGAATAGAAAATGTAATTTACATTTTGTTTTGGGTTGTGAATATGATTCACAAAATTTTCAATGGCAAGATTACAATGTCTACAAAATAATTGTGAATTATTTTTGTAGAATAATTTGCAACAAAAGCTGTTGCAAATAATGGAGATTGCGTAAGAGATAAAATAGCCACCTTCCTAATGGAGGAGGGTGGACGACCACCACTCCCATTAGGAAAGGGAGGCCATCCCCCCTCTCAACATGGAAGGAGGCTTTTCTCTCTTCCATTATCTCCATGTATTGATGATTTAATTTTGTGATTAAATTGTGTTGATTTATCAACATATATTTAATTTAAATTAAATTAATTGTTGTTGTTTTTACCAACACAAATCTTAGCCATTAAAAGAAACACAATCAATGAGAGCCATTGGATTTGTGTTGTCCCATGGATTGAGATCCATGGATCCCAAAACCCTATAAAAGGAGAGGCACCCCATTGCTCTTCTTTACACACAATGCTTGAGAAGCATCTCTCTCTCTTCTCTCTACTCGACATCCCTCTCTCTCCCTCTCATGTGGCCGTCCACCATGGATGACCTAAGAGAGGTTCTCCATCGCCGCGGCATCGTCATTATGCTGCTCGTTCTTCTGCTCGTGGATCTCCGTCTCCTTCAGCGCGCCTCGCTCGTGAAGAAGACGTCAGATCTCGTGTGTCGAGATCAGGAGATCCGTCGCTTGGATCATCAACATGGATTGCGAGAAGCACACGGTTCATCCCCGCGCTTGGAAGCGTCTCCTCCGTCGGATCGGACTTGAGACAGGAGGTCTCTTCGTTTAGAGACTCGATCGCAACCACTCTTCAAGAGGTAATCCTATTGATTGTTTGTGGTTTAGACGAAATGATCCGAGAAGTGCTCTTGGATCATGTGGTTTCGTCGTATGAAAATTTTTTAAATTCCGTTGCATCGAGCAACTAGTGCGACTAGTCGCTCCTTTGTCGTATTCGATACGACGCTCACGCTTCCATGATGCGCTTGAGGATCTAACCATATCCTTCAAGTGGTATCAGAGCCTTAGGTCGACGGTTTCGAATATGATTCGCTAACCGAGGATGACTTGGGTTCGTTAAGGTCGCGAAAGTTTTCTTCGCATTTGATTTCGCATAATCTGTTTAGTAAATAAATTCGGAACTGTTTAAATTATTTAAACACAAATTTAATACTTGGATTTTGTTCCTCATTAAATAAGAAAACCATAGGATCTGAGTTTACATAAATCGGATTTCGTTTGCTCTAGATATGGTTGTTTTAATGAACATGTATTCAATGTTACGGGAACTGCGAATAACGTAATTAAGGAGTTAATTACTGTTTAGAGATGCCTCGAAATGCGTGCAAATCATATATGTTCTGTTGTAAATCAAGTTAGCAAACTATGGAAACTTACTTTGCTTAATTTGGATTTAAATTGATTGAGATATGCTAATTTTAGTAAGTAGGGGTCACTGCTGAAATTACTTTCCTAATCAAGAACCATGTGATTGTCAATTAATGAAATTAATTATTAATTTCAAGAAATAATTATGGAAAAAATTTGAGAAATATTAGAAGATGATTATTTCTTTAATTGACTTGGCCTCAACCAATTAATTGATTAGATTTGATCTAGATCATGATTGGAAACACAATTAACAAACTCCTTGCTTGAATAGGATTGGGAATTTGTCTAGCAAATTTCCTTATAATCAAAATTGTTTTGATTACTATATGGTATAATTTCGGTTGAAGAACCGATGATCATCTCAAGTACAAATTAATCAATTTGGCGTTATCCTTTCCCGAGGCAGATATGGTGTCTAGTCGGGGATCGCTAGGGTAGCGGGTTGCAACGTATGCGGTCCGTCCCACTCCCGCCGGTACTGACCATGACATCGGGTAGGGCCGGGATAATATCCACGGGATTAAGTTGTATTTTTCTAATTATTAAAATACGAATTAATACGTATTTTGAGATAATACCATATATTCAAGTAAAATCAAGTTTGTTGATTGAATTGGATTGAAAAATTAATTTGATATGATTAAGTTAATTATATCCAATTAAGAACACTCTATTATGAATAGAGTTATCATTTCCCTTGGAAGAATTAATCGTAATGAATGTGATTCATAATGATTAATTATAATTTGAATATGATATGGAGGATCACATAAGTGACATCCATGGTCTCCCTACAAGGCGAAGGGTTCCGTCGCCAGGGATTGTATATAGGAGACGCCTGTCCGAAGTGACAGCTCCTATATGCAAGCGCATCTGGATCGGGCTCTTTGCTTCTCGAAAGAGTAAGGCCGTATGCGTAGTGACCCCAATATCGGATCCTTATATTATTGGGGCGATATTGGATTGCGCATAGCGAGTTTTATTCCTGTTGACGGTTGGTTCAATTAATGACGGGTCAACATCACCTTAGGGGTGGTGGGCCCGGGTGTTAAAGACCGAATTGGGAGATGCAAGTTGGACTTGCAAGGCGGAATGTGTTCCCGCTTCTTTTTATCCGAGTTGCAGTTTCTCATATTATTGGGATGTAACAAAGATAAGAAAGGAGATCCCAGATCTTGCTGAGATATGATGGTAAGTATATCTCTTACATTGAAAGTGATTAAGGGAATGAACTTTCAGTATTGACAAGGCAAGACAACTTTGATATGAAAATTCCTAAATCAAAGTAAAATTATATATTTATATATTTATGCAAATTTCTTATTTCAGATAATCCTTCATTAATCCCACTCAATGTTATACTCAATAATAACCAGTAAATATCATGGATTGGACCCTTGATCCAGATATTATGCTTGCAATTGGACACATAATGCATGTGGTTGCAATGTGCAAGTTTCCTCATAATAATGAGGAATGATAATTAAATAGATAATGGGACTAAAACCCTAGGGTTTGTATGTCTCTATAAGTCTTGATCTCATTGAATGTACTTTGGAAGTGACATGTCGATGATGATCGCAATTGTCAAATAATCCTTATAAAATCAATAAAGATATTCTGGCATACATATGTGCTCTTGACATTTAATCATGAATGACATGGTTCTCTGCATCATGTAGAATGGTAGCTCTATAAGAGATGATGTATTCAAATTGTTTGAGTACCTACCTGAACCTATGTTTTAAGAGTTTAGATGGATGTAGTTGATGAGTGTCATCATTCTACTGTCTATACTCATGAAGCTTCATAATATTCATATTGTATGAATTGGGTGAAACATGTATAAATGTCGAAACACTCTTACATTAAATTCTTTTGAATTTAACATAAGAGGTCCTTAGTCTTAAGCATTGGTTGTTTATAGATAAAGGGAGCGCAGTGGAAGCATGGGTTGGACCCAAGCAAGAAGTATAATCAAAGAGTTGACTGTACTTCTGTGACTTCCATATGACATCCAAAGAGTTGGATAAATGCCAATACTGCAATAAATTGATGTGTTGATAGTATGACTATCAAATCTATCTAGAATATTTAGAGAAGGAATCAGATAGTACATCAGAATAATCTACATATAATCATTGAAATTGACTTACTTATTTGATAAGATAAAGTCTAATAATTGTATCTCAATCTTCTAATGACACTTGCAATTGGTTGCATATGTTTTAGAAGACTGGAAAATTTGATCTTAAGGTCTTTAGTTATCCTTGAGAATTTTGATGCAATTGTTGCAACAATCTCTTTTGGATTGATAGACTTATTAATTTCAGTGGGAGAGCCCTTAGTCTCAGAGAATGTCTCTATGACCTAGATGTTAGAATACACTCGTTGTTTATTTCTATTTGTTGGATATAAACATGAATTCTGTAATAAATCTATCATAAAGAGTTATGATGGAGATATTTCAGATAGTAATCTAAAATCTAGTGGACTCTATTAAATTAGAAAATTAATGAATGATTAATTAAGATTTCTAATACTGAAAATTAAACCTTTAAATATCAATAGGAGGATAAAGATCATTTGACAATGATCTGGCATCAAGTTTTGGACATATGTCTGTTGATGAGATCAATGGACTAGTAAGACATGAAACTTTAGATTGTCTAAAGATTCATATCTTACATACTTATGAATATTGTATTCAAAGAAAAATGTCCAATACACCTTTCTTTGGGAAAGATGTAAGATGTCAAGGTATTCAGGATCTCATACATATTAATGTATGAGAATCATCTATATCATAGTAAACATTATGGATATGTGATATCTATTGATGATTATGTATGATATGAAATTTCTTCTCTTCACCTTAGAAAACTTTGAAATGTTCAAAGATTTCACAATTTTGGTTTGAAACCAAAGTTTGAAGGAAGATGAAATGAATTTGATCTAACCAAGGTAGCTTGTACCTATTAGATGAATTCAAGGAATACCTTATAGAGATATGAATATCATTTCTTTCTCACCCCTCCTAATGAACCTTAACTTAATAGAGTTGTAAGGAGATGCACTTAATCATGTGTGACATGATTTGATCAATGATTAATCTTAGCATAATTATCTCTTAGTTTCCAGGTATATGTATATGTGGTAGAGACTACATTATATATATTTAATAAGGTTCCAAGCTAGTAAGCTGGAATCTAGCACCAAAGAGTGCTACTTCAATAGGAAAATAAAGGATGGTATTGGATACCTACTTTATGACCTTGAGATTCTTAAAAGATCTCATCTTTGAGAATATGATTCTTATAGGATGACTCTCTTGAGAATCAAGATGAAAATGAAATAAAGGAACTCATTTAATCTTGAGAAGATAATGAGGCTCCTGGAATCGGAAACTAAAAGAATAATTGAAGATGGAACACTAATACTTCTTCAAATAAGTTTGAGGATGTATTCTATATGAAAATAATCGGACTTCATGTGATGAAGCTCCTGAGGATCATGACATGGAAAGATGGATGTTAGCAATAAAAGTCTAATGTAGACTTCATATACAAGTGTTGTATATGGACCCTCGAGGATCCACCTATATGGGTCAGACCGATTAAGATGTAAATGGATCTTCAAGAGAAAGAGGGAACCTGATGAGAAGGTAGAGACCTTCAAAGCACGGTTCGTAGCCATGAGCTACACACCGAAGAGAAGACATCGCTTACGATGAGACTTGCTCTCAAGTGACCTTGCTTTAACTCATCAGAATATTGCTAACTATAGCTATACAACTTGACTATGACATCTTCATGATGTGAGTCAAGATTGCATTCCTCTATGAATACCTCTCTGAGGATATTCATATGAAGTAGCCCCAGGGCTTCATGGTTGAGGAAAGAAAGGTGTGCAAGCCAAAGAACTCCATCTTTGGACTCAAATAAGCTTCTTGTATTTGGAACATAAGATTTGATGAAATTGTAAATGTTATGATTTCAGATAGAATCTTGATGAACCATGTAAAGCTTAGTGGGAGTGCCATTGTGTTCATCGTGCTAAATGTAGATATTATTCTAATCATTTAGAATGATATAAGAATAAATAATAAGTGTTTTAAAATTTGGTTGTTCCATACTTTGAGATATGATCTCAAGGATACCTCTTCGATCTTAGTTCTGAAGTCGTTCAGAAACAAAGAGAAGAGGATATTGGGACCGTCACATTAGTAGTACACCTTGGACTTATTCCATTTTCTGAAAAAATCCAAGAAAGACTTCCTTCCCTTAAGATGTGGTAGTGACCTGTCTAAAGGAATAGCACCTCAAAGAGTTGAGGAAGTGAATGCTAGAACTGCTTGCACTTGTGCATCAGTTATGAGAAGCTGGGTATATGCTAGATGTGTACAAGAGCCAGATGTCTGCCATGCAGTGGGAGTAGTAAACTGTTACTAATCCTGCTATGGAGATAAAACACTTGATTGCAGTAATAATAATATCTTCAAAGATGATAAAACTTAGAGATAGTGATCTCAAAGTCTTATCTTCAAAAGTTTAAGATCTTGTAGATAGTGATCTATAAGGGTCTTGACTGCAGATACCTTAGGAGATAGAGATCTCCAGGAATGAAGGTATTCTAAAAGGATTATGGGAATACTACTTATGATAATTAATAAGATGTAGTGTCAATGACACTATAACCGACAAAATTGAGTATTGGTTGCATAGGATGCAACATTCGCATTGGATGAAAGCACTGTTACTAGGAGATATGCAAGTGCCGTAAAAGGACTTGGTGTAGTCTTTTGGGAACAGAGTGACTGATCAACTTACCTAGCTATTTTCTAAATAGCCTATGATTGTCACATGAGTGTGGGTTTAAATGATTAGCCCATTAATGGCTCTTTGGGTTAGTGGGAGATTGTTGGACATGCGAGCCCACGACGAGCCATTATGCAATAAATGTTATTGCAATTCACTCCTTAATCTGAAATAAAGAGTACATAATTTTCATAATAGGTCCCTTAGTACAATTAGGGTTATGTACCATGGCCATCTTAATGATCATACAGCTATTGATTCAATTATTGAACCATAGAGGCTGGTGCTTAGATGAGTATCTAATGAGTTAGATTGAGGACTCATCAAGCACCGTCAAATGATTATTAAGAGATGATCTCCAGCCTGAGTAGGAGATGGCAATCCTATCTCATTTAGGTTGATATCTGACTGACCTCTTGATGCAGGTCCTCTGCATAGGAATAGAGATTCAGAGGTGTCGGATGAGTTAGGTCAAAGAGTTGACTTAACGAGATCGAGATAACCTAAGTCCTATCTCATAAGCTGTCATGATATAGGCACACATCCTCTGACCGGAGACAGATGTGTTACTATATGTCTGAGTATGTACATTTGGCAGACCAATAGGTTGATGACCTAATCAAGGTCTATACACCGGCGTGCTAGTGTGCATATAAGGGCATAATGAGTAATACGATCTCTCAAAGGGATCATACAGGTTCAATTACTGAACCGGAAGACATGAGCTCACTCATGAGATATTGGGAAGAATCAAATTCCATGCGCATGGTCGTCTCGCTTTGGAAGCTTGACTGAATTTGTAGGTTTGATATATACTTTTGGAAAGCATATGATCAAGACCTAGGTATGATATATGCTTTTGAAAAGTATATGATCGATAATGACTCCCAATGATCGAATGAGAAACTTACTGATAAAACCCTGAAGTAGACAGTATAAAGTTGATCTAATACTTCGGGTTTATTCTGAGTCTTCCAGTATGCAGGATGTACAGGTATTGGGAATACCTGAGGGTGATGTGATCATAAACGATTGTATAACCAAGACGCTTCCATTCCTAGGGAGTGATGAAACGGGTCTGGATTTTAGTGACTCCTCTCAGTAGAGAAGTAATCTGATCTTAGTCCAAATGTTGGACATTGATCTAAATGTGATTCAGATGCAATGAGAAGATTAGATTTGCGGTCTTGATTTAATCAAGCATCTATGGGAGGCCCGCGATCTGGATTTGAGATATGATCTCAATATCCATGTCACTATACGTGGAACAATACAATCGCCCTGTCCTTATCTCCAAGTATTCGCGGAGAAAGCGCATTATCCTTGAAAGAGTTCATGGATAATTCTATTGTTGATATATGTATCCGAGCATTGAGAAAATGGATAATTACATGTGATTTAATTATCATGAGTAATATGAATTTGATTCATATTATAAAGAGAGTTATCTGAGATAATTAAATGTGATTTAATTATCAAAGATGTAAATAATGTGAATGTGATTCATATTATTTGAGAACAGGAGAATAAAGATCCAAGATGATTAAATGTGATTTAATTATCATGGATATGAATAATGTGGATAGCAATATCCATATTAGTCATATATATTATAAATGTGATTTATAATATATAAGAGAGAGATATTTGTAATTTACATTTGTTAATTAAATGTTAATGTGAATTGGATTCACATTGGATATTGAATTGAAAATGTAATTTACATTTTGTTTTGGGTTGTGAATATGATTCACAAAATTTTCAATGGCAAGATTACAATGTCTACAAAATAATTGTGAATTATTTTTGTAGAATAATTTGCAACAAAAGTTGTTGCAAATAATGGAGATTGCATAAGAGATAAAATAGCCACCTTCCTAATGGAGGAGGGTGGACGACCACCACTCCCATTAGGAAAGGGAGGCCGTCCCCCCTCTTCACATGGAAGGAGGCTTTTCTCTCTTCCATTATATCCATGTATTGATGATTTAATTTTGTGATTAAATTGTGTTGATTTATTAACATATATTTAATTTAAATTAAATTAATTGTTGTTGGTTTTACCAACACAAATCTTAGCCATTAAAAGAAACACAATCAATGAGAGCCATTGGATTTGTGTTGTCCCATGGATTGAGATCCATGGATCCCAAAACTCTATAAAAGGAGAGGCACCCCATTGCTCTTCTTTACACACAATGCTTGAGAAGCATCTCTCTCTCTTCTCTCTACTCGACATCCCTCTCTCTCCCTCTCATGTGGCCGTCCACCATGGATGACCTAAGAGAGGTTCTCCATCGCCGCGGCATCGTCGTTATGCTGCCCGTTCTTCTGCTTGTGGATCTCCGTCTCTTTCGGTGCGCCTCGCTCGTGAAGAAGACATCAGATCCCGTGTGTCGAGATCAGGAGATCCGCTGCTTGGATCATCAACATGGATTGCGAGAAGCACGCGGTTCATCCCCGCGCTCGCAAGCGTCTCCTCCGTCGGATCGGACTTGAGACAGGAGGTCTCTTCGTTTAGAGACTCGATCGCAACCACGCTTCAAGAGGTAATCCTATTACTTGTTTGTGGTTTAGACGAAATGATCCGAGAAGTGTTCTTGGATCATGTGGTTTCGTCGTATGAAATTTTTTTAAATTCCGCTGCATCGAGCAACTAGTGCGACTAGTCGCTCCTTGTCGTATTCGATACGACGCTCACGCTTCCGTGATGCGCTTGAGGATCTAACCATATCCTTCAGTACTATCATGGGAAAAGAAACACTTCATGGTCACCAAAGGAATTGTGCTGATCCACGTAGTTTCCAAGCGTGGCATGAAAGTCAACCAGACAAAGGTGGATGTTATTGCTAATCTCAAGCCACCTCATAACATTAAGGGTGTGAGGTCATTTCTGGGGCATGCCAGTTTTTACATGCGATTCATCAAGGACTTTATTCATATTTCCCGACCTCTCACTGAGATACTCTGCAAGGAGATCGAGTTTAATGTTGATCAACAAGTTCTCCAGTTGTTCAAGCAGTTGAAAGAGCTAGTCACTCAGGCTCCCATCCTACAACCACCCGATTGGTCTCTCCCCTTTGAGATCATGATGGACGCATTAGAGTTCGCATGTGGGGTTGTCTTGGGATAACGAAGAAATAAGATGCCCTATATCTAGGTCAAAATACTTTATTAAGCTCAATTCAAGTTAAAAATAAGGGTTATTTACTTACAGATTCTAACCCTAGCATAAGTAGTGAATGTTAATTAATTGATTTTAAGAGACTAATTAGTGAATTATTAAGGAGATTTTGCTAAAACAATCATGCAGAGTAGACGAATCATGGATTCATCATCCTACACGTAGGAGATAATACTATGTTATATGCTATGTTAGATGTATACTATGTCAGATCATCAACAATGATTCATATAAGAGGCATAATAAAAGCCAGATGTCAATTATAAACGAAGAGATATCTGACATTTATAATATTTCCTTAATTTTGGGTAGGTTCGGGTTCATATTTTTCTAATACTATTGTATAATTATAATATCTCATTAATTTTGATTATTGTTTTACATCTAATATTAGCAACCCTTCATATGCATATATCTTAAACCTTTGTTTTCAAGCTAAATCGTATGTGTCCTGTAGCAAAAACATGTAGTCTGAGGCACAATTGTAGCGAATGCTCGTCCTTATTGGTGGTAAATCCGTAACTATTTCGGTAGAATGATAAGTGCTTTGGGCTTATGAAGAAACTATTGTATTGAATAATTTAATAAAAAATAAGAACGAAATAATGAAAAAATATATTTAACAAAGCAATATTATAATAGTACTCTCACTGCCCACTATTTGTTTCCTACAAACAATAATACAAAAAAACTGCATCATGTATGGTGGAAAGAAAATCTATTATATGTCTCAAATAAATAAAAAGCAGACATACTATAAGTTGTCAACATTATTTTTCAAGGTATCACATTTATATTATATAAAATTTATGAGTATAATGTAATAATAATTGTTACTTTCACATATTATATTATGGATAAATATCGTGTAAATTAAATACAATAAGAACATAAATATGGAATAAATTTATTTCACAGTAGGCATGTAAAGTGTTCTTAAGTGATGCTACCTTCGGTGATAATGCCATCGACAAGCAACGCTGGTCTTTCAACACTTAATCTGCAACTTCCAGCAAATAAGAAGAGGAAATACCAATGTATTATCAATGAAATCATGTTTCATGCACTTTGGAGTTGTAAATTGAGCTAGAAATCATGGTGGCATTCTTAGAATTCGTTCATTTATATATAAGAAACATTTCTTAGCATCTAAAAATAACTAAAATAATTAATAATATAAAAAGACTAAAAACAAATAAAAATAAGAGAGAGAGAAAGAGTATACTTACACAACAATCAAAACCTCAGCATTTTATATTCCAGAATAAGTATTTCTAATTTAAATCTTCTTACTTTTGTAAATATACCATGTAAATAAACTAACTGCATAAGAATTATAATAGAAAAAAGAATAGAAAAAAAATAGAAAAGCAGAGAAAAATGGAATGAGTATATTGCACACATTTTTAATTACATATCTATTTATTTCTACTATTATCTGCCAATTACAATCTAAAGAATAGTAATCATGTATTAAGTAATATATTATTATAGTACAATACAATACATACACTACCATTTTGAAAACAAAAGGAAAAATAGTAAACCAAACGTATAGGGGTTTTGAACTTATAAAACATCTAGAAAAAATGATCTATGTCTAAGTGACCTTGTTTAGAAAACTTTCTTCATAAGGTTGTAGATCTTCTCAAGATGTACAACTTTCATATTTTGCACCTTTTATTTTAAGATAACTTGCTATTTATTTTGATTTTAGAAGCTAATTTATTTGTTAAATTTTCTAAAAGGGACATGTGCCCCTTGACTTTGTTAACCCCTCTCTACCACTTGGCGGCCTCTGATTTCCTTCTATTCGCCCTCCATTGACCACTCCTAACACTTTTTGATCAAGTCAACCATCAGTCCACCTCGCTTTCCATTGGAGGGAAGGCTTCAACTAAATCTTCCTTAGTTGGCTTACCTGGCCAACACCATCCTCCCCAAATCACACCTCTCGTCTACTCGAACCCATGCCTGTGCGACTTCTCTGCCACACTCCCTCGCCTCCAATTCACTTCCTCCATCTCCATTGTGTCTCCGAACCATGCCCTTACAATCATGAATTATCACCATCACCCCGTCCATCCTTTGCGAATTCTCGAGCACCTCACCTCCACTTGGACTACTTCCCTTATGTACTCACATCCACTCCATCATCCCCTCCTCCTCCTCCTCCGCTTTGTCCCAAGATGAGTCGTACACACTTACTCTCTCATCAGATGCAATCTCCCATCTCAAACCCAAACTGCCAAGTATTACTTTCACTCTAGCCTCTATACCTTCACATCTTATGTCGACTTGTCAAATTCAAGAGTGCATGTGTAAGCCCCTAGACGATCTTGATAGGGATTTCTGGTGGGGGTTCCATCCATGGGAAAAAACAATGTTATCTTGTAGCATGGAATAATATTGTTATCCCGAAGCATCTTGGAGGCATTGGTTTATAGATGTCAACCCTTGGAAATCAAGCTCTCATAATAAGATTAGTTTGTAGATTTCCAAAGGAACCAAATAGTTAATGGGTTCAAATCTTAATATCAAAATACTGCACGAACGAAGACTTTTGGGGTGACCCCTTATAGGTACGAGCAATCCTGTTGGGCACGGAAAAAAGGTTAACATAGACGAGGCAACTGTTTCAAGGCAATACACATGTCTTCAACAAGAATACAAATTTTATCCTACCCTCAAGGGTAACCGAGCTTATGAATAATCAAAGAGGCTGGAATAATTCAACTCTCCATCATTTTCCCCCGTAAGCATCTATAATCATATTCACGGTTTTTAAACTAAAAAAGATTATGAAAACTTACTGATATGGATGCCACATCCCGAAGGAACGTGCACTATTAAGTCTACTTACAATCTTCTAATCTCGAAAAGAAGAATAGATGATCAACAATGTATAACTCTTCCCAAGACAATTTGGAATTCTAAAGATTTGGCGTCGAGAATGAAACTATTAATGTGGTGACTGATCAACTCAATTATTCCCTTCGGAGCTACCTTGAGGTGAAAAATAACCAACTACACAGACATTTGCCCTCACTGCATGGAAAAATAAGAGGATCAACAACACGTTTTCTCAGATTGTTCATTGGACAGAGCAGTGTGGTTCAGGTTAAGGATTCATGCTGATCAATTTCGACAAGGCATTTGGGACTTCATTCTTTCACTTCGCACGCAGGGGGACAATCACCTGCTCAGTTTCACAATGGTCTGCTCCCTGATACATAACATATGGATAGCCTGATGCAAGCAAAAATTCGAGAACTCGAAGGCCAACCCCCTCATGGTGGTCAAGAGCGCACTAACCTCTTACCACTATCAGTCTAGAGCAAGGTTTTTGAAACAAAATAGGAGATTGAACCCGAAATCCCCAAAAAAAGTTTGGATCGAGTTGCACTATAGAATCAAACCGGTTTAACTAGATGATGATGCTATTTTTTTAAATCTGATTAGACCAAACCGATAAGGGAAAAATGGTTGAACCATGTACATAATATGCACTCAAACATACTTAAATTAGATATAAAATATACAAACAATTAAAATATATTAATTTATACACAAATATTTTCTTGAATATGCAACAATAAATGTTATTAATATAGATATTTGAACTTAATACTTTAGCATAATGATAGATTAATCATATTTATCATACAATCCTTTAAAAAATTTTAATTGGAGTAGTTGGTTATTGCTCATCAATGGGTTAGAAGAGGTCCGAGTTCAACACTCATCACCATCATTATTATTTTAATATAAAATCAAATTTGAATTGTGGTTGAGTGGTTCAATTTCGATCTAATCGGGTCAGTTGCAAATAGTCGATCGGACCGGTGGTTGAACCAAAATTGTGCCAATTTGACCCGAACCGTGAGAACCAATTAACCGAACCCGTCCATGCTCGGTTCACTGGTCCAACCGGCCTGTCTGGTCTGCTTCAATAACATTGGTCTAGAGACTCGTTCATCCTACCTGTTCAGCAACTGGCTCCTCAAGCAACACCACCTCAGGAGTTTTCTTATTACGACATTCGTATTGAAGTAGATGCTACATACTCTACATGCACTGCCTTTTTACGAAGTTATATACTTCAACTCAAATACCGATTTTCTAGAGGTTAAGGTAATATCCTCCTCTGACACCTCAACGCATGAGGCATAACTTTCAGCAATTCAATTGAGGTTACAAGTCGCATCATTTCACGAGCATGGTAAGGTACACATAGTTACGGATTGCAAAACGATGACTGATCAAATCAACAAAATCTCCAGCCCGGAATGGGGGATCTATAAAAGGATTGAAGCATGCCAATGCATACTCCACAACTCGCCAAATATCCAATTGACTTTCTTATCACATAGAAAATGCGATTCATGCTTATAATCTCAAACTTTCTTATGCAAAACGTTTGGCAAGGACTTAGGGATATAACTAATATCCCGATGTAATGTGTACCTCACTTGTAACATAATAATACTAGTTATGTTTTTCTTTAGAAAAAGAGAAATAAAAGAAAACAAAGATGAAAAAAAAGCGACGAAGAGCCGTCCAATCTGAGGTAGTTGAAATCGAAGGGTCCACAGTTGACGCAGCTCACACCGAGGTCCCTTCCCTTATCCCCTCCCTTATCTTTCCCCTCTTTTGCTTCTGCTCTTGCTCTCTTCCTCTCCCCCTTCACTCCGATGGCCGCCGTCCCAGTTCTGAGAACGCCCGGTTGCCTCTGCCCCCTCCCCTCCGCGGCCTCCTCCCGCCCATTCCTCATCCGTTCCCTCCGCCTCTCCTCCTCTCCTTCACCGCTCCTCTCCGTCAGGAAGAGGTGCCCAATTACCCCCTCCTTCGCCGCCTCCACCTCCGAATGGGCTCAGCAGGAGGAGGAGGAGAAGTTGGGTTGGGTCAATGGGGACTCCTACGGCGACCAGGAGATCGATGGAGAGGAGCAGGGTGATGCCGCCGGTGACGGCTTCGTGGAGGAGAGTTACCCCGAGCCACCGGAGGAGGCGAAACTCTTTGTGGGTAACCTCCCCTTTGATGTGGACAGCGAGGGCCTAGCCAAGCTTTTCGACCAGGCAGGGGTCGTCGAGGTCGCTGAGGTATGGGTTTAAAGTGGTCAAAGTTGGTCGTTTTGATGCTCCCCGTTTGTGGGTTTTCTTCTTGGTGCTTGTTTGAAGATTTCAATGGGCGGAAGTTGGGAGCTTTCTTCACATCGTTTCTCTTTCGGGACTGAAATTTCGTGAGAACGGTAGTTGATAGAAAAAAGGTTTATGAAGTAGGATTTCTGCTCGTTTATTTGAAGGGGTTGATTATGCCGTGCTCGAAGTTTGCGTCGTAGGTTCTTTGTTCTCTTTCCTCCTTTGTCTTCTTGACGTGAATTGTGAAAGCCATCCTCTTTATTGTACGTTTGTTTCTGGTATGAGTTCTACATTTTCGACTTCCTTGTGTTGGACTCGACATCTTGATGCTTGCATGAAACTATTGCTTTAGTATAACCTTATACCAGCTCATAGAGATTGATCTGTTGTTGTAATCGATCTTTTGTCTCGTTGAGTTTTCCTACGGTGTTAGCAGGGATGTGGTGCAAAATGCCCTGACATCGAAAATTCCCTGTTACGGTCACTGGAAACATGCATGCAATATTTTATTTTTCCCACACGGATTTCACGAGGCAACATATGGTTGTTATTCTTTTTATCCAAATTGCTTGTGTAGATGTGACTGATGTTTCCTTTCATCTTATTACTAGGTGATTTACAACAGGCAGACAGACCAAAGTCGTGGATTTGGTTTTGTTAGCATGAGAACTGTTGAGGAAGCTGAGAAAGCTGTGGAAATGCTTAATGGTTATGTGAGTTTCGAAGACTTTACCATGCAATCTGTGTGAACACATGAATAATTGGATGCTTTTGCTGATGTTCCTCTTTTTGTATGGAAACTTGTTGCTATCTATATAGATGTATTTAGGTAATATCTCAAATTTGATCGAGGAATTCAACTTCTTGTGGGCTTAGGTATGTACTTCCAGATTCTTTTATGGGAGTTCAAGATGGCAGGGATAGTGGATACCTGACCTGGTTTGATACTTTTGACCCTAATAGTCTGAGTACCGGATCAAATGATCTAGGTTGAATACCTGACTACTCCTGACCTCCAGGTCTCTTAGTTTATATGGAGAAAGACTGATAGAAAACATAGAATTCAACGCTCTTACGCTTAAAAAAGAAGAAGAATAAAGTTATGTAGATAATTGTAATAATAGCCATTGCTAACCACCCCAATCAACTCATATTTATTATCATAAGAGTTAAGATCAAACTACCAAAGTGGGTAATTTTTATGGTGCTTAAACCTCCTTTATTATTTTGTAGGTATGCATTGTTAGACCATAGCAAAGCCTTTTCCCACTATAAGTAGGGTCTGCTGTATGGATTCTTGCTCAAGTCCATGGTGAAAATTTCGATTATTTTTTCTGTTGGCTGTCGACTACCTAATGCAACCCCCATGTGGGGGGTTTGAACCCTAGTCTTTTTGGTGGTAGGCACACTACACTACCACCAAACCATTTAAGTGGGTGGACAGAAAAAGAATGAAAAGTAAAATCAACCTCGTAAATGGAAGCAGGAACTTATAAAATGCACAAAACATAACCAGTGACTGCCTTTATAAACTACAGATCGAGGCACTGGTTTTATGCATTGAGGAAATAGAAGCCACATCACGCTTCTGGGATATTTGTCTTAGTAGGAGTTTGTCAGGTGTATCCCCAATTGAATAAGTGGTTGTGAGGTGGCAAAATGTACATAGGGCACGACCCCGTGTGTTAAGTGGGCTCGTTATATGTGTCTGGCATGAACTATTTTTCTAGATGATAACACAAGCATGCACCTTAATCGTGGCTCCTTTTCCTTGCGGACTCTGGTGAGCCCATTCCTTGGAAATTGAAGCTGTGATTCCTTTGTGTCACCTTTGACACCTTGTTCAGCTTATGTTTAGAAGATGAACATGATTTACTTTGCGAATTAAAGCCTTCATGTTGATTTTATTTTGTGCTTATGCTTAAAGTCTTGAAAGGCCTATTCAAGTGATTTAAAGTTGTTTCTTTGGTTTGTTAACAACTAATAGCAATCTTTATTCCTCATCATTCAAGTTTCAATACTCATGTTCAATGAAATGCCACTGAGATTTGCTCGCATTTGTATTCACCTTTTATATTTCAGGAAAGCATATTACTCGCCATGCAGGCGTGCATTACATGTAAACACTCCTGCTTATTTAAATCACATCCGAACATTTTCTTCTATCATACTCTTAAATGCTGCCTTCCTTCTCAAAATAAATGGTGGTGTGTGTTATATATAAAAAATCTGGTAGGTTATATAATCATCCATATAGCAGTTCCTAATGCAGTCTGAATATTTACTGAATAATGTTTTGAACGGTGAAGAGAGAGGAAATATGGATGAGTAGATGAAGAATACACCAAACCATATGAGGGGGGGGGGAAGAAAGGGATGTGGATTTTGAATGTATGGATTAGGAGAAGAAAGAACATTTAAAAAAGTTGAATGATAAAACCAATTTGAAACCATTCATAGTTTCATCAAAACACCTCTTTTACAAATTCATGTGTGGTTCGATATAGATCCAATCCCAAACAAGAAGCATACATTTTCACTCCAAAGGAGTATCTTTACATCAGAAGACATGCCCCTTCAATTTGATTAAAAAATACTAGAAGATAGAAAAAAGTGAAAAAATGATGAACTTTTTTCTTTTGGTTGTGGGCTGCATCAAGTATTGATTGGACAGCGTGGACGACATCGTACATTTCTGGAAATTTGTCAGATCAACCTGTGGCAACTCTCACGAGGACTGCTCATTCCCCTTTACGCTCCTATGGGCAGCAGGAATGATGCCATTTTTCATTGTCAGTCCTTTTACTCGGAGAATGTTTTGGAACATTGCAGGACCTTACTTGTAGCCTGGATGAATGTCTGCATGATATGTAATATGATATGTAAGACATAAATCTTCTTGCAATAAAAATTATTGGTGGGTCCCAACTTGGGACGCCTCTCCGTTCCTGCTAAAAAATATTTCTAATTAATTAATTGAAGATCAAAACCAAGGTTGCAGAAATCGGTAATCGGTACTCGGTCGGTGGGGTCACTGACTAAGGATTAATCACAGTCGGGCGACTAATCAGATTTAGTCAGCCATTAGTCGGTTTTGATTTTTTTATTTATTTATAACATATAAATCATTTTTTATACATATATTCTTATATATATGTAATATAAATCATTTTTTATGCATATATTCTTATATATTTCCATAGATTTGAACATTTTCTATACTATTATAATGAAACAAAAGGAGTAATTGACTTTAAATATAACATTAAGCATATTAGAATAGGTTTGATTAAAAAAAGCAAAAAATAAAAAAATAAAAACCTCTATGTAAAAGTCGGCCGAGTAGTCGGCCGACTAGGCCGACTAGTCGGCTCGATAAGTCGGGTTGACCAACTAATGGCCGACTAGGCCTAGTCGAGTCGGCTATCCCCCCGACTCGACTAGTCGGACCGACTAGTCAGCCTAGTTGGCCGACTTTTACAACAATGATCACAACCAATCTCATTATTTTAATAAAAATTGACATTGCAACGTACTCGATTGAACCTAACTAAAATTAACCTGACCTCTAATTAATTAGGATCTAATTAACAAAGGAAAATTAAACCTAATTCATAAAATTGAACGGACGAAAAACTCCAATTGAGCTCCAATTCTTCGTTCCATGCTGCATCAGCTCTCCGTCGCTTTGAAAAACTCATCTCCCAATGAGTAGCTTTATCTCTGATTGCGTATCGGATAAGACTTGTTGAATTCGTTGAACAATTTATTTCAATTTCACACCTTTTCTTCCTTAATTCACTATTACTTTTATAGTTTTTTCCACTGAAGGGTGAGAATGCAAAATTTCTATCCTTCACATATATGAAAGTCTCCACATGTTTTCTTGTGTAACCTTATGAAAAAAAAGTTTGTAGAGGGGGCTTCTTTGAAAATATGTCTTGATAGCCTTTTGCCCCACCTTTTATGGGGTCCTATAGAAATCCTCCTAACCCTCAGTTGGGTTCCTACCATCCAAAGCGGTTGGTGGCACCGTGATTGATGGGGGCGAAATCCCTGATGGTGTCGGCGGTGTACGGTGTGGCGGGTGGCTTTGATGCGCGCGAGGTGGAGGCTTCTGCATTGAGGAGTTCGGTCTTGAGTGTGGACCCTTTCGACCCACAAGTGGCGATGATTCTTGGGCTCGAGGTTTGCGACGGTGGCTACCGCGTTGGTTGTCCTTGCGACACCATAGAAGGCAACGATGATACTTAAGATTTGGTTGACGTCGGTAGAGCAAAGGTGGGTTTCGGATTGGGGTCGGGGTTGTGGTCTGCGGCGAGACTGAGATGGTGGCGAGAGGTAGTGGCGGGGGTATGTGAACATGTGGCGGCGAGCGGTAAGGCTTGGGGCCGATGTCGCTGTGGTCGAGGGTGGGGTTGTCGGAGGTGGAGAGGTGGGTTGCGATGGTGGTAAGGTTGGAACACGGAGTGGTTGCGGTGGGGCTGTCGGGATCAGAATCAATAGAGGTGCAAGGGTGGCCGGTGGGGTGGCGGAGTCGTAAGAGGCTGTTCTACATATGCTTGTAGCGTCTGTAGATGTAGTAGATGTTCGGAGACTGCTTGGACAACTGCTTTCGAGGTAGGAGGCGACAACTCGCTGACTTCCTGGACAATGGCTTGGGAGATTCTAAAATCTTCGGTTCTAGCATTTGCCGAATCTCATGTTGTGCTTCCAAGCACGTTTGTTGCATCGCTGCAACAATCTTCAGACACCACCCATTTTATGCGGTCTTTTAGCCATACTTCTCTGACCTTTGCTTATGTAAACTTCGGCAAGGATCGTCAGATAATGGGATGATCTGTAGGCTATGCTTTGATACCAATTAATGCAAACAAAAAATTTCAGTGGTGGAAAAAGTTATTTTGATGGTGGAAAATATTTGATGGAAGAAATTAGAGGGTAGAAAGAGAGAAAAGTCGTCGGATGCGAGGGATTTGGAGAAAAGAATCGTGGAAATATTGTGGAGGGAGAAGAAAGAGAGAGGGAGAGAGATACATGAGATAAATATCAATTTTTAATAAACCTGGAATGAACAAAATATTAGGCTGCTATCTTCTTTATATAGGAGGGGTGGAAATACAAAAAAATAGAAATTAAATAAAATTCAAATCCTAAGATACTCTATTTTGACTCCAATTACCTCTAAGTAATTAATCGGAGATCACAATCAATCCACTTATTTAAATAAAAAATTGAGATTGCAAGTTTGCAATAGACTCGATTGGACCTAAATAAATTTGACCAACCCTCCAATTAATTAGACTTTAATTAACGGACGGAAATTAAACCCCAATTGATGTTAATTGAACGAACGAAAAATTCTAATTAAGCTCCAAGTCATCCTTCCACTCTACATCCATTTGATGCAAATGAAATATTTCAACAGTGAAAAAAATTATTTTGATGGTGGAAAATATTTGGTGGAAGAAATAAGAGGGTAGAATAGGAGAAGACTTGCGGGATGCGAGGGATTTGGAGAAAAGAATCACATTGATCGCGTGGAGGGAAAATATAGAGAGGGGGAGAGATAAATGAGATAAATATCAAATTTTAATAACCGTGGAATGATCCAAACAATAGGCTACCATAACTTTTCTATAGGAAGGGTTGAATTATAAGATAGAAGGTAAATAGAATTCAAATCCTAACATACCCTATTTGGACTCCAATTTCTCTAACTAATTAATTGAAAATCACAATCGATCTCATTATTTAAATAAAAAATTGACATTGCAACATACCCAATTGGACCTAAATAAAATTAACATGACTTCTAATTAACTAGGATCTAATTATCAGATAAAAAATTAACCCTAATTAATAAAATTGTTTGGACAAAAAATCCTAATTGAGCTCCAATTCATCGTTCCACGCTGCATCACTCGTTCCTTCACAATATAGATTCTTATGTCAATAGCCGTACAAATTGATTGGACATTTCACCAACTTGATATGAACAATACACTGTTATAATAGTCAACAAACTTGATCAAATAATTGGTCCGACTATGAGGTGTATGTCTTGTATGTGTGTGGGGTGCTTGAATAATCGATATTCAGTTCGATCAAGTAGTTTTTTATTGTTCGACTATTTGACGACCGATTGATTATTGGTTAATGGTAAAAAACATTTTTTATTTTTATTCGCAAGGGTTCTGATTTATTTTAATATCACCAAAAATGTCGAAGCTCCATCTAAATTTCCCCATGGTCTTTTTCTCAACTATCATGATTAAATAAATTAACGATGCATTGCCTTTTCTTTTTGAAATTAAATCCACCTATTTGTGCCTTTGGATTTTGTGTAAAATTCAATCTAACACTTTTATATTGTTAATGGATGACCATATACACATATAAATATATAAAAATATACGTGTTTTATATAAATTTTATATTTAAAATAATTAGATTAACGGGATGATTCATAATAGTTGTTCGAATACCTTTTTTCTTTATTCAGTGATTCCTTCGATCGAATAACGAATATTGACTTTTGCAACACTGAAAGCATGCCTTTTGATATGGTGACTTATAAGAGGTGGTATACATCCGGCAACCTCCTGGCTTCGAGGTTCATTGGGAGTGTCAAAAAGTATCTTATTGATTAAAGCCCGGGCTTAAACAAATCCCTTGAGATTGATTTCTAAAATTATTAGAGAGGATGTCTCTCTCTAGGTCATCGTCAGATAACTTCTTATTCGAATAAAAGAACGGAAAAGGAAATGTGGCAATGCTAGTTTATCTGGATGATATCATTCTCATAAGAGATGATTCTAATGGCATGACAAAGGTTACGAATGGACTAGCCATCAATTTGTAATTAAAGATCTGGGCCCCTGAGATACTTCTTTGGGATTGAAATGGTCCGATCCAGATGAGGTCTTGTTTGTCCAAAGAAAATACGCTATTGATCTATTGCAGGAGGCATATTTTTTAAGGGCCTAAGCCATCGCAATACCTATGAACTTGTGGCATACATCTATGAATCGGGAACGATTAAAGATATATGTCGCTTCAGATGGTTATTTGGTTAACTGCTATATCTAACCATCACACAATCAGACATATCACTTGTAGTTAGCAAGCAGTTCATGGACTCCCCTACCTCGTCACACTTTGATGCATGCATGATGGCCTTAAGATATATCGAGTTCTCTCCAAGAAATTTGTATTCACAAAAAGGCAACACTTTTGATCTCATAGCTTATTTTGATGCAAACCACGGAGGATGCATGTTGGACAGAAAATCTACTATCAATTTTTGCATTTACATGCCATGAAACTAGGTAACTTGGGGGAGCAAGAAACAAACAGTTGTATCCTGCTGAAGTGTTGAGAGCAAGTACATAGCTATGGCTTATGCAACATCATTAGTAGTATAGATTCAATTCGTAAACACAGATCTTTTGATCACTCCTACCAACATTATGGAGAGCTCATGCGTGTTAATCGAGCAATAACTTTTATAACCAACAACCTCATGTTTTACGAACGTGCAAAGCATGTGGAAGTTGATTGCCATTACATTAAATACTTGATTCCAACACGATTGCCATGTACTCTCCTTAGTTTCTATGGATTAGTCTGCTAATATGTCCACCAAAGTTCTCGCTTGTACACTATTTGAAAAATATTATAACAAGTTGAGTGTTATTGACATATATGATTTAAGCGGAGTGATATGTTTTGTTTCACCTGCTCAGAGGCACACTGGTCTTTTGACTAGAGTGTTGACACTCTAACACTATACAATCCTAACTCTAAGCTCCACCTATACAAGGAATCAGAGGGTAACCCTATTAAATCATGGAATCACCTCATCTCTTTCTACTATTAGGCTGTTTTAGGTAGATGGAAAGGAACGGAGCCTAATTAAATCATGGAATCCCCTCATCTCTTTCTACTATTGGGCTGTTGTAGGTAGATGGAAGGGAATGGAAAAGGAGAGATTGAAAATGACAGAAGGGAGAAGGGGAAATGTAGAGAACAAGAGGTTCTGTGACAATAGAGGGGGAGGAAGACAAACGAGAAAAGGATAAGAAAGGAAGGAAAAGAGCAGTAGAGAGATTTAATAGGAGGGAAGAGCTAAATGGTATTTTAATAGGAGGGGAGAGCTAAATGAGTTACGAGAGGACAAGATGGTGACTTGTAGTATTGTAAAAGTCACCCGACTAGCCCGTTTAGTTGGTTCGACTACTCCAGTCAGTGGGGTGACCAATCGAGTATTGACTATATTCAACTAGGCTCACTAGTCAACTGATCTTTGCTTGGAGATACCATATATATATTCACTTTTTAAAAAGCAAACTTATTCTAATACGCTTGATGTTTTATTTAAATTCAATTACTTCTTTTATGTCATAATGATCATTAAAAAATACAAATCTATGTAAATATGTAAGAATATATGTTTAAAAATGACTTGTATATACATTTAAAATAATTTAAAAATCATAGCCGATTAAAGTCCAGCTAAATCCGATTAGTCACGTGACTGCCGATTAATCCTTAGTCAGTGACCTAACCGACCGAGTACCGACTACTGATTTTTGCAACCTTGGTGACTTGATGGATGTTTAAGAAGTGATTTTTTCTTGGAGGATAATGTTAAGGCCCCGGCTTCTGTACTTTCCTTCTTCAAGGTTCTAATTTCAATATCGTAGTGTGCTTGACATGTTTTGAATTTTTAAACAAGAATCTTGAAAATTCTTTATCTCATGATAACTAGAATATGTCACGTGACCCTTACTCTTCCCATTTTTTTCTTGGGTACCTTGATGGAATGTCAAGTTGCAGGGACAACTTGATGCCCATGCTCAGATACCAAAAAAATACAATCTGAATTTAAGAAAGATTTTTTTAAGTCAGTGAGGAGACAGGGAAATTTGAGTGAGGAGACTAAAAGTACACCAAACCACAGTTGGGGGAAGAAAAAAGGAATGGAGAATTGGAATGGAGGCTTTAGGAGAGAAAATCGGAGTCAATAGCTAAATCAAGCTTAATTTCCTTTAGATATGTATGAGTGGCTTTATATAGATCCAGTCTCAATCAAGATGTGTATCTCTTGGACCCTAAGTGGCATCTTTACATTAAAAGACACACCCTTTTAATTTAATTAAAAAATGAGAAAACAGAAAATGGAAAAAAATATGAAATATTTCTGGTCTCAGTGTCATCTTTACATTAAAAGACACGCCCCTTTATTTTAATTTTAAAATGAGAAAACAGAAAATGAAAAAATGATGGAATATTTCTTGCTTGGATTTGAGCTGTGTCAATTCATTTTCTCATAAAAGTCCACAAAACAATTCCTGACATGTGTTATTTTCTTTTTTTTATACTTTCTGTTACAGGAGTACAATGGAAGGGTTCTTAATGTAAACAAGGCATCTCCAAGAGGGTCTAGGCCGGAGAGACCACCTAGAGAATATACCCCCCTTTCAAGAATTTATGTTGGAAACCTTCCGTGGCAGGTGGATGATGCTCGACTTGCACAAGTATTTAGTGAGCATGGTACGGTTGTCAGTGCAAGAGTTGTTTACGACCGTGATTCAGGACGCTCACGTGGCTTTGGTTTTGTAACAATGTCTACACAAGCTGAACTGGATGATGCCATTGCTTCTTTGGATGGACAGGTTTGCATACTGGATTTTGTCTTTAGCTTTTCCTTTTGGCCATGTTGAGATTTATACCTGTGAGTTGATTTTACACATATTCTACATCTAAGTCAGCTTAGGTCGTGCTTGCTAACTTGACTAATTCAGTTGCATGCTTCGTAGATGCAAGGCTTCTAACTACACAAAGGCAGCTACCAGACACATTACTGTTCAGTATTTTTTTGACCGCTTAAGTAAAATTGCTGCTGGCATCACCTTTTCTGCCATCAATTTGTTTTTTTGAAAGAAACGAACTGCCGATAAGGCACTCACCCAAAAACTTGCCATCATAAATTTGTCTATAGAATGTCTAAAATATTCCTAGTAATTAGTAAAACTCTAGGTTCAAGTCTGTATGCAACTTTTTTTAGAAGACAAAGGATGACCCAGTCTAGATCCCTTGTCATGTGATATTTATCGAGGTGAAATTGGCTTTTCAATTTTGGAAGTGCAGCAACATTAAGCTGCAAGAAGAACTATGGCTTCGGAGTTCAATTTGAAACTACAAGCTGTGCTTCATATGTGGCCATAGGAGACGTCTTATGAAACACACATGACAAATGCACCCTAATTGGTATAGAGTCAAATTCTTTGAGTTGACTTGGAGGAAGATGTCAAAATACCATGAAATGCCCAGGTTTAAAATCAATCTCAAACTTTAAAATGATTTTTTAATCTTATACCACAAGCATGGGATCAAATTTTACCGAAATTCGGTCGAATTTTGATTTCGGTAGGTGACTAAAATTTGGCCGTAATGGCCTATATTAGCCAAAATTTGGGGGCCCTAGTTCAAAAGCCAACCGAAATGACCGAGATTTCGGTCGAATTTTGACCGAAATTCGGCCGAAATTTCGTTTCGGCCAGTCACCGAAACAAAACCGAAATCCGATATTTAAGGCCTTGACCCCATGTGATGCATGCTATGACCATATCTGAGCAGCTCAGGAAACTTAACAAATGTCCATATTACATCTTTAGATTTCCCCTTACGTTCCAAAAGGATCTTTAATATGCCAACTGATCAAGACCCCTACCACCTGCAACCCTATCTTAACCACAACTCCCCAAACCATACACATTTCTTACAGGATCCTCCTCATATCCAGAGCCAAATACCTTCAATTTCGGTAGTTGATCGAGAATCCAAGAACCTAACAATGAGGGGAAGGCCTACTGGTTCTCTCACTTTTGCTAAAGACCTTTGATCTTGATAGCTGATTGAGATCCCACGAACCTGGCAATCCTAAGCGCATGATCGAAGCATTTTGTCATAGAATCACTCGAAGAAGTAGAGAAGAGCCAAAGTAGGCAACTATGTTGCACTGCAACCTTTGACGATCACCTCCATTGTTATGATCTCTCCTTAATTGAACCCTTACCAAGCATCCATCCACTAAAACCCCCTTTTCATGCAAGTACACCTCCCTGCTTTCCACCCTTTGATGGGAGTGCACCATGACACCACACTCCCATTACCGGTGGCCCATATTCCTACATTCGATGCATAGGACTAGGTACTGCTAGCCTTGCATCAACGAAAGCAAAAATGCAATCCCCACCCCCACTAGGTTAGGCAACACTTCTCCTCTACGGATGTCGATTTGTACCATATTGCGAGTCTCCGCTCTTCGTCATACCTTGCTCTAACATTCATCCCCATTTTTACCCCCAACCTTCGCTCCTTTGTTCTTCCCCTTGCTCTCCCCTTGTGCCTCTAACTCTTCAAACCATGCTTTTCACTTTGTTCTATATAAATTGTGCTATGAGTGGTCTATTGAGAAACTGAGATGACTTTTGTCATAATCGAAAAAGATTTGGTAGTGTTGGAGGTGGGGTGTAGTGGCATTAAAGAAAGCATGATAGTGAATTGAAATGCATAATAGAAACTTGAAGTGCAACAACTTCTTTCATAGTCTCTTATCTTGATATATTATATGAAAAAATAGTTTATGTGTTAAAGACATGTATTTAGATTGGAATTGGATTTCTCCAAAATCCAGTTGCACTGTTCTCTTGTTTAGTCGATGGGCCTATATAAGGACCTTCACACCCTTTGTAATCTTAGATATAAAAGCTATGAAGATTTGGCATTATTATATCCTTTTCCAATAGAGTAGGGCAATTATCATGATTGTCTCAAACTACGTAAATTATTATGTTTTTGTTCTTTGTTTCTCTGCATGTTTTTGTATTTGCACATGTTATTCGAGAAAGCCAATAGGGATTTCTATTATCTAGGTGCATAGTTCTTTCAAATTATTATTTTCGACATTTCTTGGAGATTCATGTATTTTTGAAAGTCTGCACAATTTTGATGCATGTGGCATCCATGCAATCTTGTAATGCAATCTTGTACATGACATTGACAATATAAATGCTGCAAGGGTTAACGACAACCATAAGCTGAATGCGTGGTGATGATTATACAATGGTGTTGTAGGGAGAAGTCATAGCATGTTGCAGGATTTGTATGAGGAGAACCAATGATCCGCGAAGCAACATCTTCGAGATTGAGAGCACCACATGCAATCAGACGGGGAGTTTCTTCTCTCATGAAGGTTCTGATGCTTTGACTTCAAATTGAGTACCACAGATGATAAAAAGTGTGAACCACACCCTAGCTTTACTCAAGGTCCCCTTTGCTATACAACGATAAGGGCGTGCTCATTCTTTATGGCATGATTGATCATGAGATTTGAGAATCTTATTAGGATAAGCAATTTGGGTGCTTTGTGTGACGAGTAAATGAAGGCTGGTGGCTAGTGGTTACATGCATCGTGTCATCAATGTCATGAAGAAACAAAGTGAAGTCGGAGGGCATGTGTTGCGTACTGGAGGAGGCTAGACATTACAACAACATACGAGTGTCGCACCCTGAGGTGCGATGCAAGGGCCACAAAATTGGTGACAATACTTGTTGGCACCACGAGGAGCCACCGTAATAGGATCTTCCAAACCTTAGTATGTCATGCATTGAAGAAGAAAAAGTTGATCAATGACCCTGCAAGCCTTATGTATTTATCCTTTTTTACGTTTCCTAACTAGGACGAGTGCTCTTTAAACACAAGAAAAGAGAAAAAGGGAAACGATGAAACAACAAAGACGAGGGATTGCATAACAAAAAAAATTAAAAAAATGTTGAAAAAATGAAAGAAAATAGAAAAAAGAAAAAAAAGTTTTTTTTGTTTCCTCTTTGTTTCTTTTTCCAACTTGGTCAGTTACTTCTATATTTTCAACAGGTATAGTTGAAAGAGGGAATGCGAGTGGAGCATGGTTCTTACTTATCCTTCACCCATCCTCTATTGACTTAGGAAAACACCCTTTTTCATCAAAAAATCATGGGAGTATCATGAGCATACCAGCATCATCAAGCCTTTTTTGGACCTTAGCGAAATGGCTTTGGCATTGACACTTAAATCATGTGCAATATTAATTGCGATTATAGTGTCACCTTGCCCACCATTAAAACTTATTGTTGGCATACTAGTTGCATGTCCTCGACATGCCTTCTCTCAGACTTAGGCGAAATGGTGGTGGCATCCATTCACATATAGATTCATGTGTAGAACTAGCTATAAAAGGAGGGTGTTCTTCGCCGACAGTTAAAGTCTGGTCCATTCGAAAGGACCACCGAAATGTCATTAGGGTAGGTCTTATAGAGATGGGAGCACACGGAGGCGGAGAGCATGTCTGCATCGGGAGGTGCAAAGAGAGGTAAAAGAGTGGAGGAGGGCCACCCAACATGGAGAGGAGAGTCTCGTGAGGGCCACCAATCAAGAAGTTGAAAGGGCAGAGGGGGATGGTCGCTTATTTCTCACTGCAAATGAGACCAAAGATGTTACCATTGTGGTTGTACGGTTACTGAGCGTCCTCCTGCATGCTTCTACTGGGGGTGAAGGTACACGAACCAGTCCGCAGTGCTGTCGCACCAAGACATGTGGTGAGATCTGAACCGCAATCTCTTACGCAATCTTACGTGTCGGTAGTAGGGGGACAAAAGCAAAGCTTGACTTCGGTAAAAGAGGGGTTTCTCATTGGTTATACAAAAATGGAGGGTTTGGAAGTCCGTAGGATGCCAGAGTCGCAACTAGAGGTTTTGAGAAATTCTTTTTCTGGTGATGTTGCTTTTCTTGATTTCCGTGTCTGCTGTGTAAGGGGTTTTTCAGAATTGGAAGTCACCCTCCTGCTGCGGGGACATCATTACACATATGTAATTTGGCACCATCCTCGACTTACTGATGGTGAAGCCCCTCTTTCTGTTTTGAGGGTGACACATTTTTGGTGTTCCCTATCTCTCGCGTAATGTAGAAGCACTGAGGTAGGAGCTGAGAGAGATAGGTCGGGTGACGAGAGTTTTATCGGATGGACAACAACCGGGATCGGACAATTGGTAGCTTTGGTGGTCCCAGAGTGCTTGACAGCATCAACAACGGATGCAGTATGTTTCCTTAAGGTGGGGCATGCTTTTCGTCCCCTGGTCCAGTTACTCCCTCCGCCGCTACCTCCCTCTCAGGCGGGGGAGACCGACGAGAGCCCCTCCACGTTAGCATTAGTAAAGCGTGAATCGTTACGAAAAATCTCATAAGATATGTTGCCGCAATCAACAATGCTTATTTTAGAAAGTTTTCAAAAACTCGCTTCTTCTTCGGATTGCCTCGATCGACCTTTTAGTTTGAACGTAAGCTTGGAAGTTGGACCGTCAATAACTCAAATCTTTCTTCCTTTGGCATTGCAACCTCCGCCGCCTTTCCTTTTAGGGTTGGGTCTAGTTTTGGAGGCCTTCTTGGCTTCTCTTCTTTTTAAACACACCCCTTTCTCATCGGGTAGATACCCTACCATCCTATTATCGCGTGGAGACCCGACCCACCTTTTACAGCTGGAGGTTCCACTGGAAACTGATCGATATCAAGACCCAGTTACTGCTGCTGAACCGATGGATCCACTTAGCCCTGTGCAGCAAGATCCTTGTTCGGATGCCCGATTTACTGAAAAAGAAACCGTGATGGTGCTCCGTAGGAGCAGGTAGAGCACCCCGATCTGCAAGAGGATACTATGGTCTTACGAGGCCCTTCTATTGATATCGCTCCAGCCTTGTTTCTGGTCCGAGCTCATTCTGAGATGCTCTTTTCTTCTATGCCTGCCGATGCCTATGTGCAGGGGGATGCTACTTCTCGGTTGACTGTGGTTTCTAGTGCTGAAGTTTTTCAACGATTTGCCGAACAATCGTTTCGATCGTCTGAAACCCTACTAGTGTTGGATCTAGCTGTTTATAACCTGGAAGTTACCATCTCTCAAGCCATACCTCAAGAAAATGCTTTTCTCCTGGCCGCTAATGGGGTTGCGGTTCCGACTTCGTCCTCGGGTGACTCCGTAGATGGAAGAGGGGTTGGAGGTAGATCGAAGCTCTACAGAAGCAAGAAGCAGGTGAGGAAGGTCATAAGAGAAACCCGTGTCCTATCCGAACAAAAGTCGTAGTTGTTGAGGCAACGGGCGTGGTTCAGACTTCTGGATCAAATTTATCGTCTTAATGGAAGTTTTGACATGGGATGTGAGGGGTCTGGGTGGCCCTAAGAAATGGAGCTCAATAGATGCTCTGTTAGCTGAATGAGGGTGTGATATGGTGTTGTTGCAAGAATTGAAGCTTGCCTCTTGCTCCCCTCTCATATGGAGGTCTTTGGGGTCAGGAAACTTATTTGAGTACAGAGCGCTAAACGCTGTTGGAACTGTGGGAGGTTCGGTTATTGCCTGGAAAGAGTCGATCTACAATTTTTTATCTTGGAGTTAAAAGGAACCCATGTCAGTACAATGCTGCATACATCTATACAGTTTGCTCTATCACGTGTTTATGGCCCCTGTAGACAATTTCTCAAGCAGGAGCTGTGGCCAGATCTCCAGGATGCCATGTATGCTTACCCGGGGGTAATGTGGCTAGTTGGGGGAGATTTCAACGCCTCTTTACTTTTTTCGGATAGACCCGCTTGAGAGGTGGGCATGATGCAGGTTCAGCTGACGTTGTCGAGTTGATCGATGATTTGGAGATGGAAGTGTATGCATTAGATACTAAGTACACTTGGCGTAACTCTAGGTTGCGTTCATGTATTGACCGTTTCTTGGCATTGATGGAGCTTCTTGAAGCGTTTTCGCTCTCTTCATCCTCGTCCAGACCTTGCACAGGTTGGACCATACACCCCTGTTTTGGGACTTCGGAGTTGTCTCCCCCTTGCGGGGTTTTCTCTGGTTCAAGAAAGCTTGGCTTCATGAGGATAATTTCAGAGATGTTTCAAGCCACTGTGATATGACTTCAGCTTCGGGATCCGCGGCTCACCGTTTGGTGCAAAAGCTGTCTTCTTTACGAATAAAGCTTTGTGCCTTCAAGAAGGAGATTAGAGAGACTAGGAGAGCTCGACTTGCAGAAGCGGATTTGGAAATGAGCAGATTGGACAGTTTGGAGGACGTCAGAGACCTTCCAGCTGAGGAACTAGCTAAAAGATTAGTGATACAAAAAATAATTTTGGATGAAGATAATAAACATATTGCAGAGTGGAAACAAATGCCACATCAATCTTTGCTCAAAGAAGGGGGACACGGACAACACCTACTTTCATAGAATTGCTAGCAGGAGGCATCATTATAATCATATCGATCTGTGGTGGTGGACGGGAAATTGGTAGAAGGTGACCGTGAGTTGTGCCGTGCTTTTGTAGATCGCTTCCATGATTTCTCGAGAAGAAACAATGATAGAAGGTGGAGATGGTCTGGTCTCAAGGCCTCTCACTTATCAGAACAACATGCTAGTCACTTAGTACATGTAGTTATATGGGAAGAGGCCAAGGTTGCAGTGTGGACCCTGAATACAATGGAGCACCTAGTCCTGATGGATTCCCTGTTTTCTTCTTCCGTGAGTTTTGGGAGCTTCTGGGTAGGGATGTAGTTGATGTTAAGGACGAGTTTACTAGAGTGAATGCCGATTTTGATAGACTAAATAGATCACTTGTTTTTCCTGTTGTCTAAGAAGGAAGTACCCGAAAGAATGGAAGACTTCCGACCGATCGCCCTCTCAAATGCTATATATATAATTGTACCAAAAGTATTGCTCATTAGGTTGAGTAGGGTTTTGGATCACATCATTTCACCGCTCCAATGTACATTCATTCCTGGAAGACAGATTACAGACAGCCTGCTTATGGCAACATAAATAATTGCTAACTGGAAGAGACATCGTTCGAAGGGGGTGCTTTGGAAGGTAGATTTTTCTAAATTCTATGACACGGTGGATTGGCGTTTTCTGTGGACGGCGATGGTGAAGCACGGTTTCCCGGACATGTGGCTATCCTGGATGGAGCGTTGTGTCATCACGACCTCCTATGCTATGTTGGTCAACGGGAAACCTGTAGGTGTTCTTTTTTCCAACTGCAACATGTAGTTAGACAGGGTTGTCCGCTAGCAACCATGCTTTTTGTGATTGCGTCTGAAATCCTGACTTACATGGTAGAACATGTGCTACTAATGGTTTATTGGTCGGTTACAAAATTGAAGATATTTCTATCCCCCTGTTGCAGTATGCAGATAACACCATCTTCTTTATTGGAGGGAGGTAGAGAAGAGGCAAAAGGGATGGTGTTAACATTGGAGATTTATAGAGCGTTGTCAAGACTAATTCTCAATCGTAACAAATCTATCGCTATCCCTTCTAGGTTTTCCGATGCAAAAGAACTGGACTGCTGTTCGGAGCTCGGCATAGAAGGTGTCTTTCTACCCATTCGTTTTTTAGGTATGCCCTTATCGATTGGTAGAGTTAAGATGTCTGACTGGTCACCCATCATTGAGAAGATGGAGAAAAGACTCTCCGACTGGAAGGCAGCTACCCTTTCTCGTGCTGGTCGTTTGGTGCTTGTGACGACCGTCCTCTCTACTATCTTTGTATTTTTCATATCGTCCCGACCTCTACCTGTAGATATCAGATGTCGACTGGAGTTGATCATACAGAGATTTCTTTGGGACAAGTTGAATCAAGATGGTTCTATTTGTACCTGGTGGATTGGAAAACAGTTACTCTGGCCAAGGACGATGGTGGCCTTGGGATCATTCATCTGGAATCCATGAACGAAGCCCTTCTTCTAAAGTGTGTTAGTAGGATTTGAGGGCATGAGTGATGACCTGTGTTGCAGACTCATCTGTCGTATTCACAACGTCGGGATTCAAGGTACTCTTCCCCAACAACTGACCTATGATCAATCGGCCTTCTGGAAAGGAATCATCTATGTGATGCCATGCTTTCAAGAGCTTTTTCGACCAATTCTGGGCAATGGTGAATCTTTTACTTTCTGGACTGACAACTCGATTGGTGAGGGGCCTCTTTTCATCAAATTCCCACGTCTTTTTGCTTTGGTTGCGACTCGTGAGGCAAAGGTGGTAGATTGCTAGTGGTATGACAATTGGATGCCATCATTTTTGATAGACTTCTCAGACCAACGCCTGGAGGAATTCGTTCTTTTTGGAATCTCTAAGACAGATTGATCGACCTACTAAAGTCAGAACCATTGGATGTGGAAGCAGAACTGCTTCTCTGTTAAACGTACTTATAATGCTATTATGAGGTTATCACCGTCAATGTGATTCATGACTGCAACTTTGTATGGAAGCTTAAGCTTCCTAGTAGAATTGGCTTCTTTATGTGGATACTACGTAGAAAGCGTATCATGACAAGGGACCGTTGTGCTAGGCTTTTTAGAGATATCTCAATTCTCAAATAGATGCCCCCTTTATGAGACACATGTTGAGACGATTGATCATCTGTTCTTTTACTGTGAAAAGTCGTCGCCAGTTTGGGTGGAGATAAACTCTTAATGACCGAATCTTCAAAACTTGAATGCATTTTGGACCTTTTTGTTCGAGGCAAGAGGATGACCTAGAAAGAAAATTTTATGATCGGTAGTGCTCATATGGGCGATTTGGTTAACTAGAAACGTCACATTTTTTTCTTCCATCGCTTTTATCTTGAGAACATAATTTTCTATTCTAAGCCTCTTATTGAGTCTTGGCTACTGTAAGTCCTTCTGTACTTTCTTTCAACTTTTTAATATATCTAGGACGAATGCCATAGCGTGTTTCTCCATTTTGGTCTAAAAAAATAATGAAAATACTTATTCTCAATACCACATTCAATTGGAATGATGGAACCAAATTTGGATAAGCAACATCACTTTATTTGTTGTTGATCGGCTCGATCGAGGGGTTAGTCAGGATCTTTGTTCCTTGATCTTTGCGTACACCATCACAACATGTCTCTAGAGGTGCTGGATGCGACTCACTTTATACTTGTGAGAACTAGGGTTGTCAGGAAAGCTTGAGCTCGATGAGCTCAACTCGGGCTCAGCTTGTTTTAGAGCTCTTGGGCCTTACTTGAAGACCTAATGAGCCCGAGCTCGAGTTGGATTTGTGGCTCGTTGGGGTTATCGAGTTGAGCTCGAGTTGGGTCGTGCTCAACTCGATAACTCATATAATTTTAAGATATCTTCCATTCCTCCTCTCTTTCCAAGTTCTCCCTCTCCAAGACTCCACTCCCGCACGAACACAATTTCGAGCGCTAACCCTTCGAGCCTTATGGTCCCCTTTCCTATATGCACTATCGCAACACTAACCCTTCGAGTCCTCTGCAGTCTCCACTGTTGCAGGCCTACTGTCACCGCCGCATCGCACCTTCGAGCCCTAAACACCACCACACCAACGCACCACACCTTCGAGCCCTAGGTTTTTGGTGGTGGTGGATCTGGATTCTTGAGTCCATGTTAGAACCCACGTTCGGGGCAATGTGAGTGCTAGTCAGCATTGCCATCCACTACCCGCTCGACACCTGCAAGACCAACTACCGGGTCGAGATCTGTTCCTACGGCCAGCGTAAGGATAGGTAAACATCCATCTCTCCTCTCTTCGTTTCCGTGATCAGTAGATATAGTTCCAATACGATGATCGGGTTTTCACTTGGACCTCTGATGAGTTTGAGTTCGGGGCGATGGGGGCTCATTAAGAGGCTCGTGAGCCAACTCCAACTCAATGAGTTTGGGTCCGAGTCAGCATTCCGGGGCTCGAACCTTATTGAGCCTAAGGCCCTGAGCTCGAGCGCAAGTTTTCTTATCGAGTTTGAGTCCAAGTTGGGGTCGACTCGACTTGTTGAATTCGATAGACACCTCTAGCGAGAACACCTCATCGCGTTCCCGTATTGATCGATTCTTGGGATCGGTCGAGCTTTAAGAGCTCTTTTTGCTTTCGACGGTTTACTCCTTGTCGAGGTCTCATCCGAAGCAGGCTTCCATTTGCTGGATTCTCGGAGGGCTACGTATGGGCAACATGTTCCGTTTTAAGAGTTCTTGGTTGCTGAAGGAGGGTATTCGAGATCACGTAACTGCATGTTGGCATATTCTTCTTGGTTTGGATTCGACGACAAACGATTTGGCTACTAAACTGACGGGTGGAGAGGCAAGTTTCATGTTGAGGTTGTGAGGTTGGGCGGGCTTGAGGATTTTAAGGAATTAGAAGGGTAGGAGAGGCTTGCAGGGGAGGTTGGGGGGTTATAAAGCTCTCCTAAAAGAGGACACGAAGAGACTTGTTGAGGGGTAACATTCTCAACAGTCATGGCTGAAGGATGGGGGTGTGAATACTCGCTTCTTTCATGTGGTGGCTAATGGGAGGAGGCATAACTTGCTTCACTCTATTAATGTGGGGAGCATGTTGGTGGAGGGTGAGCAGGCCATTGGTGCCATCGTGGCCGACCACTTGTGTCAGACAATATTGCAGAAGTCGGTATTCGTTATTCAGTTGGAGGAGTCACTGAATAAAGAATAATCGATATTCGGGAGAATATTCGGAATTATTCGGTTATGTATTTTTTTATTATTTTAAATAATTCAAAATATATAAATGATTATTTTAAGGAAACTATTCCTTAAATATAAGGGATATGCTATAGATTTTTTTAGAATAAACCCATAAGATCAGTTCACATATTAGATCAGTTCACCAATCAAACAACATTTAAGATTATATGCATATTTTAATGGTCAGTCATTGCTAATTATGCTTCACAAAAGAAGTTATTATGAAATACTATAGCTTTATGAACCTTTTTTGAAGCCTCGAGGTGATGCAACAAGCTCGAGATACACCAATAACTAGTTCGAGGTGCAACAGCTTTCCGATCAACAACACATCAACACGATGTTCGAGGGAAGCTTTCCTAGTCTCCACAAATCAACGACTTAGCAGGATCTTCAAGGCAAACTCGAGCTGAGGCGACACTGCTATTGGATTAGTGGCGAATGGAGCTCTAAGTTAGCTTCAGGCACTCGAAGAACGACGAAGGGAAGCGCTACATGTTTGCTCTAGAAGGTCGATGGGGGAAGCACAACAACTCGCTCTCGTTTGTATCAAGGAGAGGATTAGGGCAAAATGGGGAAAACGAGGGTTTGGGAGCAGGGTTTCTAATCTGCATAGGGGTAATCGGGTTAGATACTTTAGTGGTTGATGGATCCGACCGAGAAATGGGAAAGAATGATTTTCAGTCAGCCGAATATTTGGCCGAATACTCGATTATTCGGTTTGGGCGAATAGTGGCCGAATATCAATATTCTATTCCCCCCCTCCCCTCAACTGACTATTCAAATCGAATATTCGGTCGAATACTGCAATGGTGGTGTCAGGCGAGTGGGTTGATTCGCTTTAATAGTGCAAGATGGTTGGGCAAAGATGATTCACGCTGTTTTTCCTTAGAACATTGACACCTCTCCATGTTCAGATGGATTCCTAGTCTTCTTCTTTCAGAAGTTTTGGGACTTGATGGATCTTGATTTTGTGGGGTTTTGTGGAGAAGTTCCCGAATAATAATGGGGGATTTGAGAGGTTGAATTGCTCTTTGATCTTCCTTCTTCCTAGGAAGGATGTGGCATAAAGGGCTAATAATCTCTGCCTTATTGCACCCAATTACTCTCTCAAAATGCTTGTTATCTTATTGCGACAAATGTCGTGGCTAACCCCTTCGCGGATCTTGATATCTATCATTACGCCTACTTAGACAATGTTCGATCTTGCATGCATATGATGGACGACATTGTTATGGTCTTTGGGATTATTGTGGATTGGAAGAGGCATTAGATCAAGGGGTTGTTTTGGATGGTCAATTTTTACAAAATCTACTAGTATGGACTGGAGGTTCGTTTGGGCGTTTCTTTCACATCCGGGTGTTGCTTTGGGCGTTTTATGATGAACGGGATGCTTGGATGAAGAGATGTGTGAGTACAATGCCTTGGATGAAGAGGTGTGTGAGTACAACGCCTTGTTCGGTGTTGGTGAATGAGTGATGAGAGTGGGGCTTTTTCCATCCATAGAGAGGTGTCATACATGGGTGTCCATCGGCTTTGTTACTTTTTGTTCTGGTGACTGATGTGCTGTTGAGGATGGTTTCCCATGCAGTCACAGACTCACAGATGAGCTGTAGATTGTGGATTGTGCAGTCTCTTTGCATTTGCAGCTTGGTGATCTCCCCATCAGGTACCTGAACCTGCCGTTGGTGTGTGGCCGGCTAAGCCAATCTGACTGCTTAGTTGTGGTGGAGAAGTTGGAGAGGAGGCTTACATGGTGCTGAGCTTCTTATGTGTTGAGGGGCGACTATCTAGTCCTCAATGCAGTTCTTTTGCCATTCCTACCTTCCTTTTATCTTCATGCATGTTGCCTGTGGTGGTGCAGGGGCGGATGGAGGCCTTAACGTGGAGATTCTTCTGATTGAGCTGGGGGACATGCATGTGATTTTGTTGGTGACCTGGAAGACGATATTGATTTATATGGATATAGGGTTGGGGATGTTTAGTCTAGAGGAGATGAACAAGGCACTGCTTTCTAAATAGGTGTCTTGTATTGGGGGGGAGTGGTTCAGACATGCTTTGCTCGTTGAGGTGCATTAATGGGAATTCTGCAGATTTTTCTGTGCAGATTGGATCAATGCGATGCCCATCAACCCTTTGGAAGCGGGCGTGCTTTGTTCATAGTTTGTCTTGGGGGATGATAGAGATTTGTGATTCTGTCTGTATGATTCATGATTGGATCTGCTGTGGGGTGGTGTGATAGGTTCCCCTGGCTTTTCGCTTGGGCGGCAGATCAGGGAATGCATGGTATGAGGCCTGGGACAATGAGGTTTGGTTTCCTTGGTTCAGTTGGGATCTTTCGGACCAGCTGGTGGAGTTGTTGGTGATAACGGAAGTCCTATTGGTGGTGCAGGGTCCCCCACGTGGACTGACCACTGGACTTTTGTAGATGGTCACGTTATTTGAGCACTTTTTCATTTACTAAGTTATTTTAATAAATTTTGCAAGATGACCGTTAACCTCTAACAGTCATCCTTTGGCCCTTTCAGAAAACAAGTGGAATGCAAATCAAATCTAGATTAGTTTTAGGCAAGATATTCAGATAATACAATTCAGCTCCACGGCTAAGTAATATTGTGCTCGGTCACTCTTGAGTGGTGTTTATTGATTGCAGTTTAATGCAAACTTTTTCTAATAAAAGGTGAAATGAAATCCTGATAAGCAGTTTAAGATGTATTATTAATGATTTTAGAGTTATGTGGCCTAGAATTAATTGCGAAATTCTGTCAGTTTATTTCAATGGTATAAGCCTATTTATTGATATTCTCGATGTATTGGCATTGCAGACTTTGGATGGCAGAGCAATCAGAGTGAACATAGCTGAGGAAAGGCCTCGGCGTTGAGCATTTCGGTTCAGATGAATGTACCATCCTCTGGTTTTTATTGTTCATCTTCCTCTAGTTAGTGAGCCACTCAAAGTTCTTATGTCTACTATTCTTTCCACCATCTTTTCGAGTGTTGGCGAGATAAGGATTCATGTAGCTGGCCCCTTGCAAGGCTGAAGAAGGTTGCCCTGTTTTGTATTTTTGCCATGTTCTGATGCTTTTTTCTATTAGTCACATTTTTTTGCATATTTTAAATTAGCTTCCGTGTATGAATATTCAAACACTCGTAGGTTGTTTTATCCTTGCCATTATTGGTTGTTATGATGGTTTTCTTCGATTGCAGAGAATATCATAATTTGACCTGAATTGTTAAAATGATGGATAAGAACAAGAGTTGCATTTATTATCACATAGATGTGACAATTGCATAGTTTCTCCTCCAAGTCTGCTGTAGTCAGTTGCATTATTGATCTGTAACTGATGCCAATGTACTGTTTTACTTCTGGCGGGAGCCCATGAATTTGTACTATGGTTTTGGGCGTGTTGGACGGTATTTACATTTAGTAATTGTTTGACCTAATTTGGTTTGTGACAGCCATTCTGTTTTTGAATGAAACATATTTTATTAGGGATAAACAGGTGTAAAAATGTCTTGAATACCTCCATTTACTTTGTTGAATACTATTATAGAAGTCCTATGAAAAGAGGATGTTGCTGGATTGATAGTTGGGAGGTATGTTTCCCCCCAGACACGTAAGAGGCCATTCCTCTATTTTTTTCCACCATATTGTTTTTTTGTCATTTGTTATAAAGCCGAGAGACATGCTCGCAGTTAGATCCATGGTTTGTTGATGCACTAGACTACCTTATATCCTTTGAATCAAGTGAGCGATTTTGGATAAGCTCCTGGAATTTTCAGGATGGTCACTATCTTTTCATTGGAAGTTGAGATTTTTAAAGAGAGTAGTTCTCTCAATGTAGAGCTCAGCTCAAAAGGAGAAAGTGTTTACCAAGCTGGCCTACATATTAGACGGATTGACCTTTTTTTGTCGATTCCCTGGATGGACTTCAGCACTCTTGCTTGAAAGGAGAAAGAAAGAAGCGAATATTACGATATAGTTCTGTCTTTGGGAATGGATAGCTCATTCTGACAGTTTTATTTTACTATGTCTGCTGCGAAATTTGAGCATATGGCTTGGAGAAATATAGAAGAGATTTCTGCACATGGATATCGACACAGGTGTGGATGGTGATGGCGTGACTATACCTGGGTCTTGCCATGCTTGTTCCCTACTTGGGAAATTCTTTGTTACAGCAAAAGGTACGTTTCTGAAACTTGTCCTCGTTTCATATAGTTATTTTTGACATTTTATTACGGGAATATGGGGGAAATTGCTGGAGAAAATTCTATTTTTTCTCGTTGATTTTCAGGAGTCTGATTTTGGTCGACTTCATGGACGGGTGATCCCCGTTATTCATGAACTCATTATAACTTCACTTTCAACAATATGATTGGGCTTGTATTTACTTCAACATACAGAAAATGTATATTGGTCAACAATCTCTATATATGTGCAGGAAGCTCCTGGACGGCATGCTTAAATATTTGATTGATGATATTGACGATATTGATGTTGATGATTGGGGTGACTAACATTCATATGGACGATGACTTTGACAGAGAGCTTCCAACTGCAAGGGTAAGTTCAACTAAAGTCTGTAGTAGGTTGTCTTGCCTGGTATTTTTTCCCTTTGAAGGGGTTGGGTTTGTGAACAGTTAAGGCCCCGTTTGTTTGATTGCAAAGGAATTACAATGGAATGGAATCAAGACAAGAATGGAATTAACAATGGAATGGAAAGGAAAAAGTTTTTCCATTCCATTGTTTGGATCTTATTAGGAATTGAAACTTTTATTATGAGATATGTTCTTTTCTTATATTTGGAAAGGGAAATGAATAGAAAGAAAACAACATTCCTTTGATATATTTCGTTAAGTAAAAAAAAATAATCGGTGTTCTCAGACTTATTTTTTCATATAATCGATATATTTCATATAAAGAATCAATAATCAAATTTAAATGAAAACTACTTTGATTTTTTTCATACAATTGATATATTTGATGTATCCATATCTGTATCCGCTACAATGTTTTATTACCATATCTAATATCCATATTTCATGGGTATCTGTATTTGGAAAATAAACTAAAAATACATATCCAAGTCCGTATACGTATCAACTAAAATTTAACCATGTCCATATCCTAAAAAACTAAAGACGGTATCTGTATCAATATCTATTACTGTAAAAAATAAAACCCGTTTCCATGTCCATATCCGCTTTCGTAAAAAAACATCATCCATCTCCATATATGTATCCGTAGAAAAATTAAAATCCATATCCATATCCGTATATGTATCTGCTAGAATATAATCAGTATCCATGTCTTAGAAAAAAATGCATCCGTTTCCATGTTCATATTAGAAAAAAAACATATATCTCTGTTCATATCCATATCTGGAAAAAAAACAAAAAAAACATATCCGTGTTTGTATCCATATCCGTAAACAAATCATATCTGATATATTTTATCTTTCTAATAGATATATTTAATATATATGTATTCTTATCAACGGGAATATCTTGTAACCACATTTGTATCTATATCTAAAAAAATAAATTGTATCTATTTTTGTATCTGCAAAAAATATCACATATCCATGCCAATATCCATATATGCATATATTTGTAACTTATCCAATCTTTTGCATCCATATATTTGTATCCATTCCAGTGTCCATATATTCATGTTTTAAAAAATCATATCCATGTCGGTGTCCAAAAAATATCCAAAAAAAAGAAAAACGCATATTCATGTCGATATTAATTAAAAAAATTGAATAAGAATACATTCATTAGCATTGGTAAGGAATGGAATCCCAATTCCTAGGGGGGTACCTAGGAATGGCAATTCCCATGAATGGGGGAATCAGGTTTCCTTTGTAATCGTTATTCCTGCATAAAGTTGATCTAACAAACAAAGGAATGGAATCGAGAAAGGAATGACGATTCCATTCCCCCCTCTATTCCTGCATAACAAACGGGGCCTAAGGAGAACCATGCTTTCATTTTAGAAAATTGGTAACTCGTCCCCGTCCACGTTCGTAATGCATTGACGACGACTTGTCAATATAATAAAGTCGATTCTATCCATTTGTTGATTACGTACAATCAGTATATGAAAATGAAATTACACATACACGAAGAAACTAAGATGCGATAAAATAGATACGAGTGAACTACATTAACACAATGAATATGGAACTCCTGTCCTTTAGGCATTTATTTATATGCACGATCCATATATAAAGAAATTGTTGCATCTTGTAGTAGGGTACTGTGACATTAACATGCATGCCATCGATTGTATTAATCGCATTACACAGAAAGAGATGTTGCTCGTGTTCTGTAGAATCTTCGAAAGTATGCATGTGCTCTCATGGATCAAGTAATGCTGCTGCTTTTGGACACAACTGAAGGGCTCATGTTGGAACTGTTCTTTGCATCTGTCGGTTTTGATAAAGCTAGTCCTACTAACCATGGCCGCCATCACTACGACATAGTGAGGGAAGGTCTTCCCACGCATATGTAGGGTTTCATCCAACTTTTGTAAGACAACAATGAAATGCATGTCCATGTGGAACTTTTACTTATCCAATTCACCACTACTAAATATGCATTGAAATCCCTCTTTATGTTATCCCATCTATTACAAATTGGGATCTTTGTGTACGACGCGCTCGTTGCACTAGAAATGCTCTCTTCAGAAGCAAATAAGACATTCCTTGCTAATTACATGAATACAAAATAATCTGATAATAATATTTGTTGTAATATCTTTAACATCGGAAAATGTAGCAACAAATGTTCAAATTACTCGTTGTTCTAAGTCAATTCTGTTGTAGTGATTTTTTAATTTAAGATGCAAGTTCTATTTAGGTAAATCGGCTGCCCTAGATGTAAGTTCTATTTGGGGTATGAGTTGCCCTTGTTCATCCCTTACATTCATGGGATGGAATTTATGTCGCGTCTCCCTATTTTCTTCACTAAAATACTTTAATCATCTTCCATCCAAGAATGCTAACATCAAAAATATATTCTAATCATAAGCATAATCAATTTAACACAAATGCTATCACTTCACTTATGCCTAACTATCAAAATAACTAGTATTCACAAATACGAACACTTTAATTGGAGTTTACTTCAATCTAACCCATCTCATTTATTAAAGTTAGCAAAGGATCGATACCCCTTTGATTTATTTAGATAAAGTTAATTAAGGATGCAAATAGCTATGGAAATATATATATATATATATATATATATATATATATATATATATGAGAACCGGGAGGCTGCTGCGTGAAGCAGCCAAGCTGGCTGCTACATGTAGCATTCTCCCCTAAATTTTTTTATTTTTTTTGCGAAATTTCACCATGTATATTCATCTATATATCCCTCCTACATGTCATTCAAATTTCATGAGAAACAAAGACTCCTAAGCCGTCCATCTAGAAGGGGTAGATTACAACAAATTTCATACCGTTAAAAAATAACCGGTCTAGATGGAGGGCATAGGAGTCTCCATTTCTCACGAAATTTGAATGACATGTAGGAGGGATATATAGATGAATATACATGGAAAAAATTTCAAAAAAAAATAAAAAAGGGAGGGAAATTGCCCCACGGAGCAGCCAGCTTAGCTGCTCCGCGCAGCAGCTTCCCTTTTCTGTATATATATATATATATATATAGAAAATTTATCCAGAGGGCACTGTGCCCATTTTATATAAAATGAGCCCTTATTCCCAACCATTGGATTAAATCACGCGATCCCATGATTATAGGAACCACGATTGTAACCGCCATTTTTGTAAAAATGAAAATTAATTACATTCCTTAATTAGCAAATGAGTCATTTCTTCTCGCGTCATTTTCTATCGAGGAAAAAAACCCCTTCTTGTGATTCGCGAGAGCTTCGAGCGATTCTTTACTCGTAATCTGTAACCAAAGGTAATTTGATTTGCAACTTATAATTTTTTTTATATTTTTCGTTACATGTTTTCGTTTCTAATATGTATTTAATAGGTTTGTGTATGGACAATTCGCGAGTAGATTTTGATCTTGATACGTATGATTCAACGATGAAAGACGACTTTGTTCATGGTTCAAAAAGTGAAGATTATTTATGTGAATTAGAAGTTGAAGGCAATCTTTTCGATCTGATTGATGTCCACAAGAACTCTGGAAGATTATGTATTTTTTTTATAGATTTTATGTAATCATATGAATTTTATTTTCAAGTTGTTCATTGTATCATTGAAATTTTGGAATTCGTATCATCATCAAATTTAAATAAGGTCTAGTATTATATAAGCATCTTTTAAGTATCTGTAAGATCTCAGAGCGAACAAGTAATATCTGTAAGATCAGATATCGTAGCACATGTAAACATCAGTAAGATTTTATATGACTTAAGTAATATTTTTATATTCATTAGTAATACTTGCAAAAGAATCAGTAAGCACTAGTGTAGCACATATAAGTATCAGTAAGATTTATTATGACATAAGTAATATTTTCATTTTCTATAGTAACATTTGCAAAAGAATAAGTAAACTCCTATGTTTCAGATGTATCAGTAAGTTATATGGTATCACCAAGTAATATTATCAATCTCATTAGTAATAACTGCGAAAGAATAAGTAAGTATCAGTAAGCTATTTTATGACACAAGTAATATACATAAATTCAATAGTAGCACATGTAATATCTGTAAGATCAGATATCGTAGCACATGTAAACATCAGTAAGATTTTATATGACTTAAGTAATATTTTTATATTCATTAGTAATACTTGCAAAAGAATCAGTAAGCACTAGTGTAGCACATGTAAGTATCAGTAAGATTTATTATGACATAAGTAATATTTTCATTTTCGATAGTAACATTTGCAAAAGAGTAAGTAAACTCCTATGTTTCAGATGTATCAGTAAGTTATATGGTATCACCAAGTAATATTATCAATCTCATTAGTAATAACTGCGATAGAATAAGTAAGTATCTGTAAGCTATGTTATGACACAAGTAATATACATAAATTCAATAGTAGCACTAGTGTAGCACATGTAAGTCTCAGTAAGCCTTATTATGACATAAGTAATATTTTTAGTTTTGATAGTAACTTTTGCAATAGAATAAGTAAGCTCGTATGTTTCAGATGTATCAGTAAGTTATATGATATCACGATGTAATATTATCAAACTCGTTTGTAATAACTGCAAAAGAATACGTAAGTATCAGTAAGCTATGTCATGACACACGTAAATTACATAAATTCAATACTGATACTTTAAATACGTAAGAATACGTAAGTATCAGTAAGCTATTGTATTAGTAAGTTATGCAATATCACGATGTAATATTAGTAAACTCATTAGTAATAATTGCATAAGAATACGTAAGTTCATGCATGCTGATGCTTTAAATATGCATACTGATACTCTTTTTATGGTTTATTCTTTTAGTCAATGATGAATATGAAAGCGTTGAAGATTTAAATGATGATGATTCCCCTATATCAGCTGTTGATCCTGCTATTATCCCTCGAGAGGGTCTCTCTTTCTCAAACCTAAAGGAATGTGAAATGTTCTATGAGAAATATGCAACTGAACTAGGCTTTAATATTAGGAGGAGTAGCACCAAATATTGTTTTGATCGAAAAAACAAAGTTAAGAATCTTTCTTTCAAAAAATATGTTTGTTGGAAGGAAGGATAGTATGTTCAAAATGCCAAAAAAATAAAGATATCATCGAGCCTGTCAGTGGTAGACGCAGAAGCTAATATTGATGGAATAGACAGCGAGGGTAGACGATGTGGAATAAGCCGTTGTGGTTGTAAGGCAAAGTTGTGTGTTAAATTAAATCAGATATTTAAACAGTGGGATGTGGTCTCATTCGTTGAGGAACATAACCATAAACTTGTTTCTCCAAGTAAGAAAAAGTACTTGAGACCGAATAGGAGAATAACTAAGGCCACAAAAAATCTACTAGCTTCTATGTCTCAAGTGAACATCCCTACTGCCAAACAAATTGCTTTTTTGGACAAACAAAGTGGATCTGACGAACGCATTGGTTCTATAGCCAGAGACATATACAATTTGAAACGTGATCAGAAGAAAGAAATTGAAGGTCATGATGCCGTTATGTTGTTGGAACATCTTGAATATTGCAAAAGTATTACACCTGAATTTTTTTATGTGTACAAGCAAGATGAGGATTTGTGTTTAACTCATTGCATGTGGATAGATTCTTATTCTATGGAAGATTATAAATTGTTTGGAGATGCTGTTACTTTTGATACAACATACGATACAAACAAGTATAAGCTCATTTTTGCTTCTTTTTGTGGAGTTAACAACCATAAACAGACTGTATTCTTTTGCAACGCATTCTTAATGAATGAGACAAAGGAGTCTTTTGTATGGCTTTTTAAAAATTTTCTGATGGCTGTTAATGTTGCTCCCAAGACAATTATTACTGATCAGTGTCCATCCATTAATGCTGCTATAAGAGAAGTCTTCCCCTCTACCAAACATAGATATTGTGGTTGGCACGTTACAGCTAACATGAAGAAGAGAATTGGTTTAACAAAGAAAGCTGATATAGCAATTCCTACATTGAATAAGATTATTTGGGGGGCAAAAAGTGAACAAGATTTTGAAGCTGAGTGGGACAGAATAGTTACAGAATGTAATTTAGACAAAAATAGATGGATTAATGTTATGTATCGTATTAGGAGAAAGTGGGTTCCTATTTACATGAGAAGATATTTTTTTGCTGAGATGAATACAACACAGAGGAGCGAGAGCATGAATTCATTCCTGACTAACCATGTCAATCAGCTGAATAGTTTATATGAGTTCATGACTAGATTTCAAACCGCAGTTGAAAGAATGAGAGAGCATGCTAATAGGATGGATAATGAAAATGAGAATAAAATTCCTAAGTTGGCTACGCAGTGGAGCATTGAAAAACAATTTTCTGAGCATTTCACAAAGACTGTGTTTTATATGGTTAAGACAGAGCTTTTGGAAGGTATTGAACTAAATGTGATTCCATTTCCTTCTGTTGACGATGTTATACAATTCAGAGTATATCCTATTGGGAGAATTGAAGATTTCAACAGAGTTTCTTTTCATGCTTGTTACAATAAATTCAAATGTGATTGTATGAAAATGGAATCAATGGGTATTCCTTGCAGACACATTATTAGTGTTTTAAAACACACTGATGCGTTAGACGTTCAATCCTCTCTTTTATTGAAAAGATGGAAGAAAGATATCAAGAGAAATGGTTACTACCCACTTTACAGGAGGAGAACAGTGCAAGATGATAATAGTCAATTAAGGGTATTGGCAAATGAACTTATTAGCGAAGCTGATGGCAACAAAGAAGTATATGATTATATTAAGAAGGTCCTTATAGATGCTTCTGAAGGAGTCAAAGCTATTAAGAGCAAAAGGATCATTGTAAATGTTGAAGATGTCCATGATGTTAATGAAAAATGTGATAAGACAGTATTTGTTGTAAAAGATCCTAATGTAGCAAAACCAAAAGGGTCTGGAAAAGGTGGTAGACCAAAGGGCAGCACTAATAGATTGAAATCAATTAGTGAAGAGAATTCGTCAAAGGGTAGACAATGCAAATTATGCCACAAATTCAATGCAGGACATGATTCAAGGAATTGCCCTTCAAAATCTTAATATAATGTATGATGGTAAGAAATATTCTTATGCATATGGTTTATATAGTACTCTTTGTATATTAACGTTCTGATAACAATATGTATATTTTTTCCATTACACAGTTGGTTACATTATCAATGAGCTGATATTTGAAAGTTTTGAAGTCAGATGTTATTCAAAGGTCTGAGAAGACTGAAGGTAAGATAAATTCTTATTCATATGGTTTATATTGTACTTTTAGTATATTAACGTTCTGATAAGACTATGTATATTTTTTCCATTACACAGGTGCTTACATAATCAATGCAGCTGATATTTGAAAGTATTGAAGTCAGATGATATTCAAAGGATCGAGAAGACTGAAGATTATTTTAGCATACCCCATTGCACTTTATAGAAGAATTCCATTTTTTTATGTTCCCCTTCTCTGTAATCTTTCTTAATTGTGTAATATTCATCAAGTATGAAGTTGTGTGTTTATGATCTGGTTGTAAGTTATTTTCTATTGTTCAATTTCCATTTGTAATTTACAAGTATGTATAAGTAAGTTGGTACTTTTCAATAGTCTTGTAAGTATGAATCATGTTTCAGTAAATTTCATGAATGAATCAGTAAGTTATGTCTCTCACATGTTTTAGTAAGTTTGGAACATGTATCAGCAACTATGAAGAATGAATCAGTAAGTTAATTTTATTAATCAGTATATATTACCCATATTTCCTTTGACGCATGCATCAGTAAGTATGAATCTTGTATAAGTAAGTTAGTAAAGGACATTAGTAATTTTCATCATTATAAACGTAAGCACTTGTAAGCACTTGTAAGCGATCATTAATTGGATTTAGAAGATTTTTTAAGTATTTGTATCAGTAAGATAGTATTTTATTCAAGTAATATTTCCAATATCAACCTTAAATTTTTATGTAGTATATGTAAGTACTATTAAGTATTAGTAAGTTTTTATGTAGTATATGTAAGTTCTTGTTGTTCACTTTTAGTTAGTAATTTCCAAGACTGTATAAGTAAGTTGGTACTTGTCCATCATCAGTAAGAATGAATCATGTTTCATTAAATTTGTTATATAAATCAGTAAGTGAAAAGCGAGAGAGCGAGAGCCGCTAAATAGTGGTCTGACAAGTCAGACTCACTGTCGCTGGTGCGACTGCTCAAACTTCCTCGGTCTTCAACAATTAACCCACACAATCAATCAGAGAAAGAATAGCAAGGATTAAAATTTATTATACCCTACTAATGATGTACAATGGCAAGCAAGTAGGGGTCGAACACAAGGAGCAAAGGTGGAGAGCACGGATAAAAATCCAAACCTGAATCTAACAAGCAACTTAGCCAATCTAGAATTTTTGTGGGTTTTTTTTTATTTTTATATTTTTTATTTAATTTTTAATTTTATATTTTGTATTTTGGTTTTAATTTACTGATTTTTATATTTTATATTTTATATTTTTTTTTCTTTTTCAATATTGGAAAGTAAGGACAATATAAAGAAAGACCAGTTAAAATATTAATAAAAGGGCACCAAAATACTCAAAATTCAGAAATAAAATGTTTTTGGTCTTTTTAATAATTTTTACTGTTTTGTGATTTTTGGGGATTTTTCAAGATGTTTTTGGTATTTTTAAAGTCTGAAATAAAGCAAACAGTGGAAATACGGGCTGGCTGTGACAAAAATGCAAGTTAAAAATACCAACCAGTAGCAAAATTGTTTCACACTATTTTTCTAATAAAGAGAACAAAATTAAGAGTAAACAGAAGCTGAGTTTGCTATTTTGGGTTTTTCTACTATTTTATATAATTTTTTGAAGTTTTTAAGAGTTTTTAATTTTTTTGTGTTTTTGTTTTGAGATTTTTTAATGATTTTTGGACTGACACTAAAAGATAATAAAATAGACACTAAGTAGATTTTTGGGAATTTTTGGAGGTGTTTTGATATTTTTTTGGTATTTTCTAAGGTAGACAGTACACAAAAAGGCTGTTTTTTGATTTTTTATAAATGGGAAAATAAAATAAAATCAAAAAACTAAATATGTGGCGTGAAAGTACACGTGTCCAGTAGCCTAAGTCTATTTTTTGTGGAATTTTTGGAGTTAAAATGATCTATGAAATAAATACAACAAGCAATCCAATTCAAATCAGGCCTGGCAGGGGTATATGTGCAATATGTTAAGCATCCAGGGGCATTCATGCAATTTTCACCAAGAAATCACGCGCAACTCACGTTACTCACCACTCACAGGGCATAAATGCGATTAAAGAAAACCGGCAGGGCGTACAATGCAATAGTTCCAAAAATATATTATATATCCTACGCACAGGGACGAAATCGCAAATACTGAAAAGTTCTGGGCCTCTCTTGCAAAATGCCCAAAAGTCACATGCCAACGTCACGTGAGGTGACGTGGCGTGGATTGGAGTGCAAATAGTGATAAGGTGAGGGTCTGTGTGCAAATATTACAACACTTTGTAAACTACAAATAAAAGTTACTGGACTAAACAGTAAATACAAAAAGCGTGGGTTAAAAGTGCAAAATACCCACGGGGCTTGATCCAGCGGTTGATGGCGATCCACTTATCCACGTGGTGCACATCAACGGTGCGTACCCCTTCGTCACGGACGGTTGGGATTAGATCTTCAAGGCTTGATCGGACGGCTGGGAGGCGCAGGAGATCAGACGGCCAATGATGCGTCTGGAGCGGGTGGTTGATCCAACGGCAGGGAGGGGTTCACGAAGAACACCTCCCCGGCGAACTTCGAGGTGCGATTCCGGCCGACACACGGCCGCTCCGGCCCCCGGATCAAGGGCAAAACGATCCCGGGGCTCTTCCGCGTCAGCAGGTAGTCTCAGGCGAGGCGGAGACGGCTCGAGGTGCTCGGACGGCGGAGGAGACCTGGGCAGGTGGTCCTGGGTTCGTCGATGGTCGATCGAGCCTCCTCTTGGGCTCGGACCTGCAAGGTTAGGCGCACAAAACCCCAGCGAACAATTTGGTGGTTCCCGATGGTTCCGATGAGGCGAAGGATGGAGCGGGCGTAGAACTCCGGCGAGTGGCGGAGAGAAGAGTTCGGGCGGCTCGATCTGAGCGAGATCGAGGGGGAATGAAGGGTGGCGCGGAGTGACGGAGCGACGAGGAAGAAGATGGAGGTGGTCGGTGCGGCGGTCGATGATGGACGAGGTCGGAAAATGGAGGCGGAGCTCAGCTCCGCCGTGGGCTTTGATCGATGATTCACGGCGAATGGGTGATCGAGAGTAAGAACAGCTATAGGCCTACACTAATCTACGCTAAGGCTACAAAAAGACGAAGAGAAAGGAGGGGGAAACTCACCGAAGACGTCGGGCGATGAAGCTCGGCGGAGCTCCGGCGAAGGTCGGATCGACTTCGATTCGACGCCAACTGACGCAAACCCAAGGTCAAATCGACTCCTGCTGTCACCAGGAGCACAACTGGCTAGGGGTTTTCGAGTGGTTTTGGCGGAAGAAGGATCAAACTTTGAATCAAAGTCGGGGGATGTCTTTTAAAGGGTTGACGGCGAGGCGAGGAAGACGAGGCTTCAGCGCCTCGGTCAGTGATCCACAGCCCAAGGAATCACTTGGGCGTGAATCACCATCGACCGAGGAAAAGATTCCAAGAAGGAACCATCACCAAATGGTGATCGAGGCTCCCTCGAAAAAGGGGTGAACATAGGGTCAAACTTGACTCTGACAAGGGACAGACCTCGGTCAGAGAGTTGACCGAGGTCAACCAATGGAGCGTTCTGGTTGGTCCACGTGGACCAACCAGAAAATTCCTTGGCTAAAAACCTTGTAAAATGGATTAAAAATATCAGACGAATTAATTAAATTTTGGGTATAAAATAAAAAATGTTTGTAATTTTATGAAGTATTTTATGGTGATTTTTGTTTATTTTTATGAGCTATATTTTTACAAGTTTGTATTCTTACCCTTATAGGTATCTATATCTATGTATTTTATTTTTAAGTATTTAATTTTTGTTTTGATTTAGGTTTTTGTTCTTATTTTAATGTACATAATTATTATAAGTATTATTTACGACATTATAAAAATATAAAATTATATAAATAATAATCAAATAATAAGTTGGATATTTTAATATGTACAAGTATACAATGTGGGTCCAAAAGTCAACTTTCAAACCGTAGCTACGCCAAATGCGAAACCACCACCATTAATTAGATTATTTTCTTCTATATACAATTAAAGGTGAGTACGCTGCATTTGGAGTCTTTATTTGTGAGATACGGGTCTGGGAAGTTGGCATTCTGGATTTTTATTCAGACCATAACTTTTTATCTGTAAATTATTTTTCTGTGAAATAAATTTTGTATTTTTCTTTATTTTATTATCTACAACTTTCATGTACAAAGTTTCTTTATTTGATGTACAAAAAGTGGAACCAAAAATAGGTCCCAAAATGAATAAAGAATGAATAAAATGTATAGGTATTTTATCTATATTTCTGACCTTATCTCCCCCTACTTTATTCCTTGTCGACCTATTCATCAAGATGCCTAGGTCTCGGGGCTTCGGGTCATAAAATATTTACAATATTTTATTCTTTTTCTTTTCTTTTCTTTATTCTATAATTTTGGCTTTAAGAACCGCATTTTATACAATATTTACATACATATACATGAATGCTAAAATGCATGAATAAATGCTATTTACACGCATTTACTAGGGTTTTTCAGGCCAAAATGATAGAATAAAGATGATGAAACGTGGATTCATCATCCCCCTATACTTTACCTTTGCTAGTCCCTAGCAAACACTTATGCAATAAGTGCAAAAATAAAGAGAAAGAAAAGAAAAAGAAGAAAATTAGATTAAGTTTAATTATCAAACTTGTCTTTGCAAAATCGAAGTTTGGAGCTTAAGCCGGACCTTTGGAAATTTAGTGCGGTCGGAACCTTAATGAGAACCAAGTTTGGAATCCAACAGTCCTTGAGAATCCCAAAACTCTGTCCAAGTCTCCTCAATAGCCAGGTCAGAAATACTTCAACTCATACGCAAACTCTTACGACTATGAGTCTGACTCGTACAGTGTAAGTGATATGTAGCTCACCACCTCAGGAGTAGCAAAGAAACAACCTCCTCCAACCTGGTAACTCTAACCCCTCGGTCTAGCAACTCTTTCCTCGAGAAGCGGGGTATTCCCTTCTAAGTTCAAGTGCAACCGGCTCAAGAAGAGGGGGAAGAAGTATAGACTTTTGGAAGCTCAGCCAGTGTAGCTGAGTCTCCCGCTGCTAGCTTCATGAGATGTAACATGGATACCATAAGCTTTTGCTTTGTTGAACTATATACATACTCCGGTGGGATTATTAAATTTTCAATCCGACCCACCACTTTTTTGGAGTTCTTTTTGCATTTTTTTTTTCAATTGCATCTGTACAACATATCTACATGAGCAGCATATACAAGAAATTTTCCTCTTGAGCCAGTAGACTATCCCTCTTTTGAAGCTTTATTGCAACCCACGGCTTCTGTCTTTAGCCTTCATCACCACTAGACCAAGTTGAGGTGCACTTCCTTCACTATAAGAAGAAGAGAGGTTCCGCCTAGAAGTACTACCCTCATATGCTACCCCAAGCTAAAGGAAGCTGCCTCCTCACCACCTCATCCGTGGAGAGCTATGTGAAAGGTGCAGGTGTCCAAGTTAGGTCATTATCAACAAGAGTCGTGCGTGTGCCCCGAAGTACTCTACTTAGGCAGTCAAGAATCCATTGAACCAAGTCCCGTGATCCTCAAAGAATTAAGTCAACTAGACCTGAAGTACCTCAAACCCAGTTCCTATAAGGTTCCTGTTATTAGGTAGATTTTAAGGTCCAGTCAAGCTCCAATCTTCGGATTTTACTTAGACTTGTTCAACTATCAAACTCAATCCAAAAAATGCGAATGCTATGCAATGCAATGCAGAAAATATTTTTGTGATGCAATTTTCAAGATTTTGAACTTTTTATGGATTTTTGAAAATATGATGATGATGCATATGCAGATGCATTTTTTTTTGTATTTTTCAAGAAGATTTTTCAAATGTTTTTGGATTTTAATTTTTGCAAATGTTTTTGGGAATTTTTGAAAACAAAAAGTTTTTGGCTGAAAACTAGGTTAAAATATGTACACGGGAGTGCTTCTTATATATACAAGAAGTGGATTTTAAGAATTTACAGGGTAAGTGGTCAATTTTATACATATATACATATATAGTGGATTTTGGTGTGATGTGTATATTCCTCAAACTTATTTGAAAACAATTTTACACAATTTTTGAAAACTATAGTCCAAAATAATTTTTACAAACATTTTACACACATTTGAAAATCATTTTGCAAAGGTTTTCAAAACAGTATATATAGGTTTTTCAAATCATTTTTGCAACCATTTTTCGAACCATTTGCAAATCATTTTTCAAACATTTTATTTCACACAAAGAAAAGAAGTTTTACAAACCACACATTTTTACACAGGTTGAAAACACGAAACAAAATATTTTCAAAATAGTTTTCAATAGATGTTCACAAGGATTTTCAAACTATTTTTCAAACATTTTGCAAAAAACATTTTCACCTGATTTATTAATCAGTAAATACAAAAAGAATTTGAGGAATAACCACATCATTTTATTAAGGATTTTAATGAATTTTAAAGAATTATTAGCCATATTATTAAAAAAAATACGAAAGTACGAGTTATGGCTAAAGTATATACGTAGTATATACGACCCCCCTATACTTAGCTTGAGCTATGTCCTCATAGATCGGAGAGAAAAGAGAAGACATAACTCGTACTAAGTATAGGCAAGTCTAAAGAATAAATGAATGAATCGATGAATCAATGAATGAGAAGTTGACCGTCCCCCCTATACTTAGGATCAAATAATCCTAAGTATAGCAGACTGTACACAAAGCAGGGAGGGTCAAGGGTGGGAATGAACAGATCGTACTCAGATTGTCTCCTCCTATACTTAGGGTAAGATATCCCTAAGTATAGACAAGAAGAGGAGACAATGGAGAGGATCAAGATGAATGAGAAAAACTCGGGGTGCACACCCCCCTATACTTAGGACAAAGTACGTCCTAAGTATAGAAGACTGTCTACAAGGGGTAGCACCTTTTTGGTAGATGATGAAGATAGAAGAGGAAAAGAAGAAAAGAAGAAAAGAAGAAAATAGATGAGATTGGATATGAACAACTCGGGATGCACATCCCCCCTATACTTAGGATAGAGTACATTCTAAGTGTAGCAGTGATGAAAGGGATGGCATCAATTCGGTAGAATAAGATAAAAGAAGAAGAAAAGAAGAAAAGAAGAAAAGACGGAAAGGAAAAATCATTCAAAAATGTTTTGATGTGCTTTGCCTTCCTCTGTCTCCTTCAAGATATTCAACTCATCCTCATAGATTACTTGAATCGAGTCAACGACGGCCATGAATGTGTCATGTTCGAGGTATGGCTTCAGCAGCTGTCCATTGACTACAAAAGGCTGTGCGTCAGCTGACAGATTGGATATCAATACACTTCCGTTGTCACGCACCTGCCTAACTACAAACGGCCCAGTCCATTTGCTCTTCAATTTGCCTGGAAAGATCTTTAATTTCGCATCGAACAACCATACCTTCTGACCTGGATCAAAGGACTTGTGGCGGATGTGCTTATCATGCCATGTTTTGACCTTTTCCTTGTACATTAGGCTGTTGTCATATGCATAATCTCTGAATTCCAGTAATCTGTTCAGATCCAATTTCCTGTGCTGTCCTGCTTGCTTGGAGTCCAAATTACAGATATTAATAGCCCATAAGGATTTGTGAATAAGTTCCACGGGCAAGTGGCATGGCTTGCCATACACCAGGCGGTAGGGAGACATTCCCAAAGGTGACTTGTACGCTGTTCGATAAGCCCAAAGAACGGAATCAAGCAGCTGAGACCAGTTCTTGCGATCCGGACGCACAAGTTTCTGTAAAATTGTCTTGATCTCCCTGTTTGAACATTCAGCTAAGCCATTGGACTGCGGGTGATAGGGTGAAGCAACACGATGCTCGATGCAGAATTCTTGGGTCAGCTTCTTCACCTCTCTGTTTATGAAATGGCTGCCCCCGTCAGATATGAGGATCTTGGGAATCCCGAACCGTGCTATGATGTGATCTCGTAAGAATCGACAGACAGTCCGACTGTCTGCGGCTCGGGCAGGGATAGCCTCCACCCAACGACTGACATAATCGACAGCAAGCAGAATATACTCATAACCCTGACTGTTAGGAAACGGGCCCATGAAGTCGATCCCCCATGCGTCAAAGACATCTGAGATCTGGATGTACTTCAGAGGCATCGTATCTCTCATTCCTATGGTTCCACCCATCTTCTGACAGTCAGTGCAACCTTTGACGTATTCGTCTGCATCTTTGAACAATGAAGGCCACCAGAGGCCACTTTGAAGAACTTTTGCTGCCGTCCGTTTTCCTGAATGATGTCCTCCAGAATCTTGATCATGACATAAGGCGAGGACACTTGGAACTTCCTCCTGAGGAATACACCTTCTCCAGATGCAATCTGCTCCCTCACGAAACAGATACGGGTCTTCCCACTGATAGAAATGGATTTTAGACAAAAATCTGTCTACTTTCAACTTAGGCCAGTCCTGTGGGATCTTCTTGGCAACAAGATAATTCACAATGTCCGCATACCAAGGAAGTGAGGCGACAGACAGAATCGATTCATCTGGAAAGGTTTCTGTGATAGGCTGTAAGTTCGGCTCAGGAGACTCCGGTTCAGGAAGTCTTGACAGATGATCGGCCACTACATTCTTTACCCCAGGTTTATCTCTGATCTCCATATCAAACTCCTGGAGGAGAAGGATCCACCGGATAAGACGTGGTTTGGCATCCTTCTTCTGCTGTAAATACCTAATGGCCGAATGATCAGTGTAGATGATAACCTTGGACCCAAGAAGGTAAGATCTGAACTTCTCCAAAGCAAAGACTACCGCTAGCAGCTCCTTTTCAGTAACAGTATAGTTTCGCTGGGCTTCATCGAGCGTTCGGCTAGCGTAGTGAATTGCAAACGGTACATTGTCTTTTCTCTGTCCTAGTACAGCTCCGATGGCATAATCCGACGCATCGGTCATAATCTCGAAAGGCTGGGTCCAAATCGGTGGCTGTAGGACAGGGGCCTGTGTGATGAGCTCTTTCAACTGATTAAAGGCAAGGAGCACACGGTCGTCTACAATGAACTCATTGTCCTTGCCAAGCAACTCAGTCAGTGGTCTGGCCAATTTACTGAAATCTTTAATAAATCGTCGGTAAAAACCGACATGGCCCAAGAATGACCGGACTTGCTTGATATTTGTAGGTGGCTCTAGCTTAGAAATTACATCCACCTTAGCTGGGTCAACCTCAATGCCACGTTTAGAAACAACGTGACCCAGCACGATTCCTTCGGTCACCATGAAGTTGCTCTTCTCCCAGGAGAGCACAAGATTCACTTCGCAGCACCTCCGCAAGACTCGGTCTAGATACTCCAGACATTGATCAAATGAATCCCCATAGACCGAGAAATCGTCCATAAAGACCTCGAGAAAGCTGCCCACCATATCGGCAAAAACTGCAAGCATACACCTCTGAAAAGTAGCTGGGGCATTGCAAAGCCCGAACGGCATCCGTCTGAAAGCATATGTGCCAAAAGGACAGGTGAACGTGGTCTTCTCTTGGTCTTCAGGAGCAATAGCAACTTGATTATACCCAGAGTAACCGTCCAAGATGCAGAAATATTCCTTCGCGGCCAATCTCTCCAAGATCTGATCGATGAAGGGTAGCGGAAAATGATCCTTCTTGGTGGCAAGGTTAAGTCTTCTGTAGTCTACGCACACTCGCCAAGAAGTCGGTACTCTGGTTGCGATCTCCTCTCCTTTGTCATTTGTCACAATGGTGATCCCTGATTTCTTGGGCACAACATGCAGAGGGCTCACCCATTTGCTGTCGGAGATGGGATAAATGAATCCCGCATCACACCATTTCTGGATTTCTTTCATAACCACCTCTCGCAGGTTCGGGTTTAATCTTCTTTGCAGTTCTCGAGAGGGTCTGCAATCGTCCTCCAGAAAGATGCGGTGCGAACAGAGTGACGGATTGATCCCGTGGAGATCGGAGGTTCGCCAACCTATCGCCTTGCGGTTACGTTCAAGAACCTCCATCAGACGAGATTCTTGATCTTCGGTCAGATGTGCATTGATGATGACCGGGTACATGTTCGGTTCTCCTGCAAGGAAGGCATACTTCATATTGGAGGGCAAGGGTTTCAGCTCTGGCGGTGTCTGAGCTGCTTCAGTGGTGACCTCAGCTATTAATGCAGGTGGTGATTCTTTCAACTGTGCGATGTCCACCATAATCGGCTCTGTTTCTTCTCTCAGATCCTGACAGAGTTCCTCGATGATTTCATCTTCTTCCGAAGATGCTTCCAAACTCGGCTCCTGATTCTGAAGGCATAACGACCCCACGGTAGTACTTTGTAGTGCCTCAGCAAGGTCCTCATCTTGATCGATATACGGGAGTTCGACTGCGGTCTCCACTTCCTCCTCCGGGCAGAGGATTCCGTGGATCTCATGATCATCCAGGAAGAGGTTGGTATCTTGAATCTCGGCTAGAAAGTCGCAGTCTTCATCATTCTCGATCACCCTTGCACATGATACAGCTGTGGGTTCAACGGGCGTTTCTTCAGACAGGGTCTCTACTCGGATAATTTCATTACCAGCTCCAAAAGTGATTTCTCCTGTCCCATAATTCACTACGGCGTTTGACGTCCGCAGAAATGGCCTTCCGAGTATGATCGGGGTAAGGAGCAACGGAGCGGGGGACGTCCATATCTAAGACCACAAAATCGGCTGGGAAAGATTTTCCCTGAACCGTGACGATCACGTCCTCCAACAGGCCCCTAGGCCGCTTGACTGACTTGTCTGCAAACTGCAGAATCATCTTTGTAGGTTTGAGCGGTCCCAGCTTGAACTCCGTGAGTAGTGAGGCTGGCATCAGATTGACAGATGACCCGCTGTCGAGGAGTGTCCGTTCGAACTCTTGATTGAACATCTGACAACGTACAAGAGGTGCTCCCATATCTGGCTTTTTGTCCGGGAGGTTGCTGATGGCATTGACGGTGGCCATAGTGAGGATATGCTTTTCAGATTTACCACCTTTGCTTCGGGAGTTATGTGGGGTTGGCCTGCGCTTGGTTGTACATGCCTCCTTAAGTCCTTTCTTCACAGCTGGCATGTACTCAAGAGCTTTCATTAATGGCATATTTAACACCAGATTCTGAATAATTTCTATGATAGCAGGATCAGACAAAGCACTTTTCAAATTTTTCATTTTTTTGTGTTTTTTCATTGCTTCAGGAAAAGGAATATTTACAAACTCTTCTCCAATTTCATTCAGAATAGTGTCCGTGTTGTTGTTTACAGGTAGATGACAAAAAGGAATGGATTCATCTACAATTTGTGGACCAAAAACGACAGGCTCGGCTTCGGGTGCTGGCGTTGGACTTGCTGCAGGTGCGGTGCTCCTCCTATCAGGAGCTGACTGTGATGCGGGTGCAGACGTCTCCAATGCTGGCTGGTCTCCACCGAGGTTGCTGCTATCTTTTTGTATTTTTCTGTTTTCTTCATTTTTTTGTGATTTTCTGGATGCTGGTGCTGCTCCCAAAATGCTTGCTGGCCCTGGTGTTGGCTGGACTGACGATTCCCCGTCAGATGCAATCTGCTTTCCTTTCGCCGTCGCCGATGGCTGGAGTGTCCTACCGCTCCTGAGAGTAACAGCGTTAGATAAAAAACAATTAAATTCACCTGATTCGGGTCGGACACTGCCAGCTACCTGCTCCTTGCGTCGGAAATTGTTAGGATTAGCTTCGACCTGGGCTGGTATGACGGTTTTGGCTGCCGTCAGGTCGTCGATCTTCTGGTTCATCTCAGCCATGTTCTTCATTAACTGCTCCAAACAGGCCAGGGCCGGATTGACCGGTACAATCTCAGAAGATTCCCCCTGCTGGGGTCTAGACTGCTGATATGACGGTTGAGATTGTGACTGGTATCCTTGTGCGAATTGTTGAGGAGGGGGATTGGATGAGTACTGGGACTGGTGTTGGTTGTACTGTGCAGCCGGTTGCTGGTGATACCCTTGTCCACGATATCCGGACTGCTGAGGCCCATGTTGGTAATTCTGCCTCCACGTGTTTCCATGTGAGGGAGGCTGGTACTGGTAGGGCTGCTGGAATGGTCTTCCACCCTGGTGTTGCTGCTGGAAGGGCCTGTTGCCCATGTTCTGACCCTGAGAGTGTCCCTGAGGACGGGTCAGCTGCACTTCGTTGTTCCAGACGCCATTGATCTCCTGGATCAGCGGCGGGGGTGGAGAGAACTGCTCGGAGTAAGCGGGCTGGTGCTCTGGCTGATATACAACCATCTGTGTCTGAGGCTGCGGTGGCTGCTCCGGGACCTGCACGTAGTATACGTGCTGGACTGGCTGGGGCTGCGGTGGAGTCGGCTGAGGATTTTGCTGCATTGTAGGCTCCTTCTTCTCCGCGTTCGGCTCGGCAGAGGTAGACACAGCGTTGCACATGTTTGCATTCAGTGCACGGACGAGCTGCTCCAGCTGCTGGGAAATCTGGTCGAGCTTCTCCAGACCTTGGGTCCTCTTCTCTATAACTGCCAGTTTTTCGAGGTCCTGCGACCTCTTCTCAATGATGTCCACTTTGGACAAGTGGCTCCCGATGATACTCAGGTTGGAGCTTTCATCTTTGTCCTCAGTGTGAGAAGCCATGTTAACTGGCTTGCTGATGGCGGTTGGTGTCTTCATGTAGACCCGGGACGAGGATTGGGCTGCTTCTCCCTCAGCCATTTCTTCAAAGACATTCCATACAACATCCTCGTCTTTGTTGAAATGCGATCCGCCGCAAGCTGCATCGACTAGCTTTTGGCTCTCGAATGACAGTCCCCCAAAGAAGTGTTGCACGAGACTGGTCTTGGGTATTTCATGGTGGGGACATTTCTCCTGGAGATCCTTGAATCTCTCCCACGCTTCATGGATTGTCTCGTGCGGCTGTTGGCAGAAACTGGAGATCCGGGCACGCATCTGGTTTAATCTCCCCAGAGGATAAAATTTATGGAGGAAAGCAGATTTCAGTTCCTCCCAGGTGGTGACGATTTTCCCGAGATGATCGACCCAGTAAAGGGCCTTGTCTTGAAGGCTGAAAGAGAATGCGGTCATCTTGATCACATCCAGGGGAACTCCGGGGTAGTGAGCAGTGGAGCAGATGCGGTTGAACTTCTTGAGGAAAATATATGGCTCCTCAGTGGTGTTTCCATGAAAAGTAGGAAGCAGTGACAGAAACTGTGGCTTCAGTTCGAAGTGAGCATGCATACGTGGGATCTGAATCCATTCAGTGATGCGCCCTGCTCCTGGGTTGTATGTCTGCTTGAGCGTGGGCTTGGGCTGCGGTGGATCCTCTTCTGCTGCGTCAAAGTCAGGTCCCACTGAGAACTCATCATTGATTTCCTCGAAATTGGGATCGTCCTCCCGTCGGCCGTCTCTCGCATCGGCCCTTCTTCTCAGATCATTCAGCATGTCCTGGAAGGCGGTCTGGGCCAGGGCTTGGTTAGTCAGCTGCTGCTGAATGGCTTGGATGGAAGCCAGCAGTTGACTGTTGACCTCACCCTGCGTAGTGTATTGTCCTTCTGCGGCATGGTCTTCGGGCTCCTGCTGAGGCTGTGGTCCCTTTCCCCTTCCTCCTGCCATTTCTATCTCTGCTGGGTTGACTGTCTCGATTTCTAAGTCTGCACATGGTAGAATGCCTCGATCAGTCTGAATTGCAGCACCAGGTAAAGAGATGCGGTCTGTGTCAAGGTCGGCACAGAACTTTGTGAAGGATGGTGATGTGTAAGGAGTGAAATCAATGGCCATCCAAAACGGACAGAGTCCGGGACGAGAGTGATCCCGACTTATTGAAGAAGGCAGGGAGTCTGGAGATCGGTTCTTAGGGTTTGAACCGGTGTCTCGGAAATAGCCCTGAATTATTTGAGAGGGTGAGCGAATGGAGCCGATGTGGGTGTCGACAGAGCCTCGACTAAACTGTCCATTCGTCGCCATTTCGAAGATCAAGAGGAAGATCGATGTGGATGAAAGATACGGGGGTCAACAAGGAACAAAAAGGAATGCAAAACAGTAGAAGGCTCACAAGGAGCGAGGGTCAAATAGAAGGGGAGCAAAATTGCGCAAAGGCGCGATATTTTTGATCTTGACCTAAATGTGATTGGCAATCAAACACAAGACAAGGGAGTTCACCAACTCAACGCGTGAAGCCGTGAAGGTTCGGCTGTTATCTTTGTAATTTTTATCTTGATTTCAGGAATTTATCTTTCAACGAGTCCTTAGAGCGCTACGCCTATAGGAGCGAGAGTACTGACGGAAGAGTATTCCCGTACTTGTCCTCCTCCTGTGTAACCTGTAACTTGCGCTTTTTAAGGTCCTTGTAACCCTTCCTGGATCCCTACTCAGCCAAAGAAATAGAGGGAGGAAGCCGATAGGCGAAACCGATACTTCGGATCTCACTCGCAACGGAATCACCCGTGAGCGTGCAAGATCCTACTCGGACGCAGCCGGTGAGACAGACACCCCCGTGAAGGCGTGGCCTATGCTCGGTACTTCGGACAAGGTCGGCGCTCACACAATAGTGAGTCACCACTGGCGACCAAGCCCTACTCGACTACGTACGATAGTAGCGCCAATACTTCGGAAATCCAGGCGATACACAAGGCAGCCACAAGTTGGGTTTTGGGCTCTAATCCTTACGAACGCTCAACTCACTTGGAAGGAGACCTTCCCATGCAACCTGAAAACAAATGAGGGTGTTACTCTCCCCAATCAATGAGTCCAATTACCAATTTTTATTTAGGTCAAAGTTTTCTTAGCAGTCCCTTTTTTAATTTTTTTTGTGTTATCGCTTCTTTTGAGTAGTTTCAAACAAGCGCCTAACGATTTTGTTTTTTTTTCTTTATCCTAATGTATCCAAAATCAGAGGGAGAAAAGAGTCGGGAAAAGCCAATGCAAGTCGGCACTAAGATGGAAATCTCACCTTTGTGCCTATATGATGGATGCAAAGTGAGAAGACTTACAGTGAATCCCAGCTCTCTCCATGCGGGATGCAAGGCAGAAATTTATAAACCTAATCTATATGCCGGTTATGCAATGCGGAAATCGTCCTAGAATAGGCAACTGCTAGCGTGAAGAACCACAAGCTAGCTAATAATTCCCAATCCGAGTGTCCGGTCTTGGCTCACCCCTCCTCTGCCCAACACATTTGGAGTAGGAGAAAGCGCTTGTTCGGGTGTGAGCTCGCGGCGCGTGGATCGGAAGCTACTAGCTAACTATTTAATTAGTCTAAGTCCAAATACGAATCTATAGGAGCATGCAAAGATAGTTAGGTGTTTGGACCTATTCTAATCGAATCAAGCAGGACCTAGAACTAAGAGCTCAATCCACAAAAGAAAGTGAAAAATGAAAACAAAACCGGAAAATGACAGCGATAAAAACTCGTCAAAACTGCGGTGAGCCCCCGGGTGAACAAACACCCGGAAGTTAGGCCCGAAATGTCCAAGAGTTCAAGTCCTGTATTATTACAAATTATCAAATACTCTCTCTCTCACAAAAATAAAAAAAAAACAACTCTCTTTCTCTCTCTAGTTCTCCTGCTCTCTCCTGCCGGCTAGGGTAGAATAGCCGGCTCCTCCTCCCAAGGCTGCTCAGGATCCCCTAGGCGATCCTCCTAGGTCGGCGGTCCCTCGCAAGAAAACAAAAGAGATGTCAGACAGTTCAAAATAGATAATACACAAAATACAAGTAAGCAAGAATGACTAAGTGACTAGCAAGACCCAAAGGTACTCTACAAGCCGATGCTCCCCGGCAACGGCGCCATTTGAAAAGCGAGAGAGCGAGAGCCGCTAAATAGTGGTCTGACAAGTCAGACTCACTGTCGCTGGTGCGACTGCTCAAACTTCCTCGGTCTTCAACAATTAACCCACACAATCAATCAGAGAAAGAATAGCAAGGATTAAAATTTATTATACCCTACTAATGATGTACAATGGCAAGCAAGTAGGGGTCGAACACAAGGAGCAAAGGTGGAGAGCACGGATAAAAATCCAAACCTGAATCTAACAAGCAACTTAGCCAATCTAGAATTTTTGTGGGTTTTTTTTTATTTTTATATTTTTTATTTAATTTTTAATTTTATATTTTTGTATTTTGGTTTTTAATTTACTGATTTTTATATTTTATATTTTATATTTTTTTTCTTTTTCAATATTGGAAAGTAAGGACAATATAAAGAAAGACCAGTTAAAATATTAATAAAAGGGCACCAAAATACTCAAAAATTCAGAAATAAAATGTTTTTGGTCTTTTTAATAATTTTTTACTGTTTTGGTGATTTTTGGGGATTTTTCAAGATGTTTTTGGTATTTTTAAAGTCTGAAATAAAGCAAACAGTGGAAATACGGGCTGGCTGTGACAAAAATGCAAGTTAAAAATACCAACCAGTAGCAAAATTGTTTCACACTATTTTTCTAATAAAGAGAACAAAATTAAGAGTAAACAGAAGCTGAGTTTGCTATTTTTGGGTTTTTCTACTATTTTATATAATTTTTTGAAGTTTTTAAGAGTTTTTAATTTTTTTGTGTTTTTGTTTTGAGATTTTTAATGATTTTTGGACTGACACTAAAAGATAATAAAATAGACACTAAGTAGATTTTTGGGAATTTTTGGAGGTGTTTTGATATTTTTTTGGTATTTTCTAAGGTAGACAGTACACAAAAAGGCTGTTTTTGATTTTTTATAAATGGGAAAATAAAATAAAATCAAAAACTAAATATGTGGCGTGAAAGTACACGTGTCCAGTAGCCTAAGTCTATTTTTGTGGAATTTTTGGAGTTAAAATGATCTATGAAATAAATACAACAAGCATCCAATTCAAAATCAGGCCTGGCAGGGGTATATGTGCAATATGTTAAGCATCCAGGGGCATTCATGCAATTTTCACCAAGAAATCACGCGCAACTCACGTTACTCACCACTCACAGGGGCATAAATGCGATTAAAGAAAACCGGCAGGGCGTACATGCAATAGTTCCAAAAATATATTATATATCCTACGCACAGGGACGAAATCGCAAATACTGAAAAGTCCTGGGCCTATCTTGCAAAATGCCCAAAAGTCACATGCCAACGTCACGTGAGGTGACGTGGCGTGGATTGGAGTGCAAATAGTGATAAGGTGAGGGTCTGTGTGCAAATATTACAACACTTTGTAAACTACAAATAAAAGTTACTGGACTAAACAGTAAATACAAAAAGCGTGGGTTAAAAGTGCAAAATACCCACGGGGCTTGATCCAGCGGTTGATGGCGATCCACTTATCCACGTGGTGCACATCCAACGGTGCGTACCCCTTCGTCACGGACGGTTGGGATTAGATCTTCAAGGCTTGATCGGACGGCTGGGAGGCGCAGGAGATCAGACGGCCAATGATGCGTCTGGAGCGGGTGGTTGATCCAACGGCAGGGAGGGGTTCACGAAGAACACCTCCCCGGCGAACTTCGAGGTGCGATTCCGGCCGACACACGGCCGCTCCGGCCCCCGGATCAAGGGCAAAACGATCCCGGGGCTCTTCCGCGTCAGCAGGTAGTCTCAGGCGAGGCGGAGACGGCTCGAGGTGCTCGGACGGCGGAGGAGACCTGGGCAGGTGGTCCTGGGTTCGTCGATGGTCGATCGAGCCTCCTCTTGGGCTCGGACCTGCAAGGTTAGGCGCACAAAACCCCAGCGAACAATTTGGTGGTTCCCGATGGTTCCGATGAGGCGAAGGATGGAGCGGGCGTAGAACTCCGGCGAGTGGCGGAGAGAAGAGTTCGGGCGGCTCGATCTGAGCGAGATCGAGGGGGAATGAAGGGTGGCGCGGAGTGACGGAGCGACGAGGAAGAAGATGGAGGTGGTCGGTGCGGCGGTCGATGATGGACGAGGTCGGAAAATGGAGGCGGAGCTCAGCTCCGCCGTGGGCTTTGATCGATGATTCACGGCGAATGGGTGATCGAGAGTAAGAACAGCTATAGGCCTACACTAATCTACGCTAAGGCTACAAAAAGACGAAGAGAAAGGAGGGGGAAACTCACCGAAGACGTCGGGCGATGAAGCTCGGCGGAGCTCCGGCGAAGGTCGGATCGACTTCGATTCGACGCCAACTGACGCAAACCCAAGGTCAAATCGACTCCTGCTGTCACCAGGAGCACAACTGGCTAGGGGTTTTCGAGTGGTTTTGGCGGAAGAAGGATCAAACTTTGAATCAAAGTCGGGGGATGTCTTTTAAAGGGTTGACGGCGAGGCGAGGAAGACGAGGCTTCAGCGCCTCGGTCAGTGATCCACAGCCCAAGGAATCACTTGGGCGTGAATCACCATCGACCGAGGAAAAGATTCCAAGAAGGAACCATCACCAAATGGTGATCGAGGCTCCCTCGAAAAAGGGGTGAACATAGGGTCAAACTTGACTCTGACAAGGGACAGACCTCGGTCAGAGAGTTGACCGAGGTCAACCAATGGAGCGTTCTGGTTGGTCCACGTGGACCAACCAGAAAATTCCTTGGCTAAAAACCTTGTAAAATGGATTAAAAATATCAGACGAATTAATTAAATTTTGGGTATAAAATAAAAAATGTTTGTAATTTTATGAAGTATTTTATGGTGATTTTTGTTTATTTTTATGAGCTATATTTTTACAAGTTTGTATTCTTACCCTTATAGGTATCTATATCTATGTATTTTATTTTTAAGTATTTAATTTTTGTTTTGATTTAGGTTTTTGTTCTTATTTTAATGTACATAATTATTATAAGTATTATTTACAACATTATAAAAATATAAAATTATATAAATAATAATCAAATAATAAGTTGGATATTTTAATATGTACAAGTATACAATGTGGGTCCAAAAGTCAACTTTCAAACCGTAGCTACGCCAAATGCGAAACCACCACCATTAATTAGATTATTTTCTTCTATATACAATTAAAGGTGAGTACGCTGCATTTGGAGTCTTTATTTGTGAGATACGGGTCTGGGAAGTTGGCATTCTGGATTTTTATTCAGACCATAACTTTTTATCTGTAAATTATTTTTCTGTGAAATAAATTTTGTATTTTTCTTTATTTTATTATCTACAACTTTCATGTACAAAGTTTCTTTATTTGATGTACAAAAAGTGGAACCAAAAATAGGTCCCAAAATGAATAAAGAATGAATAAAATGTATAGGTATTTTATCTATATTTCTGACCTTATCTCCCCCTACTTTATTCCTTGTCGACCTATTCATCAAGATGCCTAGGTCTCGGGGCTTCGGGTCATAAAATATTTACAATATTTTATTCTTTTTCTTTTCTTTTCTTTATTCTATAATTTTGGCTTTAAGAACCGCATTTTATACAATATTTACATACATATACATGAATGCTAAAATGCATGAATAAATGCTATTTACACGCATTTACTAGGGTTTTTCAGGCCAAAATGATAGAATAAAGATGATGAAACGTGGATTCATCAGTAAGTTCTTGCATGTGACATGTTTTAGTAAGTTTGGTATATATTAGTAACATTGAAGAATGCATCAGTAAGGGGTTTTTATGTATCAGTATATATTTCCCATATTTTCTTTGGCGAATACATCAGTAAATATGAAGCTTTTATTGGTAAGTTTGTAGAAGACATCAGTAACATTCATCACTATAAAACGTAAGTATCAGAAACTTAGATAATAACTATGATTTTTTGCATCATATCTAACTATAAGTAAGTTACTAACATGTCACAAGTACTATTCTCAAAATCATTAGTAAATTATTACGTATCATTTGTAATTATTAGTAACTTATAGCATAATATATTTTAATCCGTAAGTTCTTAGCTTATTCAAGTAAGATTTTCAAAATCAACTTTAAGTTCAAATAGTAGTACATTTAAGTAGTAGTAAGCTATACAATACTCAAGTAATATTGTCTAAAGCAATAGTATCTTTTTTATTTAGCATTGTATGTATCAATAACGTAATGCATCTGTAAGTATCAGGTAGTAGACGAATGTATCATCTGTAATAATTTCAACAATCAACAATCAACAACCATCAAAATTTTCTCATTCATAAAGAATTTCATGTTCAAAAGAAAGATACTACATTTAAATTTTGAACAATACATGTACATATTTACATCATCTCTATATACATGTCTAAGATATCAAATTTCTGTTAATCTTTCTTCTGAACACTTGTAAGTAGTATAGCTGCTATATCCGCACGAAACTTGGGGATATCTTCGTTTCGGAACACTGGATCTTTTCCTTTGCAAATGAATTCCATATACTTCATTACATAAACCCCACAATCAATGGAATCACTTCGCTGCATTGGGATTCCTTTTTTTATCTCTACTGGCCACTTTTCAAGGTGCTCTCCAGTAAATAGCATGAAGTATTCTGCCATCCAATCAACCTAAGGGTATTGTTAAAGAAATATGTTAGTAAAAAAATATATCAAAAATGGATGTATCACAAAAATTAATATCTTTTTACCCATTTTCTAACATCCATGAGGTGTTTTTTCATCCCAGCAAGTGAATTGTATGAAATGAATTTCTTCTCATCAAAATCAGCCACGAGAAGATGCCAATGATTGGAGGTGTGGATTACACAAAAGACTTTTTTTACACTGTCAAACATCGTTCTTGTGCATGAGAACAAATTATTTAGAGGCTCATAATCTTCTTCTGTTGCTTCTTTCACAGTCTTTGGGAACAATTGCTGAAATGAATAATATTTAGTTAATATAACTTAAATTAAAAACAAAAAATAGGTAAGTACTATTACCATTTGAGCCGTATTTGCAAAAATAAATGGGCACTCCACATCACTTTCTTGATATGATTTGTAAAGCACATCCATGAACATGTCCAAAATCACATCTATGACCATTTTATTATAAAGTAGGTCTTCAATGTGTATTCCATTGCAAAAGTTGTCTCCTGGACCATGGTAAGTTGCTCCCATACTGAAATGTAAGTTAAGTTGTAACATTACAAAAAAATCAACATAAATATATCATGAAATGGGTCTAATAAATTCATTAAATCTCCACTTACTTGGCGACATGATCCTTCAGAAATTCATGAATGGTTGCCCTCTCTGATTCAGAAATTACATCATATCCAGCGTAATCAATGCGATTTAAATTGTAAACCTATAAATAAATTTAAGAAATATTATCATTATATTGTGTTATTGCATCATTGTAATTTCTTACTTTTGAAGCATCAACAAAAGAATTTAAGCATTTGTATTTATGTAAGCATTTGCAACTATCATTAAGATATTAAAACAACACAAGTAATATTCTCAAATGCATCAGTAAGTTCTTTGTATCATTTGTAATATTCATTATCAGTAAGTTCATGTACATTTTTAAGTCATATCAGTAATATCTCAAATACAGGTAACTTTAAAGTCATAGTATATTTTTTTTCATTATCAATTAGAAAGTTAGATGCATGTACCAGTAAGTTCATGATGCTCACCGGTATCAGTAATTATGATACTTGAATCAGTAATTTCATGCTGACAAAAGTATTCGTAAGATCGTAACTCTTATCAGTAACATTGAAGAATGCATTAGTAAGATTATTTTATGAATCAGTAACTATTTCCCATATTACATTTGGAGAATACATTCAGTAAATTTGAAGGTTCTATCAGTAACTTAGATGAAGACATTAGTAAGTTCCATCATCTTATAAGTATCTTTAATATCAGTAAGTTAGATGAAGACATTAGTAAGTTCAATCATCTTATCAGTAACTTTAATCTTTAAACTTAAAATAACATTAGAGTTATGGTTCTAATATTGGAATATGCATCAGTAAGATTCATTCAATATGAAAATTACTCACCCTATATTTCTAAGTTCGATAGTAACTTATTAAGTATCATTATTTTCTAACAACATAAGTAATATACTCAAATGCATCAGTAAGTTCTTTAGTATAATTTGTAAGAATCATTCAGTATGAAAATTACTCACTTAATATTTCTAAGATCGACAGTAACTTATTAAGTATCATCTCTAAGTATCAGGTACAGAAAGACACTAGTATTTGTAATTTAATAAATGAACAATAACTTAATATTTAGCATATGAAATTTATTAAACTACCATCAATTGAATGACACTAAATCAAAAAAAAATTTAAAATCAACAGTATATGAAAAGTATGGTAGGATGATTTCATACCTCCAAAGCTTGCTCTTTGTTGTCTTCAATCTTTGGAACTTCATCTTCATCTTCTACTGTCATCACTTCTTCAATATTCTTTTTTTCAAGCTTTCTTTTTTTCCTTACTATTTTCTCCTTCATTGGGATGGTTTGTGCATTTTTTTCTTCCTTTATTGCTCTTCTAGACTTGACCCTTTTCGACATGCTGCTAGGAGTAATAAGCTTCTTGCTTCTACCCTCTTTGGAACACATGGTTTAATTTTACCACGATCTTCAAAATCCTCCTCAATTCCAAGATCAAAGGATGGTGATTCGATCTTTTTGGTGATATTATTTTGTTCTTCTTGATCACCAACCTTGATTGTCTTTTCCTCTTGTTGCTTTACACTAACTGATTTTGCAAAGAATTCCTCAAACCATTGCTTTAGAATAGAGATTTCGACCTTCAGCTTCTCATTCTCCCTCAATGTATTCTCATATTTTTCTTTCATGTTTTTGTACTCATCCAATGTGGGCATCTGAGAAATGAAACTCTCCAAATCAGTTATTTTCTTCTTGTATTCTTCACATTTACACTCTGGTGTATTTTGATGTTGAGCAGTCTTCAAAATTGATGTCATTGAACAATCATCAAGTTGCCGTTGTGGTGGTACAATGACACGCAATGCATAAGCAGTTGAGATGTAGCCCTCTATTACGAAGGTTTCATAATCAAATATGAATTCATTTGGGTCTATCTTGAATAGCTCTTTTTCTTCATAGTCTAGCTGGACAACAATCTAATGCAAGGAAATATATTTAGCCATCAATCAAAATTCATTTTAATAAAAAGTATCAGTTCAAGTTAAATTAATAATGACAAGCATTAATATTTGTAAATGTATCAGGCTGTCAGTAGATTTGAAATCAGTAAAATTGACGCATGAAGTAAATTTGAAGTAATCAGTAACTTGCATCAGTAACTTGAATCAGTAACTTTCAGTACTTGCATCAGTAACTTCAAAAATTATATTCAATAATTGCATCATTAACTTGAATCAGTAACTTGCATCAGTAACTTTCAAAACTTGCATCAGTAACTTCAAAAATTATATTCAATATTAAAATCACAAATGAAAATGTAAATAAACTTATGTTACCTGATCTTCATTAAAGTTCATGAATTGTTCAATGCTGACTTTGCAAGGAGTTGACCATTTCCTAATTCTCGGCAAGAGATTTTGATTCAATGCATGTGTTGGGAATAAGTGCTCCAGAGCCCATGCCTTAAAAGAATTTGACATAATTAAATATTTGATAAATATTTATTAAAAGCAAACTAGTAGTTAGAGATTAAAAAAACTTACATATAAACACACTGCACATCAGTTAAGTAGCCAACTGTACCTTTCCCATCAGATGATGAACGCTTCCTCATTTTTTCCACAATGTCTTCCAAGCGTTGCATTATCATAGTCCCAACTGCATTAGACCAATTGAAGAAACATGTATCTTCAATTGAATCTATGTAATTTAGTAGCACCTTTGGGAAGCAGAAGTTCGCTTCGGGGAATAGAAATGTACACAACATCAATGATATTAGACATCTTATGTACATTCTATTTGAATGATCATCTTCTTGAGATCTTAAAGATTCAAGCATGTCACAAATGTTATGACGATTCAATAACATGCTTGGTTGGCAAAATTGCTCTTCGAATGAACTTGGCCATTCAAACGAAAAACCCCTTAGTTGTATAGGAAATCCTGATGAAGGCAACCCGAAAATCAAGCCTATGTCATTATCTGAGAATACGAGTTCTTTCTCTCCGAACTTGAAAATCCGATCTCCTTGATATCTTTGAACAATAAAGTCCAATACTTGATAATTGATATCAAGTTTTGTAATTGAAACCAATCTTGAGAAAGCGGATTTATCGATCAACTCCTTATGCCTTCCACTCAACTTGTTGTTTCCAAGATATGTTACAAATTGCTTTATGTAACATCTGTGTTGGATGCAATATCTCGTTGCAATAATGAAATTCCTATTAGTAAGTTATTGTATTAGTAAGTTATGCAATATCATGATGTAATATTAGCAAACTCATTAGTAATAATTGCAGAAGAATACGTAAGTTCAGTAAGCATACTGATGCTTTAAGTATGCATACTGATACTCTTTTTATGGTTTATTCTTTTAGTCAATGATGAATATGAACTTATAACCATTTAAAATTTTGCATATAAAATAGGCTTTTCTTAACTTACAATCTTAGTGGATATTTTCTAACCTGGCAATGGTTCTATCTTTGCATCATCCTTTACATTTGCAAGACTCAAAACTGATGCTCTTTCTACACAGCACAAAAGTTTGTGAATAGTAAGTTATGATATTAGGTATTACCATTTTGTATGTTAATATGCAAACTTACCAGTTGTAATTTCAGTAGTTTTACCTCCCTCAAAGCTTGTATCTGCATTAAGTTACTTGTTAAGACATAATTGAATTATATTATATATTTTAAAGTAAACAATAACAAATTTACCACTTGTAGATTCCATAGATCCCTTTTTTACATCTTGCGGTGTTCGTCTCTTGTAAGAAACATCAAATGTTTTTGCTTGTTCCATCTGCAAAATAGTAAATGAAATACTAATATCAATTACTGATATAACAATTTTAGTGATTTCAACAGGAACATCAAGTATTAACTAATTTACTGAACCATAAATTTGAGATAACATATTTGATCTTAAACGAAAAAATTAAACGAAAAAATCAAGCAGTGATCTTTGCCACAATATCTTATGTAAAATTACAATACACATGCGTTTGTAACATCCATGATACAATCAGTAAGAATTTTTTATTTATTAGTAACTTGTTACTGTAACATAAGTAATAGGTTTTCTATATGATAGGGTAATTGTAGTAGAATAAATGGCTTTGATGGACAGGTAAAGAGTTGTAATACTCAAAGATGTATCATGCATGTCGCAAATATTCAATATTGTGACCGTGATTTCTGTAAAAGGAAATGAAAACCATAATTGGTAACCCTAGCGAAACGCAGATATCGCTCTATAAGGACATACACATATTGATCAACGAATTGTAATATAGTTTGCAAACGAGTAATTCATAGAAGATTTCATACCGATTAAAGGTTTCTTCTCCAAAACTTCGATGACTATTCACCCTTGTCGACCTTCAACAAGGACGAAAGAAGAAGTGTTTCCGCCACCTCCAAACGAGCGACTACTCCAAGAGCAAACTTGAAAAAAAAGTATGACCTAAAAGAAATAAACCCTTCCGTTGGCAACATCGTTAATATGAAATTTTATTTGATATAACTACAATATAAAAGAAGTAATAATATTATACTCAACAGTAATTTTATTACAGGCGTTGGTAAGAGTAATACCTACGATAAGTAATTTTGCAATGGTTATCAGTAACTTATATTTATCGCAATTCTTTTGGCAACATGTATATAATTGGTAACTTTATATCAGACATTAGTAACTATAGAACAAAGCTTCGGTAATTTTTATATCAGACATTAGTAACATATACAAACATATACAAAGTTTGGTAACTTTATATTAGACATTAGTAACTATAGATAAAACCTTCGATAACTTTATATCAGACATTAGTAACATATACAAATTTCATTGTTTATTAAATCTGAAACGTTAGTAAGTGTAGAATCAACCATTAGTAACTTTGTATATATAAAATAGTAACAATTTAACATATACAAGTAATTCTTTTGACAACATGTATATCATTGGTAACTTTATAAGAGTAATACTTGCAAAAGAATCAGTAAGCACTAGTGTAGCACATGTAAGTATCAGTGAGATTTATTATGACATAAGTAATATTTTCATTTTCGATAGTAACATTTGCAAAAGAATAAGTAAACTCCTATGTTTCAGATGTATCAGTAAGTTATATGGTATCACCAAGTAATATTATCAATCTCATTAGTAATAACTGCGAAAGAATAAGTAAGATTTATTATGACATAAGTAATATTTTCATTTTCGATAGTAACATTTGCAAAAGAATAAGTAAACTCCTATGTTTCAGATGTATCAGTAAGTTATATGGTATCACCAAGTAATATTATCAATCTCATTAGTAATAACTGCGAAAGAACAAGTAACACAATCTTTTAAAAGTAAATCTTATAGCCGCGATTCGTAATATTATAGAAGATGTTAAGTAACTAAAATATTTACGAATGGTATTGTCAGAATATGAAATTACATTAGCAACATTACTAACCAAAAGTGAATTTCTTAAGAATCAAAAGTGAAACGTTTAGTAATACTTTGTGTTGTAGAACAACAAATGCACAAAAGCATATGAATTAAGGTCTTAAAGAAAGAATATTAAGACGTATTAGCGATAATTCTGAGATCGAAAATACATCTTTAGCAAAGATTAACATCATCTTTAATCTGAGATTGAAATGTTTGCGATTGTGTAATATATCGTTTGTACTAGATTAGAACAACTTGAGCTAAATTTAAAAAACAATAAAACTTACGTATATCGTCGATGAACTCCAACACAATATCGCTCTCAAAGAAGAAGTAGGGTTTCTAAGATGGTCGTCCGTGAATCGCCAAGAAAGAAGCCTCGATTGACATTTTTGGTATTAAACATAAGTTAATTACTCTTCAAGGAAGGAAACTAAACTCCGAGGATTTCGCGCGAGCTGTTATCAATTTTCTATTTTGGCTTTGTCTATAATTAAATTCTGAACCATACGATTAGGATCTAACGGGTCTAATCATGGGCTCATTTAGTCTAAAATGGGCATAGTGCCCTCTAGATAAGCCCCCCCCCCCCTCTCTCTCTCTCTCTCTCTCTCTCTCTCTATATATATATATATATATATATATATATATATATATATATATATATATATATATGGGTAAAATGGGGCTGCCCCCACGGAGTAGCCAACTTGGCTACTCCCACCCCTATTTTTCCCTCATTTTTTTATTTTTTTGGAAAATAAAAATTTGTATATTCATCATTATATCCCTCTCACATTCTATTAAAATTTCGTCAAATTTGTATATATGTATGTATGTATGTATGTATGCGATCTACCAACGTATCCATTTTGTACAGATTTTGACGTCCGCATCATTTTAAAATAGACACATACATGGATACTACTTTGATATCTACAAAAATCCATATTCATATTTTTATATCCATATTCATATATGAATATAAGTGTAAAATTATTTTTAACCATGCACAACATAACTTTATACATTCTTTCGTCATATTTGATATAATTGTTATGTTGTAAGCATATTTAGTATATCTATATCAAGTGTATTCCATTTGATACATATATATTTAATGTCATTTATAATGTATTTCTAGTATTATTCGTATGCGATCACTATCTATTTTACATCGATATCGTTTTTTAAGGATATAGTTATATAGTTTTCATATATGTTAATATCCGTATCTATATCCATATTCGTATCTAAAAATGGATAAAGATATGGTATTTTTTTTGAAGCGATTCAAAGTTTCATTCATCATGTCTAGCCGGCATCACAACAAAAGTTGGAAATACAAACCAAACCCGGTGTTCACTCACCTCTAGCGTAGGCTAGCAGAGGATCAGCCCAGAACAAGAACATCCATCAGTCAGCAACCCAAACTCGAAAGCACCAACTCCCACCTACCAGATTACTTAGTTATGCAAAACAGTTGAAGTTTAAAACTAAACGAACCCCACATATCGATTTGAAGCATGGATAGAGCATGGATGAGTAGTAAAGGAGATAAATAATCTCCCTGACGAACACCATGATCTGGTTTTAAAAAACCCACTGAGGTTCCATTAACTTTGAAGGAAGTTCTCATAGCGTGCAACTGAGCCTCATCCAGGAGATGAATTTATTTGCTAGGTTTGCCGCTCTTAGAGGTTCAAGGAGAAAACGACTAAGACGATTTTAAGGATTAAAGCTTTAGTTTTTGATCTCGACTAACAGTTAATAATGGAAGATGTAATTATAAAAGCATCAACGCTTGGTCTTTCTTTTTAAAATGTGCATTGTGAGGGTGGGATCGAGGGTTTAAGGATCTTGTCCCATCTATTTGCCATCATTTTCGAAATGATTCGAATGGGAAGATTTATCAAACTGATGGGTGATGATTTTCAATCTTAGTGGGGTCACTTTTTTGTAGATCAACGCAATAATAGTATTGTCGATGTGTTTCACTGTATCTTGAATGAAGCCGATGATGTTGAACTGATTGACCATGCCCATTAAATCTTGTTTAAGTAGAGGCCAAAATTCTCGAATGAATTCGATGATAATGCTATTCGATCCAGGCACTTTATTTCTTTTAAATGATCTAATTGTGGATTCCACTTCCTGTAGTGTGAAGTGCTCAACCAATGATTCATGATTTGGCGTTGAAGAAAACAAGCCCTTGGGTGTGTTCGTTTTGGGAATATCTCCAACAATAAAGGCACTATTCCTCTCCATTTCAATCACCTTCCTCGTACGGCTATTTTCCTCATCCCTTATTCCATCATTATTCCAATCTTTATTCTACCTTACCTACTATTATTCTACCTTATTCCTGTCCTTCCAGCCGAACAAGAATTTTGCCTTATTACAGCTTATTCCTCACCTTTATTCTTGCTTATTTCTGAACCAAACGTACCTTTTGAGATTGCAATGTGGCATGACTTATGGGATCACTGAAAAAAATTTTGAAAAAAGAAAGAAGACCTCACTCACACCCTTGAAATCTGAGGTAAGGGCCCCATCAGATTTCTGCAGTGATTTTTGTTTGCTCTGGCCAAGGCCATCATTTTTCGAAATCTTGTATTTGAGTTCCCTCCTTCAAGTATTCAGAGTGGATCCTCTGCTGTAGTACAGCAGGTGCTGTACTCGCAAGTGCCGTCCGATGGGGATCGGATGGTCTTTGTAGGGGACCGATCATCCCCGACCCCCTATGATGGCCGTCTGATCCATTGAACGGCTCCCGCGAGTACAACACCTCAAAGGATCGGTCCTCTCGTCATATTTAACCTTGGCTCTTTGAGCCCACATTTTGAACTCATCAATTGTCAGATCTTCTAGCAAATTTAATTCTAAAAGATTCCCGTTTGTGGATCCATCAATCCTGGTTTCTAGTTTTTTATTCTCTCTCCCATGAGATTGATTTGTCTAGCTAGGTCCAGTAGTAGTCTTTTTCGTCAAGCCTTAATAAGGGATTTTACCTTTTTTTCATCTTCTAGCTCAACAGTGGAAAGGATTACCAGATCGAAGCTTCAAAGACCATGCTTTCTTCATCAATTCAACAAGGGATGGTTTCGAGAGCCAAAAGTTTTAAAAGATGGGGTTTGATTCCCTATAGTTTCCGCAAAGTAAGAGAAGGATCATATGGTTGCACCTTCCGATAAGGATATGATAACACTTATATCAGCATCTTTAGCATCTTTATTCTCCAGTTTGCATAATTAGGGTCATCGCATACATGACTACTAGGCTTGATAATGGCTTCTTCCCTTTCTCTCTTTTGCTTTGCCTCTCTTTAACTTTTTATTCAAATGAAAAAGGCTGAGAAGATTAAGCTTTCTATTTGGACTCATCTCCTTCTGGAAATTCTTTCTGATTTCGGTTCCTGAATCTGATCTATTCCATCTGCTGCTGCTGTAAAGTGAAGCCCTTAAAAATTCGTTGGGAACCATTATGTCACATCCTAAGGCACCCTTATGTCTGCCACTCCACCAGCCAACACTTTAGACATATGGATCTCATCATTTAGGGCAGAAGAGGCTTCATCAGAAACATATATATATATATATATATATATATATATGAAAATTATCCAATGAGCCCTGTGCCCATTTGAGATGAGATGAGCCCACTCATTTCTTACCATTATTTCCTATCTTTTTGGGCTTAATAAGTATTTGTTTACAAGTGTTATATCATATTCTTACTACTAGTAACTATTTTCAGGAAAAAAAACCTTAAATTCATACAAAATGATTGTATTATTATTTGTATTACTATTCTCATTTATATTCTTACTAATGACCATTTCTTGTGAATCTAAGATCTTCTTTATATGAAAATAGTTACTAATAGTAAGAATATGATATAACAACAGTAAATAAATAAGCATTGAACTCAAAATGATGGAAAATATTGGTAAAATATGATTGGGCTCATCTCATCTCAAATAGGCACAGGGTAGGATTTCTTTCAAATAGGATTTGGTCCTTCCATCCCTAAAGAAGGCCAGCCTCTTTTGTGTATAAACAGGATGACTTTAGTAGAATACATATATAGTTTTGTATTATAATGTGAAGTTTTAATGTTTGTATTATAAGGCGCATTTTTGTATGCGGCTTTGTATTTATAACGTGCACCTATAATACAAACTGTATGCGTATTCTACTAAAGTGTTCGTGATTTATACAAAAAAGGGCCGGCCTTCCTGAACTCAGGAAGGACTGCGTCCTATTTGAAAAGGCCCCTATATATATATCTGTAATAATTTCCTGCGCGTATTACACCTGCAGGTCACTGCACATATCTGTATGGTTCATTATTCTTACCAGTCTGTATGTATTAAAGATGACACATGCATTGAATCCTTCATTTCTAAATCAATTATATATAGTCTGAGCAATATAGACAGATTATTTTAAGTGGGGAGCTGTGGATCTTGCTTTCCCAACAAAATAATGGAGCGACAGGGCCATGTCTAGCTGGTGCCGGTCTTCCATATCATCTTGCCTCCAAATATGGACACCTCTCTCTCACAGAATATCAGAAGACCGAGAGGGAATCACACGTTCCACATTTCTTGTCGATGTGCAGCTGACGTAAAGATTCTGGTGATGGAGAGGTTCTAATTATGATGCGGATGTGTCGTATATATTATGTGGAGTCATGTCATATCTAAGTGAACAGGTAAGTTTCTGTCTTAACTATATCTGATTGTGAGGGACAATCCATCGAATTATATTTTTATATTGTGAGATCGAGAGTCCAATCAGTCGGAATCCGATATGTAGATTTTGTCTTCACTTGATTATCATAAGAGCAAAGTCAAACTTGTCATGTTCTTAATTTATTTAGCCCTGCATGCCTTGGGTTATCTATCTTAATGGCTATCAGGTCTCATGGAAGTCTTACCGACACTAAAATAACCTCTACTTTCGAACACTATTTTTGATTAAACAGTCGGATTAAAAAGCTGCAGGTTACAGCTAAACGTGCGTGAAGGTCTTCCCATCCTCTTTTTTATTTTATTCTAGAATATATTGGTATTTAGTCGAAGTCAACGCAGCGAGACAGTCCAACTTCTCCGTATATTCCATCTAATTTTCTACCTTCAGCTAATTACCATTACAACAAAAACTAATATATGACAATTACCATTACAACAAAAATTAATATATGACAATGAATAATTTGAATATATGTTGTTGTATCTTTCAATGTTAAATTACAACAACAATATTATTTATTACAATGTTTACAATTTTGCAATTTGCAAAAAAAATCCAATAATCTATTGATCTTCTCATTAAAATTTATAGTAACCGATGCTAATTTAGCAATAGTAATGAGAGAAAGTTAACGGATATATAATCGTCATTATGTGAGTCGCTACTATGAAGGACGAAGATAGGATTTAATTGTAGGAGGGGCCACACGTAAAATTGTACTTGCAATTTATTAGAAGAATTATATTATTTCAAGAATCTTTTATTAACATTGTAAAGTTATCTTTATTTTTTTATACACATAAAATAAAAAAAGTATGATCAAACTTGTAGTGCTGCGAATCGCGAAAGCACGTGTAAACGAGATCAATCAAGAAAGCAGGGAAAGACATATTTACAAGGTTCACTCGTAACTGGGCTACGTCGATTGATTTTCACAATATGGAGAAAGAAAAGAGTACAAAGGATACAAAGAGCCCTAAACCTAAAGAGTTTATATGCTACTGTTGTACAGACAGATACTTGAAACAAATGGATTTATATACCCAACTAAAAATAGAATCGCTCATAAAAAAATTGCCGGGAGTGCTGCCACCCATGCCCTTGTTGGGGGGGGGGAGGGAAGAGTGCACCTGCTCCCCTCCCCCACCCCTCCCTCTAGACCCCCCCAACACCAAGCGAGATCCCCATCTTGTTGGGGTATGGTACGACATAAGGGGGTGCATACATGTTTCTTCAACATGGGCCATATGGTTAGGATTCAAGGCATATCAATAATCTCCACCTTGAATTGAATCATCTAAGAAGCTTTGCCAAGCTTCACTGTGCCACCGCCTGCCCTCCTTGGGGCTACTGCCAAGTGTCGATATTGAGAAAGTCCAAACAGTATTTGAACTTACTCCCATAAACTGTATTTATCGGTTAGATTATATGTTGTACCAACCTTCTTCACCTTGATCATCTCCTCAGAACGAATTAAGTGATATCTGACATCTATGTGCTTGATCCTCTCATGATGCGCATGATCCTTGGCTAAGCATATCGCACTGAGATTGTCACAATATACTACAACCTGATTTTATTGTAGACCAAGATATCCAAATAAGCCCTCTAGCCAGATGCCTTCCTTTGCAACCTCTGTCAAAGCCATGTACCCTGCCTCTGTGGTAGACAAAGTAATTGATGGCTGTAAGGTAGCCTTCTAACTAATGATTGAATTCTCTAAAGTAAAGATGTAGCTTGTCATTGATCTCCTCCCATCGAGTTATGCAACATAGTTTGAATCCGAATATCCATCAACCAAACATTCCGAATCATTTCTGTTGATGTGTCTAATGTCTGATGTTCCTTAAGGATATCGAAAAATCCTTAAGCGCATCACGGAAGCATGAGGATCTCATCGTATGCGATCGGGAGTGACTAGTCGCACTAGTTGCTCGATGTAGCGGAATTTTAAAAAAATTTTCATGCGATGAAATCACATGATCAAAGAACACTTCTTGGATCGTTTCACCTAAACCACAAACAAGTATTAGGGTTACTTCTTGAAGCATGGTTGCGATCGAGTCTCTAAACGAAAAGACCTCCTGTCTCAAGTCCGATCCGACAGAGGAGATGCTTGCGAGCGTGTTGATAATATATGTGCTTCTCGCAATCCATGTTGCTTATCCAAGCGACGAATCTCCTGATCTCGTCACACGAGATAAGACGTCTTCTTCACGAGCGAGGCACGCCGAAGGAGATGGAGATCCAAGAGCAAATGATCCGGCGACATAACGGAGACACTGCAGTTATGGAGACTCTCTCTAGGGCTTCCATGGTGGATGGCCATATGAGAGAGAGAGAGGGCATGTAGAGAGAGAGAGAGCCTTATGTTCTCATTATGTGTAAAGAAGAGCAAAGGGGGTGCCTCTCCTTTTATAATATTTTGGGATCAACGGATCTCAATCCATGGACAACACAAATCCAGTGGCTCACATTGATTTGTGTTTCTTTTAGTGGCCAAGATTTTGTTGGTAAAAACCAACAACAATTAATTTAATTTAGATTAAATATATATTGATAAATCAATATGATTTAATCCCAAATTGAATCAATCAAGTATGGACATTGTGGAATGAAGATTGCCTCCTTTCATAATATGGGAGTTGGTGACAATCTCATGTCATCTCATGAGATCTCATGAGATTACATTATTCTATGGAAATCTCCAAGATTTACAACAATACTTGTTTTAAATTATTCAACAAAAATAACTCATATTTTTTTTGTGAATATTACAATCTTGCCATTGGAAAATTGTGAATCACATTCACCATCCAAAATAAAATGTGAATTACATTTTCAATTAATTGTCCAATGTGAATCCAATTCATATCAATATTTAATTAACAAATATAAATTACAAATTACTCTTTTCTATATTATAAATCACATTTATAATATTGATGACCAGCCTAAGCGATCGGGGTAAAAGGTCTAAAATGGTCGTTGCGACCTCAATCACTCGGGCTGAGTCAATCAAGAAAAATCAATCACTCAAATCAGATAAAAACAAGCAAGCACAAAATGGAGCGATCTAGCTATAGGATTAACCTGGTATAGCTCCCAGGGTCGAACACAAGGAGCACAGATTGGCTAAATAGCCTACGATGTAGTCAGAAATCCAAGAGAATACTTTTTTTTAGTGGTTTTTATTTGTTTTTATATTTTTTTAGATTTTTTAAATGATGAGAACATTAAAGAAAGCACACAGATAATGGACTTCAACAATTTATTTAGAGCATTAAAAGTCAAGCAAAAATTCAAACAAAAATATTTTTATGTGTTTTATAATTTTTTATGTTTTTGGTGAATTTTTGAGATTTTTCTGATGTTTATTTTATTTTCTAAAAATCAAACAATGCGAAAAACAGAGGGTACTGTCCAGCAAGGCTTAAGACCCAAAAATAAAATATTCTTGGATCTCAAAAAGCCCTAAAGGTAATTTTCCTATGATCTAGAAAGAATAAGGAAAATTTAGGCACCCTAATTATTGTTTTTGGATTTTTAATTTAATCTTTATAATTTTTATGAGTTTTTAGGGGTTTTTCAATTTTTAGGGTTTTTAAGTGATGATAAATAGCCAAAATTGGCTAGAAAATCACACAGCAAGCAAACTACAATACCTAATTTTTTTAGAATTTTTGGTGGAGTTTTTATATTTTTTTGGTATTTTTAAACCTAGACAGTAGCTGAAAAGGAGGTTTTTGAATTTTTAAAAATAATAAATGAAATCAAAAATGTCCTCAAAAATCACAGAAATTCCTACACCATGGCAGGAGCCATGTGTCAAAATCTCATTGGATTTGGAGGTGGTTTGATATTTTATTCAAAAATAAAGGTGGGGCACTGTGCACAGGGACCTAAGTGCAAATACCCAAAAGTTCTGGGGGTCTGGTGCAAAATACCCAGCAAAACACGTGCCAAGCACGTGCCTGGGGCACTCAAGGACCCAAATGTAAGAAAAATAAGTCCCGAGGACCTATTGATAACTCGTATCAAAAGTCCAGGGGGCCCAGTTGCAATTTACCCAAAATAAAACGCACATGCGGAAATAAAGCATTCACAGGGGTATATATGCAATTACTCAAAAAGTTTTATTCATTTCATAACAACCCAGATCTACAGGACTAAATATGTAAAAAGCCCAGATACACACGTGACAACGCACGTGGTCACAACTGGCGGGGGTATAAGTGCAAATAAAATAAGTACGAGGTCCTTGGTGCAAATATCCCAGAAAATAAACAACTTGAATTAAAAATTACAGGACTAAAAAGAAATGGAACAAACAGAGGGGTCTAGGAGAAATTTACCCCTTTTATTATTATCGACGGTCTGATGTGTGACGCGTGGCAGATCGGACGGTGGAGAACAAACGCGCCTTTAACTATGGAAGTGCTGGCCTGATCCGACGGCTGGTGTGAGTCCACGTGGATGATCGGATGGTCGAGGTGCAACGTGGTTCTTCGAAGGAGGCCAGGCTCAGATCGGATGGTCGAGGTGCAGCCACGTGGATGATCGGACGGCTGAGAGACGTCGTGGCTTAACCTCGCTGCTCAACGGTGAAGATCGATCCTCGGGATGATCGGACGGTGGCAAGACTCCGCAGATGGACGGTGAGGATCTGATCTGGAGCGAAGAAGGCGATCTGACGGCTCTGGAGGATGGTGGAAGAACTGATGGCCGGCGAACTTCGCCGGCCTCGTGAAGGTGTCTCCGCTCTCCTCTGATGCGCCTGAAGGTCGGAGAAGATCCGGCGTGAAGTTGCGCAGCTGCTGCGGGTCTCCGATGCCCCGGCCGAGCCCTGGAAGGCTCCGGCGAGGTCGGCGGAGGAGAAGCTCCTGGGAAGATGTCGGGAAGCCTCAGACGGCCTCCTCTTGACCTGCAAAATAGTTCAGAAGCTTCGCGGGTCGAGGGCAAAGTGCCTCGACCCGGTTAGGCGGCGTGAAGGTGAAGTGTGAGTCGAAATGGCGAGCTCCGGCGAGGGTGATCGGCGGAGGAGCTCGGTTCCCAGATCCTGTGCGATCTGGGTTGAGTGAAAGGGCGTAGAAGGTGCGTGAGGGAATGGCGAAGGTGATGATCGGGTCGGATGGTCGAGATATTACGCGAGATGGCCGGAATCAGGGAAATGCGTCGGAGATACGAATTGGGCGAAATCGGAAATTGGAAGAAATGGAAGAGCTAATCGACTACCTGGGTGGAGCGGAAGACTGTGCTGGAGTGTGGCTAACTCCTGGTCGTAGCCTCGAAGGGCGTCAAGGCCTGAGGCTCGATGCTCGACGCTGGTGGCGGAGCAGCGGCGGCGAAGAACGCCGGATCAGTGGATTCACCTCCTCGCCTCGCTGCAACAAGGGCAAACGCTTGCTGTCACTCTCGCGGTGCCTATGGAGGTCACTGGGAAGAAGGAGAAGGTCCAAAAGATGAGGCGCGGAGGCGGCGGAGGTCGGGATATATATGGTGACAGGTGCGATTAGGGTTGGGTGGAGACAGCGATGGAAGGCGTGGATTTTGTGGCGAAAGATCGGGCGAGGATGAGGGATGATCGGCGAAGAATACGGGCATGGGGTTCGCGTGGGAGACAGCCTGGAGATGCGTGGAAAAATCGGTGAAGGCGGGGCGGCACGCATCTTCCAGAAAAGGAAGGAGTCCGCGGGGGAGTTGACCGGGGTCAACAATCCCCCGTGGACCAATCAGAAGCTGCCACGTGTATCCAATTTTTGTTTATTTATTTTAAGGTAGAAATAGGCCGAATTAAAGAAAACTCAAAACATGAAATATTTTTCTTTTATTTTTTTCTATTTTTTGGTGATTTTTAATTAATTTTTGGAAATAAGAATAGGGTAGCTATATATATAGGCATATGTACACTATACAGATTTTAATTTTTGATTTTTTATTTGTTATTTTTATGTATTTTTATGCTCATTTTGTATTTTATTTATTTACATCATAAAATATGGAATAAAATGGTATTTTTATTTTATTTTAATTATTTATACACAAGGGTGAAATAAATAATTATATACATTTATACACATGGTATATATACAATGTATTTTGGTATTTTTGATTTTGTGATTTTTATTTGATTTTTGTTTTGTTTCTTCTTATTTATTTTATTTACAAAATATGCCTTAGAATATTCACAACAAGTTTTGAAAATAAATACATTTATCTATAGGGTTAGATAAATACATGGGTGATGGTCTATGCACATGGGAAAAAGGGTATTTTTGAATTTTTGATTTTTATTTTGTTTTTAATAACTTTTACAAAATATATACAAATATTTACAACATATTTTTGGGTGAGGAAAATATATAGTTTTATTTATTTGCAAATATATACATATGTGAGCCCCTATCTCCCTCTACTTTGGCTTTTATGCGGTCAGGCCCATGCTGAGCCCTCCCTTGGGTTAGGTTGCTCAATATTTATTCTAAATATTTCCCTCTTTTTCTTTTTGCTCTTTATTCTTTTTATTTTTGCACAAAAACATGCTAATTATAGGTTTTTACACAATGCATGCTTTTGGTAATTATTTGTATTTACACATATCTACATGTATTTGCAAAGGTTTTTGTAGCTAAAATAGAAGAATAAAGAGTGATGAATGGGTATTCATCACCCCCCTATGCTTAACTTTGCTAGTCCCTTAGCAAACACTTATTTGAAAAAGAAGTGAAAAAGAAAGAAAAAGAAAAAGAAAAAGAGGATGTACATGGATCAAGGTTGACTTATTAAATTTTCCTTCATTAAATTGAAATATGGAGCTCGATCAGATCTTTGGATTATTAATGTGTCGGAACCTTATTTGGACTTAAGCTTAAAACTCAACAGCCTCCAAGTTCCACCAATCTATGGGCAAGACTCCTCAATAAACCAGATCAGAACAAGTCTACATACACAAACTCTAATGACCATGAATCTTTTCCTTGCGGTGTAGGTGATATGTGGCTCCCCACCTCAGAAGTAACAAAGAAACAACCTCCCTCAACCTGGCAACTCTAATGCCTCAGTCTAGCAACTCTTTCCTCGAGAAGCGGGGTATTCCCTTCTAAGTTCAAGTGCAACCAGCTCAAGGAGAGGGGGTAGAAGTATAGAGTTTTGGAAGCTTAGCCAGTGTAGCTAAGTCTCCCGCTGCAAGCTTCATGAGATGTAACATGGATACCATAAGCTTTTGCTTTATACTCCGGTGGGGTTATTAAATTTTCAATCCGACCCACCACTTTTTTGGAGTTCTTTTTGCATTTTTGCAATTTTTTTTTCAAGAACTTCTGTACAACATATCTACATGGTGCAGCATATATAAGAAATTTCCCCTTGAGCCAGTAGACTATCCCTCTTTTGAAGCTTTATTGCAACCCACAGCTTCTGTCTTTAGCTTTCAACACCACTAGACCAAGTTGAGGTGCACTTCCTTCACTATAAGAAGAAGAGAGGTTCCGCCTAGAAGTACTACCCTCATATGCTACCCCAAGCCAAAGGAAACTGCCTCCTCACCACCTCATCCGTGGAGAGCCATGTGTAAAGTGCAGGTGCAAGTGAAGCCATTGTCTCTGAGAGTCATGCGTGTGTTGTTAAGTGCTCTACTTAGGCTCATCAAGATGACATATGCTCATAGCCTAGTGGACTCGAAGAATTAAGTCCTTATGGACCTGAAAAGCCTTAACCCTAAGTCCTACAAGGTTCCTCTTGAAGTTAAGTGGATTAAGATCTTATTCAAGCTCCATTTCTCAATTTAATTCCAGGCTTAGTTTAAATGTCAACTCTCATCCAGGAAAAACTATATACATATATGTACACAGGATGCTATTTACAAATATTTTACAATCATGCAAAATTTTTGAAAAATGTCTTGAAATCATGAATGATGCATGAGGTGCAAGTTTTGCAAAATGATATTTACAATCTTTTACACAAGATTTTTGCAAACTTTTGATTTTCAAAACATTTTGGAAAAATTTTGTACTATATACATAATTTTGATACAAAATATTTTACACAAGCTTTACACAAAAGATTTTTGAAATCATTTTTACAAAAATACTTTGTACACTAGCTATGTATGTGCAAGAATAAAAGAGGTTTATGTACATGAAAAATTTTTAAAAAAAATTGTGATTTTTAGCCATTAACACACTCACACAAAGTACGAGTTATGGTTAGAGTATATATGAAATATATACACACCCCCCTATACTTAGCTCGAACGATGTCCTCAGAGTGATCAAGAGGCGATGAAGAAGACATAACTCGTGCTTAGTAAAAGGGAAGTGAAAAGGAATGGCTAAGTACAGGAACGAATAAATGAATAGAATGAGAGGAACTCGGTGGTCTCCCCCTATACTTAGGATTAACTAATCCTAAGTATAGAAAGCTGTACATGAAGGGAAAGCCGAGTGAAGAAGATACAGAATCTGCCCCCCCTATACTTAGGGTAAAATATCCCTAAGTATAGGCAGCATAAACAAGAGCAGAAAGAATGAAAAGAATACTCGCAGGTCCGACATCCCCCCTATACTTAGGGTAAAGTACACCCTAAGTATAGCATAATCACAGGATAAGAAAAGGGATATGGGAGTAAAGAATAGAATGATATGGACAACTGGATCTATACAGGCGGAGAAACAGTGAAAATCAGGCGTGAGATGCAAAAGATGTGAGTCAAAAGACCACATCTCACGCAAAATGAATAGCGGCAATAATAACGTCCCGCGGCTCATGATCTAGAAATGGTTTGAGCCGCTGGCCGTTCACTCGGAAGGTACTCTCAGAAGATAACTCAGATATATCAATGCTACCGTTATCGTGTACCTTTCTGACCAAATAGGGTCCTTTCCATTTGCTCTGTAGCTTCCCTGGAAATAATCTAAGCCTTGCATCAAACAGCCATACTTTCTGTCCAATCTCAAAATGCTTGTGGCTGATATGAGAATCATGCCACTCTTTGACTTTCTCCTTATAATGTAGGCTGTTTGAGAAAGCTGCATCTCTAAGCTCTTCCAAGGCGGCTAACTCTGCCCTCCTCTGGTCTCCTATACCAATTGGATCCATAAGAATATCTGTGACTGCCCAAAGTGACTTGTGCCTCAGCTCAACCGGTAGATGGCATGGCTTGCCATAAACGAGGCGAAAGGGAGATGTACCCAATGGAGTCTTGAAAGACGTCCGATATGCCCACAAGACCGAGTCCAAAAGCTGTGACCAATTCTTTCGGTCAGGGCGGACGATTTTCTGCAAAATATTCTTGATCTCCCTATTCGACACCTCAGCTAGACCATTTGTCTGTGGATGGTATGGTGTGGCAACACGATGGTCTATACTGAACTCGCTAGCAAGAGCCTTCACCTGGTCGTTGACGAAATGAGATCCCCCATCAGAAATCAGAACTCGTGGAACCCCAAACCGCATGATGATGTGCTTCTTCAAAAATCTGCAAACTGTCTTCGCATCTGCGGCTCGGGCGGGGATAGCCTCAACCCAACGACTAACATAATCTACGGCCAACAGAATGTACTCAAATCCTTGACTCTTAGGGAATGGACCCATGAAATCGATGCCCCATGCGTCAAAAACCTCACAGAAGTGAATGGGCTGCATCGGCATCATATCATGCTGTCCACAAGTGCCCATCCTCTGACAGTCAGTACACCTCTTCACGAACTCATCAGAGTCCTTGAAGAGTGTAGGCCACCACAAGCCGGATTGGAGCACTTTCTGTGCCGTTCTCCTCCCAGAATGATGTCCTCCTGCCTCAAGCTTGTGGCAGTAAGTGAGGACACTATGATGCTCCTCCTGAGGAATACACCGACGCCAGATGCTATCCCCTCCTTCGTGGTAAAGGATGGGATCCTCCCAGTGGTAGGACTTGGCCTTCGCAAGGAAGGTCTCAATCCTCTGCTTGGGCCAGTCTTGTGGGATTTTCCCAGCAACGAGAAAGTTCACAATATCAGCATACCACGGGAGTGAGGTGATAGCAAGGATCACCTCGTCTGGGAAGGTATCACAAATGGGATCAATCTGCTCAGAATCCTCAGGCTGCTCTAGTCGGGAAAGATGATCCGCCACCACATTCTTGACTCCAGGTTTATCCTTGATCTCAATGTCGAACTCCTGGAGTAGAAGGATCCATCTAGTAAGTCTGGCCTTGGCATCCTTCTTTGACATGAGGTACCTGATGGCGGTGTGGTCAGTATACAAAGTCACTCTAGATCCAATGATATATGATCTGAATTTATCTAGGGCAAACACTACTGCTAGCATCTCCTTCTCTGTGACCGTATAATTCCGCTGGGCGGAATCCAATGTGCGGCTAGCATAGTGTATGGCAAACGGAACTCCAACCCTCCTCTGTCCTAGCACGGCCCCTACGGCAAAATCAGAGGCGTCCGTCATGATCTCGAATGGGAGAGACCAATCTGGTGGCTGAAGGACAGGAGCCTCAATAACACACTGCTGGAGAGTCTCAAAGGACGAAAGACACTTGTCATCGACAAGGAACTCGGTGTCTTTCGTCAAGAGGTCAGTCAACGGTCGGGCAATCTTGCTGAAATCATGAATGAATCTCCTATAAAAACCAACGTGCCCCAGAAATGACCGTAGCTGCTTCAAATTAGACGGCGGGGTGAGTTTTTTAATGACGTCAACCTTGGCCGGATCAACCTCCATGCCTCTGTTGGAGATGATGTGGCCAAGCACCGTCCCTTGAGTCACCATGAAGTGACTCTTCTCCCAAGACAGAACCAAGCGGGTAGCAATACATCGCTGGAGCACTCGGTCTAGGCAATCAAGACAGGAATCGAATCCGTCGCCGTAAACCGAGAAGTCGTCCATGAAGACCTCCAAACACTCCCCTACCATGTCCGAAAATATCGACAGCATGCATCTCTGAAAAGTCGCAGGGGCGTTGCATAGCCCAAATGGCATGCGTCGAAAGGTGTATGTACCGAAGGGACAGGTAAAGGTGGTCTTATCCTGATCCTCAGGAGCGATGGCCACTTGATTGTACTCCGAGTACCCATCTAGGAAGCAATAGTGGCTCTTCCCTGCCAGTCTCTCTATGATCTGGTCAATAAAAGGCAGGGGGAAATGGTCCTTCTTGGTGGCCTGGTTGAGTCTCCTGTAGTCAACACAGACCCGCCAAGAGGTGGGTACTCGTGTAGCAATCTCCTCTCCCGACTCACTGATCACAGTCGTGATGCCCGTCTTCTTGGGCACCACATGCAAGGGGCTAACCCACTTGGAGTCGGAAATGGGATAAATAAAATCGGCACTCCACCATTTTGATATTTCCTTCATAACAACCTCTCTTAGGTTGGGGTTCAGTCGCCGCTGGAACTCACGCGACGGCTTTGCCCCTTCCTCGAGATAGATATGGTGGGAGCACAACGAGGGACTAATCCCATGGAGATCTGCTACGCTCCATCCAATTGCCTTGCGGTTCTTTTCAAGAACCTCCATTAGACGGGATTCTTGCTCTCCAGTCAGATCGGCAGAGATGATGACTGGGTACATCTCAGACTCTCCCGCAAGGAATCTATACTTCAGCGAAGTAGGGAGCGGCTTTAGCTCTGGACAGCTGGGTGCTGGCAAATTTGGCTTCTGAAGAAGATGTGTGTATGCGGACAATTCTGCCAAATCTACCTGGGAAAATGATAACGAACTCTCACAAACTGGATCTGGAGAAGGCGGGTCCTCTGCATTGTCTCTGATCTGTTCTGCCTCTACCTCCTCCTCATCTATAGGCTCAGGTGGATCCAGATCTGGCATCTGATCATCACAATCTGCCCAATCAGATTCTGAATCCGAGGGATCTGTATTAACTGCGGTGGCATCAGTACCACCGTAGAGCAAGGTGGCCTCAGTACCACCATCACTGAAAATCGTGTCGCGATCAAGGTCCGACTCTGCTGACTCAATAGTATCCTGAACCAGGGTTGTGCTCTCCAGACTATCCTCTGCTATCATCTCTGCATCAGCTGTGTCTGAATATGAGAGGATGGTCTGTGTTGCAGGATCTGCCCAAATTGCCTCATCATCTGTGATCACAAAATCACAGTCCTGGTGGATGTCTGGCTCTGCGTCTGTCAGCTGCTCTGAATCTGTACTGCCATGTGAGCGGGATCTATCTCTGGTTCTGTGGTCCTTAACCGTCTCTATTTGTATACTCTCGCCTTGAACGCGAAAGAATACCTTCCCATTGTCATGGTCAGTCACTGCCTTGGCTGTGGCCAAGAACGGGCGACCGAGGATGATGGGGGAATCGGTCAACGAGTCAGGGGTCTCCATGTCCAGCACTACGAAGTCCACGGGGAATTGCAAACCCTGAATCGTGACGACAACGTCTCGCAGCAACCCCTTTGGCCTCTTGACAGACCGATCAGCAAACTGAAGGTATGTCCTGCTCTGTCTAAGAGTGCCCAACGCTAAGTGGTCGAGAAGGGCTGCCGGAAGAAGATTGATCGACGATCCGCTATCTAAGAGAGTACGGTCGAACCTCTGCTCACTAATCTGACATCTGACATACGGGGCCCCTAAATCTGGCCTCTTAGTCGGCAGATGGTTCTGGATCGCGTAACACGTGGCTTTTGTTAGCACATGAATTTCTGCGGTCTTGTTCCTCTTCTTCCTCCTGACTGTGGTCCTATCTCTTAGGGATCGCTGAAGAAGAGGAATGTGCTGCAAAGCCTCATTGAGGGTCAGCTGGATGTGAAATCGGTCTATCATGCCCTGGCTGAACTCCTCCTGCTCGCTCTTTTTTGGATCTTTTTCTTTTTTCTTCCCTTTCCCCAACTCAAGTGCTCTAGGAAAGGGGATTACAGGGTCCTTCTCAGATGAAGGACTAGGAATAGGCCTAGACGGTTCGATGACCGGATCCTCACAAACATCATTCACCACAGTGGGATCAGAAGAAACTAAACCTTTTCCTTTATTCAAATTAGAGTTCTGAGGTACATTCATGCGAGGAAAGACAACATTTCTATCAGAATAAATATGGGTGGCCTCAGTACCACCTCTAGCTGGCTCTACAACTAGACGTCTTGCGGCCTCAGTACCGCGGGCTGGCTCGGCTCTGCTGGTGGCGTCAGTACCACCTCCTCTATGTGGTGAAACGACGGCCTCAGTACCGCCGGTGGAATCAGCATCTCGGGTGGCATCAGTACCACCGTCATCATGATGTGCGGCTTCAGTACCGCTCTCCTCTTCCTCTTCTGGCGCTCTAGATGGATCCTCGTGTTGTCGCTCAGATGAGGCGCCGCCTGCTGGTCTTCTACCGCTCCTAAGTGTAACGAAATCAGCATCAAATATATCCGATGACATATCATCAAATGAGTTATTAGGAGTGGTAGGCTCAGTGTGAACTACCTGCTCAGATTTCCTCTTCAAGCTATTCGGATTCGGCTCGATCTGTGCAGGGATGGCGGCCTTCCCTCTCATCAGGTCCCGCATCTCCTGGCGGAACTCGTCCATCTCCCGTCTAAATGTAGCCTGCTGCTCTGTGAAGAGGCGGGCTAGGTCATCCATGGCGGGGCTCTCATGGGAACCCGACGGGTTGCCTCTCTGGTAATGAGGCTGCTGCTGGTGAGCCTGTTGCTCACGTCTCCAATTCTGTCCCTGCTGCTGGTAGGGACGAGGTACGAAGGATGATGGCTGGTATGCTGGGGGCTGCTGGTGATGGTGATCTCTCTGCTGGGAGTACTGCCCTCCCTGACCGGCTGGCTGCTGTTGGGACTGGTTACCCCCATTCCCCCACCTGAATCCGGGATGGTCTCGTCGGATTCCAGGTTGGGGACGGTCATACCAAATCCCGTTGACATCCATCAACGGCTCAGCATCGAAGGGGTCTGGCGGCAGTGCTGCCAGAGGCTGATCCGGCTGATATACCACCATCTGTAAGTCTGGAGATGGTGGTGACTGGTAAGAGGGCTGCGGCTGCTGGTACGGCTCCGCCTGTACAAGGTGAACTTGTCTAGGCTGCTGCAAGGAGCTGGAGCGCTGGGACGAGCTGCGGCTGCCGCCGGAATCGCCTCGCGACAGAAGACGGGGCTGAGGAGCCGTCTGTGCCTCCTGAAGACACAAGAGCTGGGTCTTCATGTCGCTCAGAGTTTGTGCCATTTGCTCCATCTGAGTTATGCCCTGGCACTGCTTCTTCTCTATTATTTCCATGCGGTCCAACTTCTCGCTGATAATCCCCATGTCCGCCGCGGCCGACTCTGCCTGTGCGGCTGCAACTGAGGACGAACTGGATGGACCTGCATCGACCCGTGCTATCCGCTGATACTGCACGGGTCCTGGCGGCTGCTGAGATCTCTGTGTGTACAACCGAGTCTGGGACATCACCATGTAATTTTCTGCCATCTCCTCGTAGATGGCCCAGACTTGGTTGTGGTCCTTGGCAAAGTAGGACCCGCCGCAAGAAGCATTCACCAGACCCTGAAGCTCTGGCGTCATCCCACTAAAGAAGCTTTGAACTAGGTTCGGCTTCGAAATGTCGTGGTGTGGGCATCTATCCAGAAGCTCTCTGAACCTCTCCCATGCCTCGTGAAACTGCTCGTTAGGGAGCATGGAGAAGTTGTTGATCAGGGCCCTCGCTGCATTCGTCCGCCCGAGTGGATAGTACTTGTTCAAGTACTCGGTGCGGAGCTGCTCCCAGGTGTAAACAAACTTCCCTAGATGCTTCAGCCAGGCGGCTGCTCTATCTGCCAGTGAAAAAGGGAAGGCCATCATCCGAATCGTATCTTGGTCCACATGACGGTCGTGGACAGTGCTGCAGATCATCAAAAACTCCTGGAGATGGAGATGGGGTTCCTCAGTGGCAAGTCCGTGAAAATGAGGAAGCATCTGCAGGGTGTTCGGAGGGAACTTGAAATCCCCCACGATGGCAGGTACCACCACCCAATGGTGCATCAGTGTAGATCCGGGGTTATGTAACTCCCGCATCGGTCTCGGTGGTCCTCCTCCGGCCGCGGCTGCCGCTGCGGCAGCTGCTGCTGCTGCGGCTGCTGCCTCTGCATCAGCGTCAGGAATGTCCTCAGGCTCGCTCGGCTCGTCTCGCTCTCTTCGGAGTCGCTCCATCTCCCTTCTCATCTCGATCATAAAAGCCCCCTGATCGCGTAACTGCTGCTGAACTGTCTCTAATGATGCGATCAGAGTGGAGTTGATCGCCCCCTGGTCAAATACGACATGCTGCTCTCCCTGCTGACCTCCGGGGTAATCTTCTGATCTGGCGGCCATACCGACGTCTGCAAAATCAGATGAGCCCAACTCAGGTTCTGTCAAATCAATTCGTCTTTCCTCAGGCTCATGTCTCTCAGTAGCAAAAGAAAGGGGGTCAAGGGGGAACAGGGTGGAATCGTACTCGGGCCCGGAGAGCTGGTCTTGACTCTCACGGGCCAACCTAGATGATGAAGTAGACGCGCCTGAAAGCGGTGCATCCAGAGGCTGCCTAAGAGATCGTCTACCCATCATCTTGATCTTGGCGAGTTGGGCGGATGGGATCTGGAGAAAATATGATCGCAAAGCAAACCCCCGGTTCACCAACGCAACACAATCTGAAGACCGTGAAAGCTCGGTCAATTTATCTTGTCAATTTTATTTGGTGAACATACAAAATATCAGAGCGCTTACGTGACCTGTTAGGATACCCGATGCTACTCCAACCGACTGGCCCGCACGGAAGAGTCGGTAGTCAGCTAGAAATAACACCGGAGGGTTCTACCTAGGGTGCGGGTCACTCTCTCGCGCATTCAAACCATACAAGGAGGGGGTTGCTCTCCCCAAGACAAATTTTTAATGTGAGTGTCTTTTAGGGTCAATAATGTTATCCAGTCCCAATTTTTTTGTTTTTCTTTTTAATTTTTTTTCAAAATAAATACAAGCGGCCTAACGGTTTTTTCGATTCTCCTGATGATTAAGCCAGAAACAGAGGGAGAAGACGAAAAAGCCGATGCGCGAAGAAATCAATGATGCATGCAGAGAAAGAAATGCGTACCTTGTCTCCAGCACTCTACATGCAAGTGATCCGCGCAGAATTTAAAGACAGAATAAAACTACCTAAATGGTGCAACGGGAAAACCGGCCTTAGACAAGCAACTTCTATTGATCGTGAAGAACAATAGTTAGCTAACAGAATCGAGTCCGGAGTCCGATCTTGGGAGTCACTCGGTGCCCGCCACAACGGGTCCTGCCAGCGCTGTATGTGACTCCTCACGGCACGTGGTCTCAAATCCAATTAAACTAACTTTTTCAGTGAATTTTATTAAGGTCCAATTACGTTCTATAGGAACAGATATTCTATTAGGTGTTGGGCCTTAAAAATTTACGTCACAAGCAAGAGAAATTCCTAAATCTAGGGGCTCGAGAAAAACCGCGTAAACACCGGAAAAGGCAGCTAGCTATAAAAACCGCAGAAAAAGCCGCAAAAATCCAAATGGGTCCCCCGAGCACACCGGTGCTCGGCGAAACAGACCCGCTAAGTTACAAATGTCCACAAATGTCCAAGTCCTAAATTATTACAAAAATATTGTTCTCTCAAATAAATGACATTCTTCTTCTTCTTCTCCCTGCTCTTCTTCCCGTGCGGGTCCTCAAAAAGTGTACTCCAAGTTCTCCACGCAGTACCTCGCACAAAAATTAGAAAGAGAGAGTGTCAGAAAACAGTTATAATTTAGAGAGACAATATGGAGAAATGACTACAAAGCCGTGCTCCCCGGCAACGGCGCCATTCTGATGACCGGCCTAAGCGATCGGGGTAAAAGGTCTAAAATGGTCGTTGCGACCTCAATCACTCGGGCTGAGTCAATCAAGAAAAATCAATCACTCAAATCAGATAAAAACAAGCAAGCACAAAATGGAGCGATCTAGCTATAGGATTAACCTGGTATAGCTCCCAGGGTCGAACACAAGGAGCACAGATTGGCTAAATAGCCTACGATGTAGTCAGAAATCCAAGAGAATACTTTTTTTTAGTGGTTTTTATTTGTTTTTATATTTTTTTAGATTTTTTAAATGATGAGAACATTAAAGAAAGCACACAGATAATGGACTTCAACAATTTATTTAGAGCATTAAAAGTCAAGCAAAAATTCAAACAAAAATATTTTTATGTGTTTTATAATTTTTTATGTTTTTGGTGAATTTTTGAGATTTTTCTGATGTTTATTTTATTTTCTAAAAATCAAACAATGCGAAAAACAGAGGGTACTGTCCAGCAAGGCTTAAGACCCAAAAATAAAATATTCTTGATCTCAAAAAGCCCTAAAGGTAATTTTCCTATGATCTAGAAAGAATAAGGAAAATTTAGGCACCCTAATTATTGTTTTTGGATTTTTAATTTAATCTTTATAATTTTTATGAGTTTTTAGGTGTTTTTCAATTTTTAGGGTTTTTAAGTGATGATAAATAGCCAAAATTGGCTAGAAAATCACACAGCAAGCAAACTACAATACCTAATTTTTTTAGAATTTTTGGTGGAGTTTTTATATTTTTTTGGTATTTTTAAACCTAGACAGTAGCTGAAAAGGAGGTTTTTGAATTTTTAAAAATAATAAATGAAATCAAAAATGTCCTCAAAAATCACAGAAATTCCTACACCATGGCAGGAGCCATGTGTCAAAATCTCATTGGATTTGGAGGTGGTTTGATATTTTATTCAAAAATAAAGGTGGGGCACTGTGCACAGGGACCTAAGTGCAAATACCCAAAAGTTCTGGGGGTCTGGTGCAAAATACCCAGCAAAACACGTGCCAAGCACGTGCCTGGGGCACTCAAGGACCCAAATGTAAGAAAAATAAGTCCCGAGGACCTATTGATAACTCGTATCAAAAGTCCAGGGGGCCCAGTTGCAATTTACCCAAAATAAAACGCACATGCGGAAATAAAGCATTCACAGGGGTATATATGCAATTACTCAAAAAGTTTTATTCATTTCATAACAACCCAGATCTACAGGACTAAATATGTAAAAAGCCCAGATACACACGTGACGACGCACGTGGTCACAACTGGCGGGGGTATAAGTGCAAATAAAATAAGTACGAGGTCCTTGGTGCAAATATCCCAGAAAATAAACAACTTGAATTAAAAATTACAGGACTAAAAAGAAATGGAACAAACAGAGGGGTCTAGGAGAAATTTACCCCTTTTATTATTATCGACGGTCTGATGTGTGACGCGTGGCAGATCGGACGGTGGAGAACAAACGCGCCTTTAACTATGGAAGTGCTGGCCTGATCCGACGGCTGGTGTGAGTCCACGTGGATGATCGGATGGTCGAGGTGCAACGTGGTTCTTCGAAGGAGGCCAGGCTCAGATCGGATGGTCGAGGTGCAGCCACGTGGATGATCGGACGGCTGAGAGACGTCGTGGCTTAACCTCGCTGCTCAACGGTGAAGATCGATCCTCGGGATGATCGGACGGTGGCAAGACTCCGCAGATGGACGGTGAGGATCTGATCTGGAGCGAAGAAGGCGATCTGACGGCTCTGGAGGATGGTGGAAGAACTGATGGCCGGCGAACTTCGCCGGCCTCGTGAAGGTGTCTCCGCTCTCCTCTGATGCGCCTGAAGGTCGGAGAAGATCCGGCGTGAAGTTGCGCAGCTGCTGCGGGTCTCCGATGCCCCGGCCGAGCCCTGGAAGGCTCCGGCGAGGTCGACGGAGGAGAAGCTCCTGGGAAGATGTCGGGAAGCCTCAGACGGCCTCCTCTTGACCTGCAAAATAGTTCAGAAGCTTCGCGGGTCGAGGGCAAAGTGCCTCGACCCGGTTAGGCGGCGTGAAGGTGAAGTGTGAGTCGAAATGGCGAGCTCCGGCGAGGGTGATCGGCGGAGGAGCTCGGTTCCCAGATCCTGTGCGATCTGGGTTGAGTGAAAGGGCGTAGAAGGTGCGTGAGGGAATGGCGAAGGTGATGATCGGGTCGGATGGTCGAGATATTACGCGAGATGGCCGGAATCAGGGAAATGCGTCGGAGATACGAATTGGGCGAAATCGGAAATTGGAAGAAATGGAAGAGCTAATCGACTACCTGGGTGGAGCGGAAGACTGTGCTGGAGTGTGGCTAACTCCTGGTCGTAGCCTCGAAGGGCGTCAAGGCCTGAGGCTCGATGCTCGACGCTGGTGGCGGAGCAGCGGCGGCGAAGAACGCCGGATCAGTGGATTCACCTCCTCGCCTCGCTGCAACAAGGGCAAACGCTTGCTGTCACTCTCGCGGTGCCTATGGAGGTCACTGGGAAGAAGGAGAAGGTCCAAAAGATGAGGCGCGGAGGCGGCGGAGGTCGGGATATATATGGTGACAGGTGCGATTAGGGTTGGGTGGAGACAGCGATGGAAGGCGTGGATTTTGTGGCGAAAGATCGGGCGAGGATGAGGGATGATCGGCGAAGAATCCGGGCATGGGGTTCGCGTGGGAGACAGCCTGGAGATGCGTGGAAAAATCGGTGAAGGCGGGGCGGCACGCATCTTCCAGAAAAGGAAGGAGTCCGCGGGGGAGTTGACCGGGGTCAACAATCCCCCGTGGACCAATCAGAAGCTGCCACGTGTATCCAATTTTTGTTTATTTATTTTAAGGTAGAAATAGGCCGAATTAAAGAAAACTCAAAACATGAAATATTTTTCTTTTATTTTTTTCTATTTTTTGGTGATTTTTAATTAATTTTTGGAAATAAGAATAGAGTAGCTATATATATAGGCATATGTACACTATACAGATTTTAATTTTTGATTTTTTATTTGTTATTTTTATGTATTTTTATGCTCATTTTGTATTTTATTTATTTACATCATAAAATATGGAATAAAATGGTATTTTTATTTTATTTTAATTATTTATACACAAGGGTGAAATAAATAATTATATACATTTATACACATGGTATATATACAATGTATTTTGGTATTTTTGATTTTGTGATTTTTATTTGATTTTTGTTTTGTTTCTTCTTATTTATTTTATTTACAAAATATGCCTTAGAATATTCACAACAAGTTTTGAAAATAAATACATTTATCTATAGGGTTAGATAAATACATGGGTGATGGTCTATGCACATGGGAAAAAGGGTATTTTTGAATTTTTGATTTTTATTTTGTTTTTAATAACTTTTACAAAATATATACAAATATTTACAACATATTTTTGGGTGAGGAAAATATATAGTTTTATTTATTTGCAAATATATACATATGTGAGCCCCTATCTCCCTCTACTTTGGCTTTTATGCGGTCAGGCCCATGCTGAGCCCTCCCTTGGGTTAGGTTGCTCAATATTTATTCTAAATATTTCCCTCTTTTTCTTTTTGCTCTTTATTCTTTTTATTTTTGCACAAAAACATGCTAATTATAGGTTTTTACACAATGCATGCTTTTGGTAATTATTTGTATTTACACATATCTACATGTATTTGCAAAGGTTTTTGTAGCTAAAATAGAAGAATAAAGAGTGATGAATGGGTATTCATCAAATATATATGATTAATATGGATAGTGCTATCCACATTATTCATATCCATGATAATTAAATCACATTTAATCATCTTAGATTTCTATTCTCATGTGCCCAAATAATGTGAATCACATTCACATTATTTACTTCTTTGATAATCAAATCACATCCAATCATCTAAGATAACTCTCTTCATAATAGGAATCAAATTCATATTATTCATGATAATTAAATTAAATTTAATTATCCATTTTCTCAATGCTCGGATACATAAATCAACAATGAAATTATCCTGAATTCTTTTAAGGATAATGCGCTTTCTCCGTGGATACTTGAAGATAAGGACATGGCGATTGCATTGTTCCATGTATAGTGACTTGGATATTGAGATCACATCTCAAATCCAGATCTCGCGGACCTCCCATAGATGCTTGATTAAATCAAGACCGTTGATCACATCTAGATCAATGTCCAACATTTGGACCAAGATCAGATCACTTCTCTGCTGAGAGGAGTCACTAAAATCCAGACCCATTTCATCACTCCCTAAGAATGGAAGCATCATGGTTATACAATCATTTATGATCACATCACCCTTAGGTTTTCCCAATACATGTACATCCTGCATACTGGAAAATGCAGAATAAACCTGAAGTATAAGATCAATTTTACACTGTTTACTTCAGGGTTTTATCATTAAGTTTCTCATTTGACTATTGGGAATTGGTATTGATCATATACTTTCCAAAAGCATGTGTCATACCCAGATGTTGATCATATACTTTCCAAAAGCATATATCAAACCTACAAATTTAGTCAAGCTTCTAAAGCGAGACGACCGTGCACGGAATTTGATCTTCCCAATACCTCATGAGTGAGATTATGTCTTCCTGTTCAGTAATGAACCTGTATGATCCCTTTGAGAGATCGCATTACTCATATGCCCTTGTATGCACACCAACACGCCGGTATATAGACCTTGATTAGGTCATCAACCTATTGGTCTGCCAAATGTACATACTCAGACATACAATAACACATCTGTCTCCGGTCAGAGGATGCGTGCCTATATCATGGCAACATTCGACTTAGGGATTTGGTTATCTCGATCTCATTAAGTCAACTCTTTGACCTAACTTATCTAACACCTCTGAATCTCTATTCCTATGTAGAGGACCTGCATCAATAGGTCACTTAGATATCAACCTAATGAGAAAGGATTGCCATCTCCTGCTCAGGCTGGAGATCATCTCTTAATAATCATTTGACGGTGCTTGATGAGTCCTCAATCTAACTCCTTAGATATTCACTCAAGCACAAGCATCTACGATTCAATAATTGAATCAACAGCTGTATGATCATCAACATGGCCATGGTACATAACCCATAATGTACTAAGGGACCTATTATGCAAATTAGTTATTCTTAATTTCAGATCAGGGAATGATATTTGCAATAACATTTATTGCATAATGGCTCGCTGAGGGCTCGCATGTCCAATAGTTCCTCTCAGATATCGGAAAATCTACTTGACCACTGTCAATGCTCCTTCCCTGGGTTGTCCATGAATATACTAACAACGATCACATCACAAGCGATCTCAGATCTTGTGCATATCATGGCATACATAAGACTCCCAACTGCACTTTCATAGGGAACACTTGACATGTGTTCATTCTCTGCGTCCGAATGAGGTGCGAAAGAAACTGAGATATGAATATTCATAGTGGATGGAGTACCTTGAGGCTTGGTTGTAGACATCCCAAATCTCATTAGAACTTTCTCAATACAGTTCTTTTGAGATAGGAAAAGCCTCCCTTCTGCATGATCTCTAATGATCTCCATCTTTAAAATCTTATTATCTGTACTAAGGTCCTTCATGTCAAACTCTCAACTAAGGAGTGACGGATCCGGAGATGCCGCTTTTAATAATGTGTTTTTATCGTGTTGTGCGTTGTAGGCGGCAATCGGAAACGGTCAAGAAAATACCACAAATAATTTATTCAATTTTTAATTTCGTGGTTTTATGTTTATTTTACTTGGGCAAGTCCCAAGGTTGATCACAAGGAGGCAAAGGAACAACCTAGAATTAAGTCTATCAAAATTCAAGTTCGGTTTCGAAGCGGTCTTTTTTTGGAATTTTCAATGAATTAGGGGGTGCACATGCAAATTTGGCCTTATTTTAAGGACTAAAATATAAATTACGTTCAAATGATGTCCGAAAAATACGAAACTTGGCCACAATGTAAACTATAATGAAATGGATGCACTGCAATTTTTTTGGAATTTTTGGATGCAATACAAATTTTTTATGGATTTTTAAATGCAAACAAAATGATCTTTAGTATTTAATTCTAATAAATATCAAACCTACTTATTTTCGAGAATCAAAATTATCTGAGATCTATCACTATGTGACGGATCTTAAAAAATCCTAAACCTCGAAAATGTGGGGTTTAATACCTACTAAAAATTAAATACTAAAAGATGCAAAATGATTTTTACAGGACAAAATATGCATGCAAATGCAAATCTTTTTGGGCACAATGTTAAGAATAATTAACTCTACAATGTGTGATTTTTCGAGAATTTTTAGAGCCACGGTTAATGAACTATCAATTTCAAAGCAAGAATTGGGTAAAATATGCAAATTTTCACAAAATAAATATTTGTTAATTAACCGTCCGTCACAAAATTACCCACAATATGTCAAAATGAAGAGAATTATTCAACGAACATCATGTTATTTTTGTGATAATAAAATAATGTAGAGAAAAGGTTCGAAACTAAGGGGGAACACAGGGACCTGATTGCAATACAAATATAAATAAATAAATATAAAATGTGCAGACTGGGACTTGGAAGCAATTACCTAAACCAGGGGGGGTACTTCTGCAAAAATCACCAGAGGGCACGTGCACCGCACGTGCCTCTGGTCGGCGGGGGCTGGAATGCAAATAGAGGGAGCTCCGGGGGTTTTAATGTAATTAACCCCGCGGTCACGTGCGACACACGTGACCCGAGGGCTGACGGGTGGCTGACGTCGACCCCCCACGCACGTGCGCCTCACGTGTGGGGGTCTCGGGCCTCGAGCCCGGCGGTGAGGCGGAGGATGGTGGCGTAGCCTCTCGGCGATGCCTCAGGCGGGGGAGCTGGCTGCTGGCGGTGAAGGTGTTGGTGACGATGGCGGAGTTGGCGTCAGGCGGTGGAGTTGTGGCGAAGAGGTGGGGGAGCTTCCGGCGCTGTTGCGGCGGAGATGCAACCCAGGTGGCTGCCGTTGGTGTTTGTCGAAGAAGATGCCCGGCGATGATGGTGAAGCGTGGTTGGTGTCGATGATCGGAGAGGGAGCGAAGCCAGAGGTGGTGGCCGACACACGGCCGTGGGGCGTCGAGGGCGAAGCTGCGGCGACGGAGGAGTCGATGGTGGCGGTCGATGGCGTGGTTGTCGGGCAGTGGAGGCGAGGTGTGTCCGGTGAAGAGAGGTGGACTCGGTGGTGAAGCCGGCGAGATGGAGAGAGAGAGAGGGAGAGAGAGAGAGAGAGGGTATACCTGCAGGAGGTCGGCTCGACGGCGTTGGCGAGGCCGGAGCGAGCAGCGGCGCTCGGGGCGGAGCTGCGACGAGGTGGAGAAGGCCTCGGATCACGCCGGCGACGAGGGAGCCTCGCGGGTGTCACGACCGGAGGTGGAGCTCTGTGATGAACGGCAGATGCTCTTCGAAGGAGGCGGCGGGGGTTCTTAAATAGGGCTGGGACAGGCGATCGGCGATGGAAGGGGATCGGGATGAGATTTGGGGGGATCGGAGATGGGGATGCGACGAGGGTGTGATTGATCTGCGCGACGGTCGGAGCGAGATTCGCGGTGGCGGAGATCAGAGATGGGCGGAGCTCGCGAGATCCGCGGCGGCCCGAAGAGGAAAGGGGAGTGCGAGGTGGACGACGCACAGGCGCCGTCCGATCGATTTTGATCGGATGGCGCCCGTTGCGCCACGTGGCGTCACAAGGTGGAGAGGGAATGCGCACGTGCAGAGCACGTGCCCTGGAGAGGCACGTGCGACGCACGTGCTTCGTATTTTTTTTTTATAAAACGAATATATAAAAAGGCTAAAAACGGCTGACACGTGGCGGCCTCTGGGGCTGCCACGTGTCAGCACCAGAAAATTCGAAATTAAAAACTTTTGTAAAATCGATAAAAAATAGTAAACGACCTCGGATCAAAAAAGTTTCTTCACGAAAATTGCTTGTCTCGATGAGATCTACAACTTTCATGAAGACATCAAAACCAAAATCGGTCAAATGTAAAAAGTGAATTTTTGGGGTATCCTATGTACATAGAATACCTTGATTTTCGGGTTTTATAATTTTTATGTCATTTTTAACAAGATAAAAATCCGGAAAAATATGGAAAAATCAAAGATAAATAAAAGACACTTAATTCTATTTTTTTTGGATTTTTTATTGATTAAGAAAATATATACGTAAAATACAAGGTAAAAACCGCGAAAATACACAATGTACAAAAGAGGCCCAAAACCCAACTTTCACATATGAGCTCCGATTCACTTGAACTTGGTCTTGTTTTGAAGGTAATTGAATGCACATTAGTTCAAAAGTGAGTAGGATTAAATCGGACAATGGATGGAGAAGATATGTGGCTTTTAGTCCGAAAATCCTGAAATTAGGGTTTGGGTTTTTGGTCCACTTATTTGGGTTAGTTATTTTTTTGTATTTTTCCTTTATTCTTATTAGTGATATGTACACAGTGGAAGTGGTTTTGAGTTATTCGGAGTTAGCATGAATGTGTCAAAAAACTGGGAAGTTAGGCTTATTTACAGGTCATTTTGGCTTGGATTTTTGGCTTCTTATTTTGTGCAGATTTTTGTGCTAAAATGCAATTCTTATGGAAACATGCATGAATGCTAATTATTCAAAATAGATGCAAGAATGCTGTTGATTTTTAGGGATTTGAGCTTAATAAATGAGTTTTAGAGTGATGAATACGAGATTCATCATCCCCCTATACTTAAACCATGCTCGTCCCTGAGCATCAAAAAGAAATGCCATGAGGTGAAATGAGATTGGGTTCCAAACCAAGACCATGAGCTGAAGGTGAAAGTGAACCTAAACTCAACCTTTGGATTATTTGTGTGTCGGAACTTCTGTGAGACTTAGGATTTTAAAATCAACAGCCCTCAAGTTCTACACGTCATTGCTACAGTTTCGGCTCAGAAGTCATCTTAGATCAATCATCTTCCCAAAGTATACTCTTTGAACATTGAATAACCGACTCTTGTGTGTGAAATATTTTAGCTCTTCCCACCCAGAATGCCGGACTACTGCACAAGCCTCCTTTCCAATAACTCGTCCTCGGGGAGTCAGGTATTTCCTTCTAAGGTCTGTCGCGCTGTGTTCACAATCGAATTGGGGGGAGAAGATAGAAGAATGAGAAGAGAACTGGAGGGTGGCCAGTGTAGTCACCTCTCCTTGTGAAGATGGCCAGTGTAGCCGAGTCTCCACCAAGATCTGCAGGTTTCTGGAAGCTTGGACCTTTTTGGTCAGATTTTATTTGGTAGTTGCTTCTTTGTATTTGGAATTTTTGGTGGTTCTGCTTGGATCTTGTTGTGCCCCTACGGATATAGAATCTTTTGTTTCCGTACATTTTTTGGGGTCTTAGAAAAATTGTGCCCAGCCGTCCATCCCTTTTCCGAAGCTTTATTTCAACCCGTACTCCGGTCTTTAGATTTCCACGCTACCAGAAAAGAAACTCACACAGTCTTCCAACATATGTTTGAGTTGAGCTAAGTGCATAGTGCGAGAGTACAAATTAATTCCTTATTCCAGAGTTGTACCCAGAATGAAGAGACCAGGTTAGACACTAAGAGTCAAACGTTGTAGATTGTCATGTGGAACTCAAAGAATTAAGTCAACGACCTGAAGACTCTAAAATTCCATTTCTCGGTGAAGTTCCTCTGAAAATTAGGTGGATTAAGGTTAAGTCCAGACCACTCTCGGTTTCGGCTCATAACTCGGTTCAGAACCCAAAGACTTTTCACATATGCAAATGCGATGCTTGATGAAATGCGAGTGTGTGAAATGCAGACACATTTTTTGTTATTTGTGAATTTTTTTTTGATTTTTTTTTGTTTTTTTTATATAATCAAAAAAAAAATGAATAAGAAGCCTTTTTTTTTCAAAAATTTTGGGTGTAGTCAGTGTTAGTGGAAAAAAAAAGTTTTTTTTTAATTTTTAAGAAGAACCCACCCCGTAAATACATATAGACTTACACGAAAGTACGAGGTATGGCTAAAATATATACACAGTATATATATACAGACCCCCCTATACTTAGCGAGTGCTGTGTCCTCAGAGCACAAGAAGCGTAAAGAAGACATAGCTCGGGCTAAGCGTAAGAGAGTGAAAATGAAAAAGATTTACAAAAATCGCCCCCCTATACTTAGACCGTGAATAGTCTAAGTATAGAAGAAGAGCGGAAAAGAAAAGAACAAGAAAAAGAAGCGGTCAGGGTATGTGAATGAGGAGGGTATATATAGGTGGGTGTCGGTTCCCCCTATACTTAGGCTTTGGCAGCCTAAGTATAGAAGAAGGATGGATATGGAGTGAGCGAGATATAGGAATGTGATGAGAAAAATGGTATATACAGATGGCATCGGTCCCCCCCTATACTTAGGCCTTGGCCTAAGTAGAGGAAGAAGCTGTACAAGGAGACCGATGTGGTTGGAATGGAGGTTGGGTCTGATCTGATATTTCGTCGATGTCCTTGTTCTGTGTGAAATAGATGACCTCAACTTGCACTGTATGTTCTTTGGATGATTCTATGTATGGCTTCAGTAATTGTCCATTCACTGAGAAAGGTTGTGCGTCATCTTTGAGTTCGGCAATGTCCACACTTCCATTGGTATGCACATTGATGACAACATAGGGACCTGTCCATTTCGATTTCAGTTTCCCATGAAAGATCTTTAATCGAGCATTAAACAACCAGACTTTCTGCCCAGGGGCAAAGGTTTTATCTCGAATGTGTCTATCATGCCATTTCTTGACCTTGTCCTTATAAATCACACTGTTTTCATATGCTCGATTTCGGATTTCAATTAGCTCATTCAGATTTAGGTCTCGACATAATTTCCCAAGGTGACAACTCCAGTTCAACTTTTTGATTGCCCATTCAGATTTGTGAATCAGTTCAGCAGGAAGATGGCAAGGTTTGCCATAGATCATCCTAAAAGGTGAAGTGCCGAGTGGTGTTTTATAAGCTGTCCTATAGGCCCAAAGAACTTGATCCAACAGTTTTGACCAATCCTTCCTATCTGGACGAACCAACTTTTGAAGTATACTCTTCACTTCTCGATTAGAAACTTCTGCCATGCCATTAGATTGTGGATAATAAGGGTTGGCTATTCGATGTTCAAATTTGTACTCCTTAGCCAAAGATCTCATTTCCCTGTTCACAAAGTGGCTACCTCCATCAGAGATCAAAACTTTTGGTATCCCGAACCTTGCAATGATATTATCCTTGATAAACTTACAGACGGTTTTGCTGTCTGCGGTTCGGGTCGGAATAGCCTCTACCCATCTCGACAAATAATCAACCGCTAACAAGATGTACTCAAATCCATTGCTATTGGGAAAGGGACCCATAAAATCAATCCCCCATGCATCAAAAACATCACAGAAAATCATTGGTTGCATGGGCATTTCGTCTCTATATCCAACAATCCCTCCCATCCTTTGACAAATCGGGCAAGACCGTACAAAATCATTAGCATCACGAAATAAGGTCTGCCAGTAAAATCCACATTGGAGTACCTTGTGTGCGGTTCTCTTTCCCGAATGGTGCCCTCCAGCCTCGAGAGTGTGACAATGTGTGAGGACACTCTGGTATTCTTCCTGAGGAATACATCTTCTCCAGACACAATCCGCTCCTTCATAGAAAAGGAAAGGATCGTCCCAATGGTATTTTCTTGAATCCGACTTTAGTTTTTCAATCATTTTCTTTGTCCAACCAGAGGGAACCTTCTTGGAGACAAGATAGTTCACGATGTTGGAATACCATGGGGTTGAATCAATAGTGCAAACAGATTCGTCTGGAAAAGTCTCCCTAATAGGTCCAGTATCAGGATAATCATTTTTCTCAATTCGGGAAAGGTGATCAGCAACAACATTCTTTATTCCAGGTTTATCTTTGATCTCCAAATTAAATTCCTGGATTAACAAAATCCACCTCAAAAGTCGTGCCTTGGCATCTTTCTTATCCATGAGGTATCTAATTGCAGTATGATCCGTGAAAATTGTCACCTTGGAGCCCAATATATATGATCTGAATTTTTCAAGGGCCCAAACAACCGCGAGCATTTCCTTTTCAGTCACTGTATAATTTTTTTGTGCAGGATCCAATACTTTGCTCGCGTAGTGAATCGCATAAGGGATTCCATCCCGTCTTTGTCCAAGCACAGCTCCGACCGCAAAATCCGATGCATCAGTCATGATCTCAAAGGGAAGAGACCAGTCAGGAGCTTGTAATATCGGCGATTCACAGATTTTCTTTTTCAGGAGTTCGAAGGCCTCAAGACACTTGTGATTTACAATAAACTCGGTGTCTTTTCCTAAGAGCTCAGTCAGTGGGCGGGCGATCTTTGAAAAATCAGGGATAAATCTTCGATAAAATCCAACATGCCCTAGAAAAGACCGCACTGACTTGACGTTGGTTGGTGGCTCAAGTTTCTTGATCACATCCACCTTGGCAGGGTCAACCTCCATTCCCTTTCTGGAGATGACGTGCCCCAACACGATACCCTCAGTCACCATAAAGTGACTTTTCTCCCAAGAGAGTACCAAATTAACCTCCCTGCATCTTTTGAGGACTCGGTCCAAGTGCGCTAGACATGTGTCAAATGAATCACCATGGACCGAGAAGTCATCCATGAAGACTTCCAGGAAATCACCCACCATTTCGGCAAATACGGCAATCATGCACCGCTGAAATGTGCCTGGGGCATTACAAAGCCCGAATGGCATGCGCTTGAAAGCGTAGGTACCGAAGGGACATGTAAATGTGGTTTTTTCCTGATCCTCGGGAGCAATAACTACCTGATTGTAGCCAGAGTACCCATCAAGAAAACAGAAGAATGCTTTCCCTGCAAGTCTCTCCAAGATTTGATCAATAAATGGCAGTGGAAAGTAATCTTTCTTGGTCGCAGCATTCAGGCGCCTGTAATCGACACAGACACGCCACGACGTGGGTACTCGGGTCGCGATCTCAACCCCTTCCTCGTTGGTGACCATCTGGATTCCCGACTTCTTCGGGACGACATGAAGGGGGGCCACCCATTTGGAGTCAGAGATGGGGTATATGAAACCTGCTTTGCACCATTTCTCTATCTCTTTCTTAACCACTTCCCGAAGATTGGGGTTTAGTCTTCTTTGAAATTCACGGGAAGGCCTTGCATTATCCTCAACATAAATTTGGTGCGAGCAGAGAGCAGGGTTGATTCCGACGAGATCCGACACAGTCCAACCGATGGCTTTTCGATTTCGCTCAAGGACTTCTAGAAGCTTAGATTCTTGATCCATGGTTAAAGATGAGCTGATGATCACAGGGAATTTATCTTTGGGTCCATTGAGAAATGCATACTTCAGGGTGGGAGGGAGAGGTTTCAGCTCTGGCAAGTCTGCATCATCAATTAAATCTGGCTGAAGGTCTTTTAAGTCTGGCTCAGTGATTGTTGGTGGTTGATCATTCTGTGAGATGCTAGCCACTGGTCTTGAAGAAAAGTGAGTTGGATCGCAAATGTAGTGCGGTAACTCAGCCAAAGCTGCATCTGACTTGTCATTGATTTTTTTCGAAGAGGATGGGATGGACCAATCCGAAAGGCGTTTTGTGTAATCAAGATTGTACAGGTGTTCAGATTTGTCAGGTAAAAGATCACACACTGTATGGTGCATTGTTGCTTCTTCTGATGTGATGGTATCTATGTGAAGATCTGGCAGTTGGTCCCAAGGTTCGGTAGTGCTGATCAGATTACACTCAGATGTTTCAGCCTCTTCAGTGGTGGATTCGGAATCGGGTCTTTGCCATTTTGTTTGTCTCATTTCCAAATCCACTTCTCCATCTAGGGAGCGAAATTTCATCATTCCAGTGCCGTAATCGAATACAGCCTTGGCGGTTCGTAAGAATGGTCTTCCCAAAATGATTTGCGACTCTTTCCAATGGTTCGGGGTCTCCATGTCAAGGACAGTGAAGTCCACTTTGTATTCCGTACCCTCAACCATAATGATAACATTTTTCACTTCTCCCTTAGGTCTTTTAGTAGATTTGTCAGCGAATTGGAGTATAGATAGCGATTTCTGAAGAGGTCCTAACTCCAATCGGTAATATAAGGCCAAGGGGAGAAGATTGATGGAAGAACCATTGTCAAGAAGTGTGCGTGCGAATGCGATACCGCCAATGCGGCTCTCCACATAATGAGCACCCAGATCTCTTTTCTTCCTTGGTAAATGCTGGTTTCTCACGCATTTGGTAGTGGCCACTGTCAGAACATGAGTCTCCACAAATTGGTTTGTTTTCTTTGTGCGGGTCCGGGTAGGAGTACATTTCATTTTCAGGTATTTCTGGAATGCAGGGTTACTGGCCACATATTGATCAAAGGGCACTTTCACGGTGATGTTTTGTTGACAAAATTTTTCCATCACTGGGTCACTCTGGATAGTTTTCTTTTGTCTTCCTTTCTTAAGCGCATGGGGAAAAGGAATGGAAGCATTTGAGACAGGAGAGAGATATCCAGAATTATAAATAAGAGCATCTTTATTGAATTTGGAGTTCTTATTACAATCATAATGTTCTGGATTATCATCATGTTGCTGAAATAATGACAAAGGTGTTTTCGCAGCAACTAGACGTTCAAGGTCCTCTTTATTCTTCATAGATGCTTTTCCCTTCCTTTGGGCAGAAATCCTCGGGTGTCCTTCGTCTTCATCCTCAGAAGTATCCTCCGGTTGATCTTCTGAGTCATGTTGGTCAGCTTCCTTCGTCCGGTCAGGTACGACCACGGTCCTTCCGCTCCTAAGGGACATGGCATTGATATTGTTAAACGAAAGGGTCTCGTAGTCAGATGTGGAAAAGTCTGAGTAATATACCTGATTGTTGTGTTGAGATTATTTTGTTTTGTTCAAGCTATTGGGGTTAGCTTGAACTTGAGCGGGAATGGCTGTGACAGGTGCAGTCTGTTCTTCCTTCCAACGGGATAGACGATTAACATCTACCCGTAGGTCGTACAGTTCATTCCGGAAGCTGCGAATTTCCTCCAGCATTTGTCTTTGGATATCAATCGAGTCTTCTGGAGGTTTGGATGATCGAGATGCTTGATTTGGAGCTTGATATTGCTGACGATGTTGTTGAGGCTGGGTCTGACGGTCATGTGGCTGCTGCTGCCTTGAGGGCTGATTGTGTTGTGGGGCGGCATTGTAGGAGTTGGGTGGACGCTGATATTGCTGACGGTCCCCCAGATTACCCTGTCGGGTATTATCCTGAGTGTACCAGATGTCGTTTATCTCGAAAGTCTGAGGCGGGGCTTCTATGACTGTCTCAGCTGGAGGAGGTGACTGCTGGGACGGTTGGACGTAGGATTGGTCCTGAGTCCAGGGTTGCGGTTGTCCAGAGCCTGGCTGCTCTTGGACATGATGCACATGATAAATTGGGACCGTAGGAGCAGTAGGCATCCCAAGCTTGGACACCTTCTCAGTGAGCTCTTCCATTTGTTTTGGAAATTGGGAGAGTCGGTTGTCGATGTCGTTCACTCTTTTATCCACAATTGTTAATTTGTCTGTGATGATGTTCATGTTGGGCAGCAAGTCCTCTGCTATTTCTGCAACAGTTTGTTTTCCTCCTTTGGCTTGAAAGTTGTTCAGTGAATCAGTGTAAGATCTACTGGCAATTTGTGAACGGCTAGTCTCCGCCATTTGCTCCAGAATTTTCCAGACGGTATCAGCTCCTCGGGATGTGTAATTTCCTCCACAAGCGGCACTGACCAAACCCTGAGTCCCGTGGTTAAGGCCAGAATAGAGAGATTGGACCAGGATGTTGTTATCTAGGTCATGGCAGGGACATTTCTGCAGCAGATCTTTGAATCTATCCCATGCATCACAAAGTGGTTCATTAGGCATCTGAGAGAAGCTAGTGATGCGAGTCCTCATTTGATTGGTTCGACTCAGAGGGTAAAATTTCTTCAAAAAGAGATTCTTGAACCTATCATAGGTGGTCACTGTCACTCCCAAATTTTTCACCCAGTAATCCGCCTTTCCCTTCAAGGCGAAGGGTAATGCAGTGAGACGGATATAGTCTTGGCTGACTTGTGGGTGCCTCTGATTAGAACAGATTAGCTCCAAATCACGCAGGAATTCATAAGGTTCTTCATCCGAATTTCCATGAAATTGTGGTAATTGATTTATGAAGTGTGGCTTCAGTTCATGGTGAACCTCAGGTTGAGGTGGCTGCAAGTAATTTATGACCCTATACTGCCCGGGATTATATGCAGCTTCCATTGGTGGTTCTCCTTCTGCATTCATTCTTTCCAATTGTTCCCTCATCAGATTTTGCTGTTGCTCCGATGCAGCCAGCCTTGCGAGAATCAGTTGCATTGGGTCTTCATTTTGGTCATCTTCGGGATTGTTCCTCCTTGGAGCCATTTTTTGAATGTTCTTCTTTTCACCTTCAGATTGTGAAAAATAGGCGTCAATAGTTTGAAGAGAATTATTAGATGAAAAGTCCAGGGGAAGGTGTCCCTGAACCCAAGGTGGTTCTGAGTAAGAGAGATTCAGATCATTTGGAAAATTTGTGGTAGTCAAAAAGGGGTTCGCTGAGTCCGAACAGAAATTTCCACAATTTTCCATTCTTGAAATTGAGAGATGTTGATCAAATCAAACACAATACAAAGGTTGTTTCACCAACTCACACAATGACGCCGTAAGATTTCAGCTATTATCTTTTCAATTTTAGTTGATGAAAAATTCAATCTTGCAAACCGTTTAGACGAGCTGTTTAGGTTTGGAGCTTGGCTCTATCCTAGTGTGCGTTTCTCTCCTCGCTGCAAGATAAATCAAACAATGTTGGGGTTGCCCTCCCGCAAAAATTCTTGATTTTATGGGTTCTTTGAGATCAGATTTATTTAGCAGTCCCGATTTTAATGAGGTGATCACTGAAAAATTAGATGAGCACAAGTACACGTCTACCGTCCAGTCCCAATTTCCTTTAAAGTTATGTTATAAAACAAGAGGGAGGATTTCGAGAAAAGCCGATGCACGCGGAAAACTATGATGAATGCTCAGTTAGAAGACTTACAGTGATTCCTTGCAATCTCCATGTGGAATGCTAGACAGAATTTAAAAATTATTCTAAATGAAATGCAAGCCGATAAAAAAAACCGCACCTAAGCAGAAAGTTCTATTAGCGGGAAGAATTGATTTAATTTTGGCTAAGTTTGAACGATCTATGTGCGTCTCAATTTAAAGTGCAGTGTGGCTTAAGATCCTACGAGCACAAGCAAAAATATAAATGCTCTGAGAGCCGTAAGTGCAGGTCTATCCTAATCGCCACTCAAGTCGGGCCCCACCCTCGCCGGAGAGTGAAATAGGCCACGACACACCACAGAATAAAGTTTAGAGGTCTTTTACACACGCGAGAGTCCAAACGGACACCGCTGTAAAATTGCAGAAATTAAAAGTGCAGAAATTAAAATCCTAGACTTTACTCTCTCTCACGACTCGACTCGATCTTAAATTATTTGCGGTTTTTGGTGAAGTTGCGTCGGTTATTGAAAACCGCTCCACGTACAAGGTACCTCGCAAGAAAAATAAGAGAGAAAATGTAAGAGAGTGACTCAAGAATATATGTAAAAAAATAAAGGCTGAAAAATAAATTGCAGGAAAAAAAATGAAATTTACAATGAAAAATTCGGGGGTCAGACTACCCGAATGCGGAAAACCGAACAAAAATTTTCAGACAAAAATCTAAGCCGTTTGCCTCCCCGGCAACGGCGCCATCTGACGGATCCGGAGATGCCGCTTTTAATAATGTGTTTTTATCGTGTTGTGCGTTGTAGGCGGCAATCGGAAACGGTCAAGAAAATACCACAAATAATTTATTCAATTTTTAATTTCGTGGTTTTATGTTTATTTTACTTGGGCAAGTCCCAAGGTCGATCACAAGGAGGCAAAGGAACAACCTAGAATTAAGTCTATCAAAATTCGAGTTCGGTTTCGAAGCGGTCTTTTTTTGGAATTTTCAATGAATTAGGGGGTGCACATGCAAATTTGGCCTTATTTTAAGGACTAAAATATAAATTACGTTCAAATGATGTCCGAAAAATACGAAACTTGGCCACAATGTAAACTATAATGAAATGGATGCACTGCAATTTTTTTGGAATTTTTGGATGCAATACAAATTTTTTATGGATTTTTAAATGCAAACAAAATGATCTTTAGTATTTAATTCTAATAAATATCAAACCTACTTATTTTCGAGAATCAAAATTATCTGAGATCTATCACTATGTGACGGATCTTAAAAAAATCCTAAACCTCGAAAATGTGGGGTTTAATACCTACTAAAAATTAAATACTAAAAGATGCAAAATGATTTTTACAGGACAAAATATGCATGCAAATGCAAATCTTTTTGGGCACAATGTTAAGAATAATTAACTCTACAATGTGTGATTTTTCGAGAATTTTTAGAGCCACGGTAAATGAACTATCAATTTCAAAGCAAGAATTGGGTAAAATATGCAAATTTTCACAAAATAAATATTTGTTAATTAACCGTCCGTCACAAAATTACCCACAATATGTCAAAATGAAGAGAATTATTCAACGAACATCATGCTATTTTTGTGATAATAAAATAATGTAGAGAAAAGGTTCGAAACTAAGGGGGAACACAGGGACCTGATTGCAATACAAATATAAATAAATAAATATAAAATGTGCAGACTGGGACTTGGAAGCAATTACCTAAACCAGGGGGGGTACTTCTGCAAAAATCACCAGAGGGCACGTGCACCGCACGTGCCTCTGGTCGGCGGGGGCTGGAATGCAAATAGAGGGAGCTCCGGGGGTTTTAATGTAATTAACCCCGCGGTCACGTGCGACACACGTGACCCGGGGGCTGACGGGTGGCTGACGTCGACCCCCCACGCACATGCGCCTCACGTGTGGGGGTCTCGGGCCTCGAGCCCGGCGGTGAGGCGGAGGATGGTGGCGTAGCCTCTCGGCGATGCCTCAGGCGGGGGAGCTGGCTGCTGGCGGTGAAGGTGTTGGTGACGATGGCGGAGTTGGCGTCAGGCGGTGGAGTTGTGGCGAAGAGGTGGGGGAGCTTCCGGCGCTGTTGCGGCGGAGATGCAACCCGGGTGGCTGCCGTTGGTGTTTGTCGAAGAAGATGCCCGGCGATGATGGTGAAGCGTGGTTGGTGTCGATGATCGGAGAGGGAGCGAAGCCAGAGGTGGTGGCCGACACACGGCCATGGGGCGTCGAGGGCGAAGCTGCGGCGACGGAGGAGTCGATGGTGGCGGTCGATGGCGTGGTTGTCGGGCGGTGGAGGCGAGGTGTGTCCGGTGAAGAGAGGTGGACTCGGTGGTGAAGCCGGCGAGATGGAGAGAGAGAGAGGGAGAGAGAGAGAGAGGGTATACCTGCAGGAGGTCGGCTCGACGGCGTTGGCGAGGCCGGAGCGAGCAGCGGCGCTCGGGGCGGAGCTGCGACGAGGTGGAGAAGGCCTCGGATCACGCCGGCGACGAGGGAGCCTCGCGGGTGTCACGACCGGAGGTGGAGCTCTGTGATGAACGGCGGATGCTCTTCGAAGGAGGCGGCGGGGGTTCTTAAATAGGGCTGGGACAGGCGATCGGCGATGGAAGGGGATCGGGATGAGATTTGGGGGGATTGGAGATGGGGATGCGACGAGGGTGTGATTGATCTGCGCGGCGGTCGGAGCGAGATTCGCGGTGGCGGAGATCAGAGATGGGCGGAGCTCGCGAGATCCGCGGCGGCCTGAAGAGGAAAGGGGAGTGCGAGGTGGACGACGCACAGGCGCCGTCCGATCGATTTTGATCGGATGGCGCCCGTTGCGCCACGTGGCGTCACAAGGTGGAGAGGGAATGCGCACGTGCAGAGCACGTGCCCTGGAGAGGCACGTGCGACGCACGTGCTTCATATTTATTTTTTTATTTTTTTATTATTTTTTTTATAAAACGAATATATAAAAAGGCTAAAAACGGCTGACACGTGGCGGCCTCTGGGGCTGCCACGTGTCAGCACCAGAAAATTCGAAATTAAAAACTTTTGTAAAATCGATAAAAAATAGTAAACGACCTCGGATCAAAAAAGTTTCTTCACGAAAATTGCTTGTCTCGATGAGATCTACAACTTTCATGAAGACATCAAAACCAAAATCGGTCAAATGTAAAAAGTGATATTTTGGGGTATCCTATGTACATAAAATACCTTGATTTTTGGGTTTTATAATTTTTATGTCATTTCTAACAAGATAAAAATCTGGAAAAATATGGAAAAATCAAAGATAAATAAAAGACACTTAATTCTATTTTTTTTGGATTTTTTATTGATTAAGAAAATATATACGTAAAATACAAGGTAAAAACCGCGAAAATACACAATGTACAAAAGAGGCCCAAAACCCAACTTTCACATATGAGCTCCGATTCACTTGAACTTGGTCTTGTTTTGAAGGTAATTGAATGCACATTAGTTCAAAAGTGAGTAGGATTAAATCGGACAATGGATGGAGAATATATGTGGCTTTTAGTCCGAAAATCCTGAAATTAGGGTTTGGGTTTTTGGTCCACTTATTTGGGTTAGTTATTTTTTTGTATTTTTCCTTTATTCTTATTAGTGATATGTACACAGTGGAAGTGGTTTTGAGTTATTCGGAGTTAGCATGAATGTGTTAAAAAACTGGGAAGTTAGGCTTATTTACAGGTCATTTTGGCTTGGATTTTTGGCTTCTTATTTTGTGCAGATTTTTGTGCTAAAATGCAATTCTTATGGAAACATGCATGAATGCTAATTATTCAAAATAGATGCAAGAATGCTGTTGATTTTTAGGGATTTGAGCTTAATAAATGAGTTTTAGAGTGATGAATACGAGATTCATCAAGGAGCTTCTTCATATCATCTACGATACTCTTCTGCTTTGCAACAATCAACATGTCGTCGATGTACAATAACATATACATGAAGGAGCCATCCTCTACCTTGTTGTGGTAATCACAACAGTCGTACGGGCTCTTGTAGAACCCATGATCAATCATGAAGCTGTCAAGCTTTTTGTACCACTTCCTGGGAAACAGCTTAAACCCACAAGGACTTCTTCAATATGCACACATGGTCTTCCTTGCCTTGAGATGCAAATCTCTCTGCCTAACTCATAAGAATGTTTCATCAAGTTCACCATACAAGAAAGTTGTTGTCACATCTAACTACTCCAGCTTCAAGTCTCAATGTGCTATAAGAGCTAGTAGCACCATGATAGACGTATGTCTTACAACGAGAGAGAATATCTTATTGTAATTTACACCCTCCTTCTAACTGTAAACCTTCACAACTAAGCATGCGATGAATCTCTATTTCATCACATTTATTCTTTTATTTTGGCCTATAAACCCTAGCTAAATGCTTGTAAATATCATTATTTTGCATAAAATAACATCTATGAGATACAATGTAAATATTGTATAAAATATTATATTTAAAGGCAAAAAAAGAATAAAGAAAAGAAAAAGAAATGAAATACGATAGGTATTGAATGACCCTGAACCCTGAGATTGGGTCGGCAAGGAATAAAGTAGAGGGAGATAATTGCCAATAATTCAATAAAACCCTAATTCTTAATTTATTAAAAAGCCCAATTTGGGACCTATTTTATTTTTTAATATTCATAACTCAAATAAATAAATTTTTACATGAAAGTTGTAGATAAAAATATATAGAAAAATACAAAATTTAATTTCACACAAAAATAATGTAGATTGTGCTTTCTACACTCAGAATAAAAATCCAAAATCTAAATTTCCCAAACCCGTATCTCCTCCAAATTAACTCAAAATTCATAAAATCAAATGTAATTGTATACATCTTTTAATTAACTATTTAATGAAAGTTTCATTTAATTTGAAGTTACGATGTAAAAGTTAGGTTTTGGATCCTTATTGTACATTATACCTGAATAAAATAATCATTTTATCTATTCTTTATATTCTTCATGATTTTAATTTTTATAATTTTGTAAATATTATTTATAACATACTTATATAATTAGAATAAAATAAAACCATTAAAAATACATTAAAATAAATTAGCATACATAAATACATAGATGAATTGTAGTAGCTACAATTAATTAAGCGTACATATTATATCAGAAAAATAAAATAAAAATATATTTGAGTGTATTTAAATAAACTATAAATATATAATTTATTTATACAAAATAATACATTTTAGAATATAAAATAAAAATAAAACACATATTATATAGATGAATATACTTATAACTGTACTTGTAAAAGGTAACCTACATTAAATTAAGCTGTAAGAATAAATATAAATCACCAAAAAATACTACATAAAATAATAAATATTTTTTATGTTTTGAATAAAAATAAATAAGATCATTTATTAATTTAATATAAATTAATCAGGTTTTATTTTATGGGATTTTTACCCGGCAGACCCTATAAACTTTGCCAATCACCTCCATGACCTTTGAAACAACCTAATTACCCCCTCAACCCGTAAACTTGCCAACTCTTACCCCATGAACCCTCCGGGTAATATGTTTTAAGCCCATGGGGGTTCTTGGGGTAATTTACAGTGTCGATGGGGGTAATTACGTTGTGCAAAAGGTCGTAGAGGCATTTTAAAACGTTTATAGGGTCTGTTGGGTAAAAATCCCTTATTTTATTGATTTGTCTTCTTCTTGGCCGACGCGAACCAATGAGAAGTGAGTCCACGTTGACCTCGGTCAACTGCTTACCCCTCCCTAGGTCTGCGGTTGACAGGTCTCTGACCCTACCTTCATCGATTTCCCCATCACCTCTTGCACTAAAATTGCTCGATTTATTCTTGACTTTTACTACTTGATTATTGCTCTTTCACGTCGAATCTCTGCATCGATCTGAGGATCAATGGATTGAGCTGTCACCTCAATCTAAAGTCGCCCAATATATAGTATCGCCTCCATCTTCTTCCTCATTTCGATCCTTTTCCACCTCGGAAAACCCTAACCCTAAGAGCGATTGAAGCACCTGGTGACAACAAGAAGCTTCTCTAGGATCCAACGAGTGATTTTGGTGCCAATTCAAGCGATTCGAGCTCCGTCGCCTCTGCCACCGCAAGCTTCGCTCTCGGCTTTTCCAGGTTCGACGAGTCCCATTTTATTTGTCATTTTAATTCCTTAGGTTAGTAGTAGCAGAGTCCAGTTGTTATTTCTTTTGAATTCATTCTAAAAACAAAAAAAACCAAAAAGAAACTTTGTTAGAGCTCCAGCTCTGACCCTTCGCTCTGTCGTTTCCGAACTCATCCTGATTCTAGATCACCAGCATTTTCTTCCCCTTCGCCTTCCCTTCTCTCAAGGCACCTTCACTCCCCCTGATCTTGATCTGATCAGGAGAATCGTTCTCTTTCTCCACCGCATCATCGGAGAACACCACCTCGACCTGCCTCCGCACCATTTCACTCGATAAGGGCTCGGGAACCTTTGCTTTTGCTTCTTGAAACTAACCCTACATGTCCCATGGTCCAGAATCCTCTCACGAGGCGTGTTTGACTTGAATGAGCATCTCCAGGTACTCAGCATTTCATGGGCTCAATCGCTGAGCTCCGGACTCCATTGAGGCATGCATCAGTTGCATATCATTGAGCCGAATGTGTAGAGACTTTCATCAGCCTAGAAGACCACCAGAGGCCTAAGTTCTGGATGATTGAAACTCGCCTAAGCTCGGTTCTTCATACGTTCTTCCAGGGGTTGTCTCCACCGTCCGATCAAGAACAACCCTAGAAGAATTAGTCACCACTGGATAGAGGGCATCGACATCCATTCGATCCTTCCCCAGATCTAATCATAACCCTCCATCCATGAAGCAGTGTCCAACGACGAAAAGCAACCATGTGTTTAAGTGAGGATCTCTAGCCATCAGATTGCCTAGCGGGGGTAATTTTGCCTCACACCTTCACACATTTTGTCTTTTATTTTTAGTCCAAAAACTTAATTATGAAGTTATATATTTTGTGTGAAATTTATAATCAGGCCCTTGAGTTATTGAGATTTTACTTAGGTCCATTCGACGTCACCTAACGTGACTGTGCACGTGAGGTGATGAATCCACATTTCATCATCTTTATTCTATCATTTTGGCCTTAAAAACCCTAGCAAATGTCTGTAAATAGCATTAAATAGAGCATATTAACATTCATGCACGTACCTGTAATTAGTGTATAAAATACTGTAATTAAAGCCAAAATTATAGAATAAATAAAAGAAAAGAAAAATAATAAAATATTGTAAATATTTTATGATCCGAAACCCCGAGACCTAGGCATCTTGATGACTAGGTCGACCAGGAATAAATTAGGGGGAGATAAGGGCCAAATACCTATACTATTCCATTCATTATTTATTCATTTTGGGACCTATTTTTGGCTCCACTTTTTATACATCAAATAAATAAACTTTGTACATGAAAGTTGTAGATAATTTTATAGAGAAAAATACAAAATTGATTTCACTCAAAAATAATGTATAGATAAAAAGTTATGGTCTGAATAAAATTCCAGAATCCCAACTTCCCAGACCCGTATCTCACAAATGAAAACTCCAAATGCAGCAAACTCACTTTAATTGTATATAGAATAAAATAAGCTATTTAATGGCAGTGGTTTCGCATTTGGAGGAGCTACGGTTTGAAAGTTGAGTTTTGGACCCACATTGTACAATTGTACTGATTAAAATATTCAATTTATTATTTATTCATTATTTTTATATTTTTATATTTTTATAATTTTGTAAATATTACTTATAATATATTTGTACATAAAAACTAGAATAAAAACCTATACAAAACATAAAATAAAATATATGTATATATGATACATAGGTATCACACCTATACTTATGCCTATATAAAGTATACTCTTATTTTATTAAATATACAAACTAAATCAGAAAATTAGAATAAAAATACAAGTAAGTGTATAAAAGTATATTATAATTTTATAAAAATAATAAATAAAAATAATAAAATTAAAATACACAAAATAAAAATAAAGTAATAAAATACCTGCAGTTCTTGAATGAAGGGGCACTTCGTTCGATTGTTAAACCAATCGGGAGATTCCTCTCTATTGATAAAGATGTTACAAATTTTACTAGACCTGGTTATATCAGGGTGAATGTGGAGATCGATGTTAGTGAACATGTTCTCGACCATGTGGTAATCAGATGCGGGAATAAAGATTTCATCCAAAACATTGTATATGAAAATCTCCCAAGCTACTGCCATTTTTGCTGCCTAGTTGGTCATGATAAAAAAGATTGTTTCAGGAGAATTGAATCTGAGAAGGATAGGAAAGGGAAAGCTCAGGTCATTCTGGAGGACGTTAAAGATGATCTTGGTCGATCCCTTAGACCAAGACAAAAATGGGTGGCCAGGGTTGACTCAAATAAGCATTTTCAAACGAATGTGGTAAATTGCGAGACTTCTCAGGAAGGGAAACCAATTTCCTTGGGAGACAATAATGATGAATCTCGGAGGTCCGAAAATGCAAACAATGGAGAAAATAGTCAAGGAATTTTTTCACGGATGAAATATTCGGAGCCTATCCTTGATGTGTTATGCAACATTCAGAGCAGTTCAGAAAAACAACATCAACCAACAAAAGTGGTGAGCTCTGAAGTTTGTGATGTGGACCAGTTAGGTCCTTCGAGTTTCCAAGGAATTCACCCATTCTTGAATCAAGCACTCAAGGGCTCAATTATTGAGGAACAATCTGAAGAGGAACAATTGGTGAAAAGCCAATTTCTTGAAGCCTTAAAAAACAACATTGAAGAATTGAATGAATTGTTCATTGACAACGTTGGTGTTCCTAACTCTGTACTCTGTATTGAGGAAATTCCTATTTCTACAAGTAATGCTTTTGAAGTTCTCAAAGATAAGGAGGACTTGGCTTCTGATACGAGCGATCAACATCAAGATCGTCCTTTAGCTGCTATTAAAGATTGGGAGATCAATTATGACAAAGGTAATCCTGACTCTGCTGCCTTTTCTTTTAGCTCAAATAAGATGAAACAGAACAACACTACTGAGATTGTGATTAGGAATCCAGCTCTGCTGCCTCCTTGTTCAGCAGAATTTGGCAGAACTGGAAATGCTTTGGTGAACCTTGAGACAACCTCCAGTGAACCTTTTAAAGGCAAAAATGCTTTAAATATGTAGAATTTGCTAGAAGGAAACTGGGTGAATCTGTAAAGATTAGAACTCCTAAGAGTAGGAAAGCTAAAGAGAAGACATGGAAAAATCATTTTGATAGTGAATGATTATTTGGTCAGTTTGGGATCTGGAGGTGCTTTTTGTTAAAAAATCCTTGATTAGGAATATTTGGGAGAATCTCTTCCCTGACTTGTGTTCCTTACATTGATGAGATTTGAAGTGGACTGAAGTAGGTGATTCTGTGGCCCCATCTGAAGATAAATTTCAAGCAGTTCTGGTATACCAGGTTCCAAGGGAGCTACATCTTTTCAGGGAGCATAGACTTTGCCGAACTATGGAGATTCCAACTTAGCTTTCTATGGATATATTCTCTCTTTTACTCTTATAAAGCTGATTCTCTTTTTGGCCGCATGTGGCATTTTTCTCCCCTTGAAGGGCCCCCCCTGTATTCTTTTACTTGATGAAATAAAGGCAGCTACCTGGGCTGCGAAAACCAGGCTTACTAAAAAAAATATAGGGCTAAAAATACAACTTGTAAAAATATACCTCATAAAAATAAATAAAAATCACTATAAAATACTTCATAAAAAAATAAACATTTATTATTTTATAATTAAAAATTAATAAAATCATTTTCGATTTTTAAATGATTTTTTAAATCTTTTTTAGGACCTTTTTCCTGGTTGGTCCACGTGGACCAACCAGGGGGCAGTCGCAGTTGACCTCGGTCAACTGTCTTCCCTAGGTCCTGTAGCCCGTGTCAGATTTGGTTTGACACCTCTTTCTCAATTTTTTCGAGGCCTATTCTTGCATCCTCTCGTGCTAACATCTTCTTGGCTTTTGATCCTCGATCAATGGGCATGCCCGCCCTGATGCAACCTCGGTCGAAGGGTCACTGTGCTCATCGCTGTGCCTCGTTCTTCCTCCACTGTCCGTCAACCCCATATAACCCAACTCCGATTTTCTTTTGAATTTTGAACTGCACTTCATCCAGAATTGCTCCCCCTTTGGCTTGAGTTAGAAGCCTGGAGGTGACAGCTCTAGGTTCCCACCTTCAAAGCAGAGGAGCACCGATCGTTCTGGGCGCGTTCCTCACCTCCGGTGAGCATCGACCGTTGAGGTTTCTCAACCTCGGGTCCTACCCCTTGAGGTATCCATTTCCTTATTTTCTTGCTCCTTTTTATTCCCTGTCATCGTAGGAATCGTTAGCATCCGTAATCGCTAAGTTCCATCGACCCACGCGCATTATCGCCACCTTCGTCGGAGCGCTCCTCCGGCGATGACCACCATCTTTGTTGTCTTCCCCCCCCAGTGGTTCCCCTGACCCTCTAGGCATTTTGCCCTTGAGGGAGTAACTCTTTGGTGCAGGTACGTGAGTCAAAGCAGCAACTGGGTGCTTTTAGAGGTTTACTGGAGGACCTTGGAGCTCTAAAGCTCCGCCGTCCTCCTGCAAGCCCTCCGACCAACGTCGGGGCTTTTTGGCCACTCCAGCAGATAGAGGAAGCCTCCAGGAAGGAATAGCGCCATTTTGCGAGCTTCAAGTCGGCCGGAGATCGGAGGAGGAGCTCAGAGAGTTTCGCCTGGCCGGAGTTCTTCTTTATTCGTCCTCCCGCGTCTCCAGCCGTCCGATCAAGGCGTTCTCCCCAGATAGCGCAGCCGCCGTTGGATCTTGGTTGTTCCCAAGCCGTCTGATCAATCTCACCAGATCTAATCGCAACCGTCGCCGACGAAGCGGTATCGACGCTCCTGAGGCCGACGCGTGGCAAGTGAAGAAGCCACGGCCTCTGGATCACGATCTTTGGGGTATATTGCATCTTTAACCCCAGCATTTTTGTAATTAGTATTAAGTACTTAAACTTTCAAGGGCCATTTAAAAACTTTTGTGAAATTTATAAGTAGGCCCTTCAACTATTTGTATTTGCAATTAGGTCCTCTGCCACGTCACCTCACGTGACCTGTTCACGTGAGGTGTGGGATTTTTGCAAAGAGGCCCTTGGCCTTGTGTTTATTTCGCTTCAGTACCTAAACTTTGGATTATAGTGTAAAAATTTTGGAGATTTTGCAAGTTAGCCCCCAGGTATTTTGGATATTACGAATTAGTCCTTCCCAAGCGCGTGCAAGTCATGCGCCCTGGGGGACATTTTGCGCCTGTGCCCTCCCGGGTTTGAGTATTTGGGATTGGTCCATAAAATTAAATATTCAGAGTTATATTTTGTGGAAAATTGCATGTATGCCCCTGGATGTTTTGATATTTGCAGTTATACCCCTGCCTGGCTGTGCATTTTTGTGTGCTTGCTCTATTTAGTTTAGGCATCATATTTATTCCAAAAAATCCCCAAAAATCACATTAAGCTCCTGTTAACTTGCACTTGCACGCTATATTTTTGTATTTTATTTTTATTACATTTTAATATTTATTAAAAATAAAAAAACATGCCATTTCAACACTATCTAGCTTAGAAAATACAAAAAAAATTAAAACACCTCGAAAATTCCAAAAAAAATCACCAATGTGTATTTTACTCTATTTTAGTGTCAGTCCAAAAACCACTAAAAATCTCGAAAGAAAAACCTTAAAATTTTGAAAATACCTAAAAAATTTAAAAAAAAAACTAAAAAATTCTAGAACACTCCAAAAATCGCAAACTAAGGTTCTGTAGATTCCTTATTTTCTTATCTTTATTTTAAAATTAGTTTGTAAAAATTTTGGTGGCTGTTTGATATTTTTCATTCCTGTTTTACCTTCAGCCAGTAGCTTATTCCCTGTTTTCCTTTATTTTGCCATTTAAAAATACCAAAAATATTTTGAAAAATATCCAAAAATCACAAAAACAGTAAAAAATCATAAAAAGACCAAAAATATTTTATCTCTGAATTTTTGAGCATTTTTACATATTTTTATAAATATTCTAGCACCTCTTGTATTCCATTGTTTATAAATTCCATTATTGAAAATATATATAATATAAAAAATATATAAAATCAGAAAATTAAAAAAATCAAAATACAAAAATTAAAAATTTAAAAAAAAATTAAAAATCTAAAACCCACAAAAATATTTGCATTTGCATAGTGTAGACATACATTCATTTTCACACGCACACATCTGTAGATCTACCCTGCCTTGCTCCCTGTGTCCGAACTCTCTACATACTTGCTTCTATACACCTTGTTTGTAGAGTTAAAAATAAATTTTAGCTCCACCATTTGCTTGTCATTTCTTTATATCTATTGTGTGGGTTAATTGTTGATTTTATACGAGATTCATTTTGTAGTGGTCAACACACCGACTGTTGACTCGCCTTGTGAGTCAATACGACCGCTCGTGAATTTCGTGATAATCAAATGGCACCGTTGCCGGGGAGCAACAACACGTAGATCATTTTTGCTTGTGTTGTAATTATTTGTCTACTTTTGCGGCTTTTATTTCTGCTTGTTGTAGTTTCTTTATTTTTGATATTTCTTGTTTGAATTGTCTAACCCCCTCTCTTGTTTGACTTCTTGCGAGGTACGCAGATCGAGGGAGGAGCTCTCTTCCAGGAGCACCTGCGCACCCACGTGAGGCGACTTGACTTAGCACGAAGGCGGGCTAGGAGAGGATTTTGAAGACAGTTCTAGTTCTTTATTTTCTTGTATTTATTTTGTAATTTGCAGTGAGAAAGAGACTATTTAATTGTAATAATACAAGTACCCCCGGACATTTGACTTTCGAGCCTAATTTCCAAGTGATTGTTCACTTGGGGCTCACCGCGGTTTTTGTCGGCTTTCTTTGCATTCTTTTTATTTTGTTTTGTTTTTCGATTTTATTTATTTTGTGTGATTGAGCCCCTAGCTTTAGGAGTTGCTTGCGATAGTTAAGGCCAAACACTTAATATCTTGCATGTGCCTATAATATCGTTTGGACTTAGACAAATCTAAACAGTTGATTCACCGTCTTTGACCCACCGTGCCGCGAGCTCATCCCGCCAAGCGCTTCTCCTGAACTCGATTTGTCGAGAGGAGGAGGGGTGAGCCTAGACCAGACTCTAGGGTTGAGGATTGGTGGTCAGCTTGTGGTTCTTCCCGCTAATAGCAATTTCTGAAACTTAGGGTGATTTTATCGATTGCATTTGCATATAGATATGTTTCAATTCTGCTGAGCATCCTTGTATGTAGAGTGCTGGAGGCAAGGTGAGCATTTCTCTTTAGCATACATCATCGATTGCCGCTTGCATTGCTTTTCCGACTCTCCCTCTGATTTTGCCAACCTAGGTGCTTAAAGGAATTGACTCCTCATTAGGCTCCTGCATTTTTATTAAAAATCCAAAAAAAGTGATAATCAATAAAATTGGGACTGCTAATATTACTTGACCCTAAAACTGATCAAAAAGAAAAAAATATTCTCTTGGGGTGAGTAATCCCCTCATTATCTTCGCTTTTATTTGCTCGCGCACACACTAAGGTTAGAGCCCAAATCCTATCTTCAGCCCCCTAAGTATTTGTGCAACATTTTGACTTCTCATCTAACTCTAAAACAAACAAGATAAAAAGACCGCTCTTTGCGGTCTCTACCGAGTTAAGTAGGTGAATTGAGGGTTTGATTTATTTTCATTTTTGTTTGTGACTGTTTTGTGTGTGTCCTAAATCATCTCTGCGCACTTGCACCTTTCTTCACACGTCTCTTGACTTGACCGTTGTGTTCTCCCGATCATTTCCTTTTGTTTTCGAGATGGATCCCTGGAGTGCATTTTATCCGGACTTTGCGGACCCCTCGCTCGCTCCAGCCGGTCCACCTTCCTTTGATCAGGAGGATCATCCTCCTACTTTTTCTGATTTTTGTACATACCCGCCTCAGCCACAGTGTCAGACCTCGGACTTCTACCCACCTCCACCCCCATCTGTATATTATCCACCTCCACCTTCACATCCACCCGAGTCTGATCTGTTGGAGTCACCTCCCTCGATCTCTGTGAGTGATATCTTGAACCAGATGATGGTGCACATTGATTTGATGAATGATAATCTTGCTATCTTGAGGAATAATCAGATCAATGCTCCTTTCGTCGGGGATACAGATTTACTTGTCGGTGATCATGGGAGCTTGCAATCGCCCAAAATACAAAAAAATGATAAAAATTTAAAAACACAAAAAGAGTTCGGGAGACACTTGGTTGATTCATATTGTGAGGAGAGAGTCCGTTTGCCAGAGCCCTTGACCACACATCCATTCACACTTAGTCCCACCTTTGACCTCTAGGATGCCGCTGTACAGACTGCTCTTGGCATTCCTCGTGTATATGATGATACCGACTTCCTTCCTTGTATGGAGGAGGTCCAAAAATTCAAAAAAAATATTGACTGAACCCGAAGTGGTGGCCACTATTCATGAGATCATCCGTGCCCCACTTCAGCAGGCCATGACTGATTTATCTGCTCCTCTTCCCAAAAAGAGAAAGCAGAGGAGCAGATCTGAGCATCATATTTTGACCATGGCCACTGCCCACGCCATCACACACCGTCCCATTCCTCGGAAGAGGAACACTGCCACACCTTTCATTAGCTGCACCATCTCTGACTTCACATGTGATGACACTCTCCTCGACGGCGGTGCATCGATCAGTATCATACCCTTCTCACTGGTACAATCTCTTCACTTAGGGCCTCTCAAGAAAACCAGGATGATCGTACAGTTTGCTGATGGATCAATAAAGAGGCCGAAGGGTATCCTTGAAAACGCCGTCATTTCGATTCAGGGCACGAGCCACACAGTTGATTTTGTAGTATTGACCATGGAGACCTCCACAGGGGAGCACTATCCAATCATCCTGGGACGACCATTCCTCGCCTCTACGAGGGTCGTTATTGACTATGGATCAGGAGAGATTCGCTTCCATCCTGCTGACGAGAGCGAAGTGTTGATCACCGCACCCACTGCTGACCAGAGACCTGCACCTGATGTGACTACACCTGTTCTGGCTGACCTCGAGGACCATGACCTTGATGATACTATCAGAGAATTTTGTTGTTTATTGGATTCCACTGAGACCTGAGAATTCCTCCTGGTTGAGGAAAACTCGGAAAGCATGGACCTCGATGTTCCTTCTTCTGGGACTTGGCGTTGTGTTGATGACATCCGCGGAATTTACACGATAGACACCATTGAGCGGAGGGCAGATGTAGAGACTAGACAGGACGGACATATTTCGACTTCTTTCACCGATGGGTCCGTTCCTGTTCATGTAGATACTGATGAGCCAAAGGCCGAATTTGATTTAGTTTCTTTTCTTCGAAAATTCGAGCCTTTTGATGAGAAAGATGATCCGGTTGAGATTATAGAGGACGAACAGAGTTCGACTACTTCCACTGATGAGTTCGTTCCTTTTGGTTTTGACCTGGACAACACCTCGCAGGATGACTCCGAGTACACTACTTCCGATGATGATGAGTTCGTCCCATTCCACGTTGATATCAACGAGACTCCCAAGGCCAGACCTGACCACACTTCTTCCACTCACCCGTCTGTGCCTTCACACCCTAGGGACCCTGAGAATCTTCACTCTGTCGACCCTGATCGGCTTCTGTCTACTGTGGACCCCGATGTCGACATGCACCATACCAGATCCATTCCTCAGCGATCCCGCAAGAAGATTCGCTTTCAACCTTCGTGATCCCATGTATATCTGATAACCACAAAAACCTCAAGACCCGGGTGAAGGTAATGAAACAAGGGTCGTTGCGACCCGGATCTCAGAGACTGGGTATATCAAGAAAAATCAACCACTCAAAATAAGTCAAATCAATCAAAACAAAAAACGAGAGCGGTCTAGCTATGGGATTAACCTGGTATAGCTCCCAGGGTCGAACACAAGGAGCACGGGTTGGCCAGAGGCCTACGAAGTAGTAAAAATAATATAAAAATAAAAGAAAATGTTTTTAGTGGTTTTTAATAATTTTTATATTTTTTTTGGATTTTTAAATGGTAAAGAAAATTAAAGAACACAAAATCAAGCACACTTACACAATTTATTTAACACACCAAAATTCAAACAAAAATTCAAGAAAAATGGTTTTTATGTTTTTTTGGTTTTTTAATGTTTTTGGTGAATTTTTGAGATTTTTCTAATGTGTATTTTATTTTCTAAAAATCAAACAGTGCTAAAAAGATGAGGTACTGTCCAGCGAAACCAAAACCCTTAAATAAAATATCTAAGGATCTCAACAGGTTCTGGAGGTAATTTTCCTATATTCTAGATAAAATAAGGAAAATTTGAGCACCAAAATTATTGTTTTTGGATTTTTAGATTATTTATTATAATTTTTATGAGTTTTTGGGTGTTTTTAGATTTTTAAGGTTTTTACTCAGTGAAAAATAGCCAAAAGTGGCTAGAAAATCAAACAACACACAAAGAACAATAACTAATTTTTTTAGAATTTTTGGAGGTGTTTTTATATTTTTTTTTGGGATTTGTAAACCTAGACAGTAGCTAAAATAGATGTTTTTGAATTTTTAAAAATACTAAATAAAATCAAAAATGTCCTCAAAAATCCGTAAAATTCCTACACCATGGCAGGAGCCATGTGTCAAAATCTCATTGGATTTGGAGGTGATTTGATATTTTATTCAAAAATCAAAAGGGGGCACTGTGCAAAGGGACTTAAGTGCAAATACCCGAAACTCTGGGGGTCCAGGTGCAATTTGCCCAGCAAATCACGCGCGTGGCGCGTGCCTGGGGCACTCAGGGACCTTATGGTAAGAAAAATAAGTCCTTGGACCTTTTGGTAACTGGTACCAAAAAGTCCAGGGGCTCGGTCGCAATTAACCCACTAATACACGCACATGTATAAATAAAATGCTCACAGGGGTATAAAAGCAAATACCAGAAAGTTTCTTTTCATTCAATAACCCAACAGAACTACAGGATAAGAGATGCAAATAACCCAAACAAAGCACGTGGCGAAGCACGTGAGCTCACATACACAGGGGTATAAATGCAAATAAAAACAAGCACAAGGTCCACAGTGCAATTTACCCTACGTAAATAAAACTACTAAAGTATTTACAGGACTAGAAATTAAAGACTCAAACTACGAGGGGGCCTAAGTAAATTACCCCTTATTGCGCCGACGGCCAGATTCGCGCCACGTGGATGATCCAACGGTCCTGGTGAGCTGGCGCTTCTCTCCTTTACGCTTGAGCCTGATCGACGGTGCAGGGCGAGACACGTGGGGGATCTGACGTCTGGCAGTGCAGGTGCCTCTCTCCTCTGCTCTGACGGTCCTGATCAGCCCCTCGAGAGGATCAACGGTATCTGCTCCTCCGTGGATGGACGATCGAGATGCGAACTGGAGCGGAGGGGCTAATCGGACGGTGAAGGAGGTTCCTCGAAGAACAAGTGGCCGGCGAGGTTCGCCGGCCTCGTGCGTGCGCTGGAGGCCTCCTCAGCTGCCTCCAAGGATCGGAGAAGATAGGCGATGGCGTCCCGCAGCTGCTGGTAGCTTCAGATGACCCAGCCGAGCCCTGGAGGGGCTCCGGCGAGGTCGTCGGCTTCAAGCTCCTGGCCTTGATGTGAGGGGGGCTCAGATGCCCTCCTTTTGACCTGCAAAACGCACCAGAAGCTTCGCGGGTCGAGGGCAAAATGCCTCGACCCGATGAAGCGGCGTGGGGGTGATCGATGCGTCGGGGCGGATGAGCTCCGGCGAGCGGAGGATGGTGGAGCTCGAATCCCAGCTCCGGGGCGAGCTGGGTTGAATGATTGGGCGAGGAACGTGCGTGAGGGAGTGGCGAATGTGAGCGTGGGTTCCGATGATCAAAACGATACTCGATGTGGCCGGAATCAGAGGAACTCGTCGGAGATGCGATTTGGGCGAAACAAGAAATTACACTAAATGGGCGAGCTAAATGGGTACCTGGGTGATGCGGAAGACTGTGGTGGAGCTTAGCTAGCTCCTGGTCGTCGCCTCGAAGGGTGTCACTGCCTGAGGCTCGAGCTCCTGCTAAGTGGCGGAGCACGGCGACGCGAAGCTGCCGGATCAGTGGTCCGGCCACCCTCTCCTCGCTGCAACACTGGCAAACGGGAGCTGTCACCTCACTGGATGCGATGGAGGTCACGGGAGTGAGAGTGGAGAGCCAAAGATGGAAAGAGGAGGCGGCTGAGCTCAGGTTATATATGGGTGCAGGTCCGGGAAGAAGGGGTTGGGTCCGGCTCGATTGAGCACGGACCCCTAGGCAAGGGGTCGGGCGAAGTTCCCGGATGCACAGGGGATGATCGGAGCCCTGGGTTAGCGGATTTGGAGACCGGTTCGTGACGCAATAAATCGGGGAAGTCGGGTCGGGCGTCACGACCCGTGTGAAGTGGTCCACAGGGGGGAGTTGACCGGGCGGTCAACAATCCCCGTGGACCAATGGGAATCAGCCACGTCATAAATAGCTTGGAAATTCAAAATAAAATAGGAAATGGCCGATTCATGAAAAACTCAACACATAAAAAATGTTGGTTTTAATTTTTTCTATTTTTTGTGATTTTTAATTAATTTTTGGAAATTAAAATAAGGTATTTACATAGTATAGCTATACATAGGTATTTATACAATATAGGGTTTTTGATTTTTGATTTTTAATTAGTTATTTTTATATATTTTTATTCCTATTTTATATTTTATTTATTTATAGAATAAAATGAGGAATAAAAGGCTATTTTTATTTTATTTTATTTTTTATATACATAGGTGAAATAATTAGTTATTTACAACTATGTACAAGGTATATATACAATATATTTTTGTATTTTAGTTTTGTAATTTTTATTTGATTTTTGTTTTGTTTCTTTTTATTTATTTTATTTACAATATATACAATAGAATATTTACAAAAAGTTTTGAAAATAAATAAATTTATTTACAAGGTGAAATAGATGAGGATGATGGTCTTATGTACAAGGTGAAGGGTTATTTTTGAATTTTTGGTTTTTATCTTTTTGTTTTGTTTTTATACTTCATAAATATGTACAAATATTTACAACATATTTTTGGGTGAGGAAAATATATAATTTTATTTATTTACAAATATATACATGTGTGAGCCCCTATCTCCCTCTACTTGGCTTTTTTGCGGTCAGGCCCATGCTGAGCCCTCCCTTGGGTTAGGTTGCTCAATATTTATTCTAAATATTTCCCTATTTTTCTTTTTCATCTTTATTCTTTTATTTTTGCACAAAAACATGCTAATTATAAGTATTTACAAACATGCATGCTTTTGCTAATTTTTCCTATTTACACATATCTACATGCATTTGCATAGGTTTTTGTAGCTAAAATATAAGAATAAAGAGTGATGAATGGGTATTCATCACCCCCCTATACTATACTTTGCTAGTCCCTTAGCAAACACTTATTTGAAAAAGAAGTGAAAAAGAAAGAAAGAAAAAGAAAAAGAGAATGTACATGGATCAAGGTTGATTATTAAACTTGCCTTCATTAAATTGAGGTATGGAGCTCAATCAGATCTTTGGATTATTAATGTGTCGGAACCTTATTTAGACTTAAGCTTAAAACCTAACAGCCTCTAAGTTCCGCCAATCTATAACCAAGACTCCTCAATGCTCCAGATCAGAACAAGTCATCAATCACAAACCCTGAAGACCATGAATCTTTTCTTGTCCTGTGAAAGTGAGGTCTAAGCTCTCCACCTCAGAAATGGCAACTTGACAACCCTCCCCAACAAGGTAACTCTATGACCTCAATCTGGCCACTCTTTCCTCGAGGAGCGGGGTATTCCCTTCTAAGTTCAAGTACAACCGGCTCAAGAAGAGGGGGAAGAAGAGAATGGGTCAAGGCCAGTGTAGCCAAGTACCCTTGGGAGCTTGACCAGTGTAGCCAAGTCTCCCTGCTGCAAGCTACAACAGGTAGATCATGAAACCAAGCTTTGCTTATTGCACTTATATACATACTCCGGTGGGATTATCATTTTCTCTCAGACCCACCACTTTTTTGGAGTTCTTTTCTTTTTTTTTTCACATTTTTTTTTCGAGTGCATCTCTACAACATGTACATGTGCAGCATATATACAAGGAGTTTTTCCTCTTGAGCCAGTAGACTATCCCTCTTTTGAAGCTTTATTGCAACCCACAACTCCCGTCGTTAGACCTCATGGCAACCAGACCAAGTTGAGACGCACTTCCTTCACTAAATGAAGAAGAGAGGTTCCGCCTAGAAGTACTACCCTCATATGCTACCCCAAGCCAAGGAAGACTGCCTCCTCACCACCTCATCCGTAGAGAGCTCGGTGCATAGTGCGGTTGTCCAAGTAAAGCCATAATCTATATGAGTCATGTGTTGTTGTTAAGTGCTCTACTTAGGCTCATTGAGATGACATGTGATCATAGCCTAGTGGACTCAAAGAATTAAGTCACCATGGACCTGAAAAGCCTTAAACCTAAGCCCTATAAGGTTCCTCTTAGAAATTAGGTGGATTAAGATCTTAATCAAGCTCCATTTCTCAATTTGATTCCAGGCTTAGTTTAAATGTCAACTATCATCCAAAAAACTATATACATATGTACAAAAAGATGCATATTTACACAAATTTTACAATCGTGCAAAATTTTTGAAAAATGTTTTGAAATCATGAATGATGATGCATGACGTGCAAGTTTTGCAAAAAGATATTTACACACATTTACACAAGATTTTTGCAAACTTTTGATTTTCAAAACATTTTGGAAAAATTTTGTACTATATACATAATTTTGATACAAAAATAGTTACACAAGCTTTACACACAAAAGATTTTTGAAATCATTTTTACAAAAATAATTTGTACACTAGCTATGTATGTGCAAATAAAAGAAGATTATGTACATGAAAATTTTTTAATTTTCGTGGTTTTGAGCCATTTTTATTTATTAACACACTCACACAAAGTACGAGTTATGGCTAAAGTATATATGAAATATATACACACCCCCCTATACTTAGCTCGAACGATGTCCTCGGAGTCAAGAGCGATGAAGAAGACATAACTCGTGCTATGTATAGGGAAGTGAAAAGAAAGGCTATACAAAAGGAAATGAAAAAGTCAAGAAGGACTCGGGTCTTCCCCCTATACTTAGGATCAAGTAATCCTGAGTATAGCAGGCAGTACACAAAGGGAAAACCGAGTGGAGAATGTACAGGGTCTACCCCCCTATACTTAGGGTAAGATATCCCTAAGTATAGGCAACAAAACAGGGGTAGACAGAAACAAAAGAAATACCCGAAATGTCTCACATCCCCCCTATACTTAGGGTAAAGTGCACCCTAAGTATAGCATAATCACAAGATGAAGAAAGGGATGTGGGACTAAGGAATGTGGTGATATGGACATCTGGATCTATATACAGCGGAGGATCAGTAAAGCTCAGGCGTGAGATGCATTAGATGTGAGTCAAAGACCACATCTCACGCAAAATGAATAGGGGCAATCCCAACGACCCGCGGCTCATGATCTAGAAATGGCTTGAGCCGTTGGCCGTTCACTCGGAAGGTACTCTCAGAAGACAACTCAGATATGTCGATGCTACCGTTGTCTTGTACCTTCCGAACCAGATAAGGTCCTTTCCATTTGCTCTGTAGCTTCCCTGGAAATAGTCTAAGCCTCGTATCAAACAGCCATACTCTCTGTCCAATCTCAAAATGCTTGTGGCTGATATGAGAATCATGCCACTCCTTGACTCTCTCCTTATAATGTAGGCTGCTTGAGAAAGCTGCATCTCTAAGCTCCTCCAGGGCAGCTAGCTCTGCCCTCCTCTGGTCTCCTATACCATCTGGATCCATAAGTATGTCTGTAACTGCCCAAAGTGACTTGTGCCTCAGCTCAACAAGTAAATGGCATGGCTTGCCATATACGAGGCGAAAGGGAGATGTACCCAAAGGTGTCTTGAAAGACGTCCTATATGCCCACAAGACCGAGTCCAGAAGCTGTGACCAATCCTTTCGGTCAGGGCGGACGACTTTCTGCAGAATAGTCTTGATCTCCCTATTCGACACTTCGGCTAGACCATTCGTCTATGGATGGTACGGTGTAGCAACACGATGGTCTATGCCGAACTCGCTGGCAAGTGCCTTCACCTGGTCGTTGATGAAGTGAGATCCCCCATCAGAAATAAGAACTCGTGGAACCCCGAACCGCGTGATGATATGCTTCCTCAAAAATCTGCAAACTGTCCTCGCATCAGCGGCTCGGGCGGGGATAGCCTCCACCCAACGACTCACATAGTCTACGGCTAACAGAATGTACTCGAATCCCTGACTCTTAGGGAATGGACCCATGAAATCGATGCCCCATGCGTCAAAAACCTCACAGAAGTGAATGGGCTGCATCGGCATCATATCACGCTGTCCACAAGTGCCCATCCTCTGACAGTCAGTACACCTCTTCACGAACTCATCTGAGTCCTTGAAGAGGGTAGGCCACCACAAGCCGGATTGGAGCACTTTCTGTGCCGTTCTCCTCCCAGAATGATGTCCTCCTGCCTCAAGCTTGTGGAAGTAAGTGAGGACGCTATGGTGTTCCTCCTGAGGAATACACCGACGCCAGACGCTATCCCCTCCTTCGTGGTAAAGGATGGGATCCTCCCAATGGTAAGACTTGGCCTTCGCTAGGAAGGTCTCAAGCCTCTGCCTGGGCCAATCTTGTGGGACTTTCCCAGCAACGAGAAAGTTCACAATATCGGCGTACCATGGGAGTGAGGCGATAGCAAGGATCGCCTCATCTGGGAAGGTATCTCTAATAGGATCAATCTGCTCAGAATCCTCAGGCTGCTCTAATCGGGAGAGGTGATCCGCCACCACATTCTTGACTCCAGGCTTATCCTTAATCTCAATGTCGAACTCCTGGAGTAGAAGGATCCATCTAGTCAGTCTGGCCTTGGCATCCTTCTTTGCCATGAGGTACCTGATGGCGGTGTGATCTGTAAACAAAGTCACTCTAGATCCAATGATATATGATCTAAACTTATCCAGGGCAAACACTACGGCTAGCATCTCCTTCTCTGTGACTGTATAATTCCGCTGGGCGGAATCCAATGTGCGGTTAGCATAGTGTATAGCAAATGGTACTCCATCCCTCCTTTGTCCCAGCACTGCCCCTACGGCAAAATCGGAGGCGTCCGTCATGATCTCGAATGGGAGAGACCAATCAGGTGGCTGGAGGATAGGAGCCTCAATCACGCACTGCTGGAGAGTAGCAAACGACGAAAGACACTTGTCATCGACAAGGAACTCGGTGTCTTTCGTCAAGAGGTCGGTCAACGGTCGGGCAATCCTGCTAAAATCCTGAATGAATCTCCTATAAAATCCAACGTGCCCCAGAAATGACCGTAACTGCCTCAGGTTGGACGGCGGTGTGAGTTTCCTAATGACATCAACCTTGGCCGGATCAACCTCCATGCCCCTGTTGGAGATGATGTGGCCAAGCACCGTCCCTTGAGTCACCATGAAGTGACTCTTCTCCCAAGATAGCACCAAGTGATACTCAATACATCGCTGGAGTACTCGATCTAGGCAGTCAAGACAAGAATCAAATCCGTCGCCGTAGATCGAGAAATCATCCATGAAGACCTCTAAACACTCCCCTACCATGTCCGAGAAGATCGACAGCATGCACCTCTGAAAAGTCGCAGGGGCGTTGCATAGCCCAAATGGCATGCGTCGAAAAGCGTATGTGCCGAAGGGACAGGTAAAGGTGGTCTTCTCCTGGTCCTCAGGAGCGATGGCCACTTGGTTGTAGCCTGAGTACCCATCCAGGAAGCAATAATGGCTCTTCCCTGCCAGTCTCTCAATGATCTGGTCAATAAAAGGCAGGGGGAAATGGTCCTTCTTGGTGGCTTGGTTGAGTCTCCTGTAGTCAACACAAACCCTCCAAGAGGTGGGTACTCGTGTAGCAATCTCCTATCCCGACTCACTGATCACAGTCGTGATGCCCGTCTTCTTGGGCACCACATGCAAGGGGCTAACCCACTTGGAGTCAGAAATGGGATAAATAAAACCTGCACCCCACCATTTGGATATTTCCTTCATGACAACCTCTCTCAGGTTGGGGTTCAGACGCCGCTGGAACTCACGCGACGGCTTCGCCCCTTCCTCGAGATAGATATGGTGGGAGCACACTGATGGATTAATCCCATGGAGATCTGCTACGCTCCATCCGATCGCCTTGCGGTTCTTTTCAAGAACCCCCATCAAACGGGATTCCTGCTCTCCAGTCAACTCAGCGGAGATGATGACTGGGTACATCTCTGGATCGCCCGCAAGGAATCGATACTTCAACGAAGTAGGGAGCGGCTTCAGCTCTGGAATGCTGGGTGCCGGCAAATCTGGCTGTGGAAGAAACTGAGTGAACGCTGCAAGGTCGGCCAAATCTGCCTGGGAAAGTGAAAGTGTACTCTCGCAAACTGGATCGGGAGAAGGCTGCTCTACTGCACTGTCTCTGGTCTGCTCTGCATCTACCTCCTCCTCATCTATAGGCTCAGATGGACTCAGGTCTGGCATCTGATCATAACAATCGGCCCAATCAGACTCTGAATCCGAGGGATCTGCATCAGAAACGGTGGCATCAGTACCACCGGAAAACAAGGTGGCCTCAGCACCACCACCACTAGTCATCGTGCTGCGATCGAGGACCGGCTCTGCTGCCTCAATGGTATCCTGAACCAGGTCTGTGCTCTCCAGACTCTCCTCTGCTATCATCTCTGCCTCAGCTGTGTCTGAAAGTGAGAGGGTAGTCTGTGTCTCAAGGTCTGCCCAAGCTGCCTCATCATCTGTGATCACAAAATCACAGTCCTGGTGGATGTCTGGCTCTGCGTCTGTCAGCTGCTCTGAATCGGTACTCGCATCTGAGCGGGATCTGAATCTGGCTCTATAGTCCTCGACCGTCTCTATTTGTATACTCTCGCCCTGGACGCGAAAGTACACCTTCCCGCTATCATGATCAGTCACCGCCTTGGCTGTGGCCAAGAACGGACGACCAAGGATGATGGGGTTATCGGTCACTGACTCAGGGATCTCCATGTCCAGCACTACGAAGTCCACGGGGAATTGCAGACCCTAAATCGTGACGATAACGTCTCGCAATAACCCCTTCGGCCTCTTGACAGATCGATCAGCGAACTGAAGGACTGTCCTGCTCTGTCGAAGAGTGCCCAACTCGAAGCGGTCGAGAAGGGCTGCCGGAAGAAGGTTGATCGACGATCCGCTATCTAGAAGAGTACGGTCGAACCACTGCTCACTAATCTGGCATCTGACATACGGGGCCCCTGAATCTGGCCTCTTGGCTGGCAGTCGGTTCTGGATCGCAAAGAACGTGGCTTTGGTCAGCACATGTATCTCTGAAGTGTGGTTCCTCCTCCTCCTCCTGACTGTAGTCCTCTCTATCAAAGATCTCTGGAGAAGGGGGATGTGCTGCAAAGCCTCCTGGAGGGTCAGCTGAATGTGAAACCGATCTATCATGCTCTGGCTGAACTCCTCAAGCTCTCTCTTTTTTGGATCATTTTTCTTCCCCTTCCCCATCTGAAGGGCTCTAGGGAAGGGGATCACTGGGTCCTTCTCAGATGAAGGACTAGGAAAAGGTCTAAGCGGTTCAAGGACCGGATCCACACATACATCATGCACCACAGTGGGACCAAAAGAAAGTAAACCTTTTCCTTTATTCATAGCAGAATTCTGAGATACATGGACACGAGGAAAAACAACATCTCTGTCTCTACAAACACCGGTGGCCTCAGTACCACCACGGGCTGGCTGCTCTGCTGCTGCTGAAGGTAGACGTCGTGCGGCATCAGTACCGCTGGCTGGCTCGGCTGCATGGGTGGCATCAGTACCACCACCTAGATCTGGTGAAGCGGCGGCCTCAGTACCGCCGGTGGGATCAGCATCCTTGGTGGCCTCAGTACCACCGTCATCGTTTGGAGCGGCCTCAGTACCGCTCTCCTCCTCCTCCTGTGGCGCCTCGGGATGGTGCTCAGATGAGGCGCCGCCGCCTGCTGGGGTCCTACCGCTCCTAAGTGTGACAAAATCAGCATCAAATAAATCCGAAGATGTATCATCAAATGGGTCACTAGGAGTGGCTGACTCAGTATGTACTACCTGCTCAGACTTCCTCTTGAGGCTGTTCGGATTGGGCTCTATCTGGGCTGGTATGGCGGCCTTCCCTCTCACCAGGTCCCGCATCTCCTGGCGGAACTCGTCCATCTCCCGTCTGAATGTGTCCTGCTGGTCCGTGAGGAGGCGGGCGATATCATCCAAAGCGGGGCTCTCGTGAGAGCCTGACGGGTGGCCTCTCTGTGGGTGAGGCTGCTGGAACTGCTGTAATGGGTAAGAGGGGTAGGATGGAGGGTGCTGCTGGTATCCCTGGTGAGCCTGCTGCTCACGTCTCCAAGGCTGTCCCTGCTGCTGATAGGGACGCGGACCGTAGGATGACTGCTGCTGATACGCTGGGGGCTGCTGCTGCGGCTGGTGCTGGTCTCTCTGATGGGAGTACTGCCCTCCCTGTCCTGACGGCTGCTGCTGGGGCTGGGCACCACCACTCCCCCACCTGAATCCGGGATGGTCTCGTCGGATCCCAGGCTGGGGACGGTCGTACCAGATCCCGTTGACATCCATCAACGGCTCGGCATCAAAGGGGGATGGCGGGAGTACTGCCAGAGGCTGGTCCGGCTGGTAGACCACCATCTGCATCTCTGGAGATGGTGGAGGCTGGTAGGTGGGCTGCGGCTGCTGGTACGGCTCCGCCTGTACAAGGTGAACCTGTCTAGGCTGCACTGGAGTGCTGGAGCGCTGGGACGAGCTGCTGCTGCTGCCGGCGTCGCCTCGCGACTGAATACGGGGCTGAGAAGCCGTCTGTGCCTCCTGGAGACACATGAGCCGTGTCTTCATGTCGCTCAAGACCTGTGCCATCTGATCCATCTGCGCTATGCCCTGGCACTGCTTGTTCTCTATCAGCTCCATGCGGTCCAACTTCTCGCTGATGATACCCATATCCGCAGCTGATGACTCTGCTGCTGCTGCTGCTACTGCAGACGAACTGGAAGGACCTGCGTCGACCCGTGCTATCCTCTGGTACTGCACGGGTCCTGGCTGATGTGGCTGGGTCTTCTGAGTGTAGAGCCGGGTCTGGGACATCACCATGTAGTTCTCTGCCATCTCCTCAAAAATAGCCCAGACCTGGTCATGGTCCTTGGCGAAGTAGGACCCGCCACAAGAAGCATTCACCAGGCCCTGTAGCTCTGGTGACAACCCACTGAAGAAGCTCTGAACTAAGTTCGGCTTCGTGATGTCATGGTGCGGGCATCTGTCCAAAAGCTCTCTGAACCTCTCCCAAGCCTCGTGGAACTGCTCGTTGGGGAACATGGAGAAGTTACTAATCATGGCCCTCGCTGCATTCGTCCGCCCGAGTGGATAGTACTTGTTCAAGTACTCGGTGCGGAGCTGCTCCCAGGTATAGACAAATCTCCCCAAATGCTTCAGCCAGGTGGCTGCTCTATCTGCCAGTGAAAAGGGGAATGCGATCATCCTGATCGTGTCCTGGTCCACATGTCTGTCGTGGACAGTGCTGCATATCATAAGAAACTCCTGGAGGTGGAGGTGGGGCTCCTCTGTAGCAAGTCCATGGAACCGAGGGAGCATCTGCAAGGTGTTCGGGGGGAACTTGAAGTCCCCCACGATAGCTGGAACCACCACCCAATGGTGCATCAGTGTAGATCCGGGATTGTGTAAATCCCGCATCGGTCTCGGTGGTCCTGCTCCTCCTGCGGCTGCTGCCGCTGCGGCGGCTGCCACGGCTGCTGCTGCTGCTGCTGCGGCTCGTGCATGTGCATCTGCATCCGGGATCTCCTCGGGCTCGCTCTGCTGGTCTCTCTCTGCTCTGAGCCTCTCCAACTCACGCCTCATCTCCATCATGAACGCTCCCTGATCGCGGAGCTGCTGCTGAACTGTATCGAGTGATGCGATCAGGGTGGAGTTGATCGCTCCCTGGTCTAGTACAATATGCTCTGGTCTACGGGAGTGATCATCAGAACTGCCTGCTCCGGCCATCTCGACGTCTGCAAAATCAAATGAGCCCAACTCAGGTGCCGTCAAATGAATCAGTCTCTCCTCGGGCTCATGTCTCTCGGGAAGATCAGAAAGGGGATCGAGGGGGAATAGGGTGGAGTCGTACTCGGGCTCGGAGAGCGGGTCTGAGCTCTCGCGAGCCAACCTAGATGATGAGGTAGACGCGCCCGAAAGCGGTGCAGCCAGAGGCTGCCTAAGAGATCGTCTACCCATCATCTTGATCTGGCGAGTAGGGCGGATGAGATCTGGAAAAATTATGATCGAAAAACAAACCCCCGGTTCACCAACGCAACGCGAGCTGAAGACCGTGAAAGTTCGGTCAAATTATCTTGTCGATTTTATTTTGGTGAACACTCAAGATATCAAAGCGCTTACGTGACCTGTTGGGATATCCGCTGCTAACCCCAACCGACTGGCCCGCACGGAAGAGTCGGTAATCAGTCGGGTTTAGCCGCGGGGGGCTCTACCTAGTGTGCGGGTCACTCTCTCGCGCATACAAACCAAGCAATGAGGGGGTTGCTCTCCCCAAGACAGAATTTTTAGGGTGAGCGAGTTTTAAGGTCAATAATTTTAGCAGTCCCAATTTTATGGTTACACTTTTTAGGTATTTTTCAAATCAAATAAAATCGCCTAACGAATTTTTCGATTCTCCTGATTATTAAGTCAAAAACAGGGGGGAGAAGTCGAAAAAGCCGATGCACGAGAAATCAATGATGCATGCAAAGTCAGAAATGCGTACCTGCCTCCAGCTCTCTACATGCAAAGTGAACCGCGCATAAAATAAAGACATAATTAAAACTAAGCTAAATGATGCAGCGGGAAAAAGCCGAGTCCTAGACGAGCAACTTCTAGTGAAGAACCGTCTAACCGGTCACCGACCTCCAAGCCAAAGGGTCCGGTCTTGGCTCGTCCCTCCCCTGCCCGACAAATCGGGGGTAGGAGTAAGCGCTTTACAGGACGAGCTACGGCACGTAGGCTACGGAGGCTAGCGAGTCGGTTATTTTTATTATTTATTTAAAGTAGGTCCAATTACGGTCTATAGGAACAGATATGCAATTAAGTGTGTGGATCCTACTCAATTACGTCACAATCACCAGAAAGTCCTAAATCTAGGGGCTCGACAAAAACCACGAAAAACCGGCAAATGACAGTAAGAAAGAAAAAGAAAACCGCGAGAAAAGCCGCGAAAAACCGCAAGTCCTACTGGGTCCCCCGAGCACACCGGTGCTCGGCGAAACAGACCCACTACGGTAGTGTCCAAACAATCTCAGAAGTGTCCTGTATTATTACAATTAATAATAAATGAAATGAAATAAAACTATCCTAATACCTCACCCACTCAACTCTCTCTCTCTCGCTCTCTCCTGCGGCTTCGTAGAGAAAGAAGCCGCCTCCAAGTGCCGCGGCTGCACCGGCTCCTCGAAAGTCGCCTCCGCGGTCCTCGGGCCCTCGCAAGACAGAGAAAAGAAAAGTGGTCAGACCAATAAAATTAATCAAATGATAAAGAAAAGAAAATAAAAATAAAAATAAAAGTGAGGATATATATGCAAAAATGGAAAATAAAATAATCACACAAAATAGAACAAAAACAAAAATAAAAGAAAATCAAAATAAAACAAAATAAAATAAAAAGAAAATAGATACAAAAACCGCGAAAAGCCGCGAAAACAAAAACGAAAATAAAAACAAAAACACTACTAAGCTGTGCTCCCCGACAACGGCGCCATTCTGATAACCACAAAAACCTCAAGACCCGGGTGAAGGTAATGAAACAAGGGTCGTTGCGACCTGGATCTCAGAGACTGGGTATATCAAGAAAAATCAACCACTTAAAATAAGTCAAATCAATCAAAACAAAAAACGAGAGCGGTCTAGCTATGGGATTAACCTGGTATAGCTCCCAGGGTCGAACACAAGGAGCACGGGTTGACCAGAGGCCTACGAAGTAGTAAAAATAATATAAAAATAAAAGAAAATGTTTTTAGTGGTTTTTAATAATTTTTATATTTTTTTTTGGATTTTTAAATGGTAAAGAAAATTAAAGAACACAAAATCAAGCACACTTACACAATTTATTTAACACACCAAAATTCAAACAAAAATTCAAGAAAAATGGTTTTTATGTTTTTTAGGTTTTTTAATGTTTTTGGTGAATTTTTGAGATTTTTCTAATGTGTATTTTATTTTCTAAAAATCAAACAGTGCTAAAAAGATGAGGTACTGTCCAGCTAGAACCAAAACCCTTAAATAGAATATCTAAGGATCTCAACAGGTTCTGGAGGTAATTTTCCTATATTCTAGATAAAATAAGGAAAATTTGAGCACCAAAATTATTGTTTTTGGATTTTTAGATTATTTATTATAATTTTTATGAGTTTTTGGGTGTTTTTAGATTTTTAAGGTTTTTACTCAATGAAAAATAGCCAAAAGTGGCTAGAAAATCAAACAACACAAAAAGAACAGTAACTAATTTTTTTAGAATTTTTGGAGGTGTTTTTATATTTTTTTTGGGATTTTTAAACCTAGACAATAGCTAAAATAGATGTTTTTGAATTTTTAAAAATACTAAATAAAATCAAAAATGTCCTCAAAAATCCGTAAAATTCCTACACCATGGCAGGAGCCATGTGTCAAAATCTCATTGGATTTGGAGGTGATTTGATATTTTATTCAAAAATCAAAAGGGGGCATTGTGCACAGGGACTTAAGTGCAAATACCCGAAACTCTGGGGGTCCAGGTGCAATTTGCCCAGCAAATCACGCGCGTGGCGCGTGCCTGGGGCACTCAGGGACCTTCTGGTAAGAAAAATAAGTCCTTGGACCTTTTGGTAACTGGTACCAAAAAGTCCAGGGGCTCGGTCGCAATTAACCCACTAATACACGCACATGTATAAATAAAATGCTCACAGGGGTATAAAAGCAAATACCAGAAAGTTTCTTTTCATTCAATAACCCAACAGAACTACAGGATAAGAGATGCAAATAACCCAAACAAAGCACGTGGCGAAGCACGTGAGCTCACATACACAGGGGTATAAATGCAAATAAAAACAAGCACAAGGTCCACAGTGCAATTTACCCTACGTAAATAAAACTACTAAAGTATTTACAGGACTAGAAATTAAAGACTCAAACTACGAGGGGGCCTAAGTAAATTACCCCTTATTGCGCCGACGCCCAGATTCGCGCCACGTGGATGATCCAACGGTCCTGGTGAGCTGGCGCTTCTCTCCTTTACGCTTGAGCCTGATCGACGGTGCAGGGCGAGACACGTGGGGGATCTGACGTCTGGCGGTGCAGGTGCCTCTCTCCTCTGCTCTGACGGTCCTGATCAGCCCCTCGAGAGGATCAACGGTATCTGCTCCTCCGTGGATGGACGATCGAGATGCGAACTGGAGCGGAGGGGCTAATCGGACGGTAAAGGAGGTTCCTCGAAGAACAAGTGGCCGACGAGGTTCGCCGGCCTCGTGCGTGCGCTGGAGGCCTCCTCAGCTGCCTCCAAGGATCGGAGAAGATAGGCGATGGCGTCCCGCAGCTGCTGGTAGCTTCAGATGACCCAGCCGAGCCCTAGAGGGGCTCCGGCGAGGTCGTCGGCTTCAAGCTCCTGGCCTTGATGTGAGGGGGGCTCAGATGCCCTCCTTTTGACCTGCAAAACGCACCAGAAGCTTCGCGGGTCGAGGGCAAAATGCCTCGACCCGATGAAGCGGCGTGGGGGTGATCGATGCGTCGGGGCGGATGAGCTCCGGCGAGCGGAGGATGGTGGAGCTCGAATCCCAGCTCCGGGGCGAGCCGGGTTGAATGATTGGGCGAAGAACGTGCGTGAGGGAGTGGCGAATGTGAGCGTGGGTTCCGATGATCAAAACGATACTCGATGTGGCCGGAATCAGAGGAACTCGTCGGAGATGCGATTTGGGCGAAACAAGAAATTACACTAAATGGGCGAGCTAAATGGGTACCTGGGTGATGCGGAAGACTGTGGTGGAGCTTAGCTAGCTCCTGGTCGTCGCCTCGAAGGGTGTCACTGCCTGAGGCTCGAGCTCCTGCTAAGTGGCGGAGCACGGCGGCGCGAAGCTGCCGGATCAGTGGTCCGGCCACCCTCTCCTCGCTGCAACACCGGCAAACGGGAGCTGTCACCTCACTGGATGCGATGGAGGTCACGGGAGTGAGAGTGCAGAGCCAAAGATGGAAAGAGGAGGCGGCTGAGCTCAGGTTATATATGGGTGCAGGTCCGGGAAGAAGGGGTTGGGTCCGGCTCGATTGAGCACGGACCCCTAGGCAAGGGGTCGGGCGAAGTTCCCGGATGCACAGGGGATGATCGGAGCCCTGGGTTAGCGGATTTGGAGACCGGGTCGTGACGCAATAAATCGGGGAAGTCGGGTCGGGCGTCACGACCCGTGTGAAGTGGTCCACAGGGGGGAGTTGACCGGGCGGTCAACAATCCCCGTGGACCAATGGGAATCAGCCACGTCATAAATAGCTTGGAAATTCAAAATAAAATAGGAAATGGCCGATTCATGAAAAACTCAAAACATAAAAAATGTTGGTTTTAATTTTTTCTATTTTTTGTGATTTTTAATTAATTTTTGGAAATTAAAATAAGGTATTTACATAGTATAGCTATACATAGGTATTTATACAATATAGGGTTTTTGATTTTTGATTTTTAATTAGTTATTTTTATATATTTTTATTCCTATTTTATATTTTATTTATTTATAGAATAAAATGAGGAATAAAAGGCTATTTTTATTTTATTTTATTTTTTATATACATAGGTGAAATAATTAGTTATTTACAACTATGTACAAGGTATATATACAATATATTTTTGTATTTTAGTTTTGTAATTTTTATTTGATTTTTGTTTTGTTTCTTTTTATTTATTTTATTTACAATATATACAATAGAATATTTACAAAAAGTTTTGAAAATAAATAAATTTATTTACAAGGTGAAATAGATGAGGATGATGGTCTTATGTACAAGGTGAAGGGTTATTTTTGAATTTTTGGTTTTTATCTTTTTGTTTTGTTTTTATACTTCATAAATATGTACAAATATTTACAACATATTTTTGGGTGAGGAAAATATATAATTTTATTTATTTACAAATATATACATGTGTGAGCCCCTATCTCCCTCTACTTGGCTTTTATGCGGTCAGGCCCATGCTGAGCCCTCCCTTGGGTTAGGTTGCTCAATATTTATTCTAAATATTTCCCTCTTTTTCTTTTTCATCTTTATTCTTTTATTTTTGCACAAAAACATGCTAATTATAAGTATTTACAAACATGCATGCTTTTGCTAATTTTTCCTATTTACACATATCTACATGCATTTGCATAGGTTTTTGTAGCTAAAATATAAGAATAAAGAGTGATGAATGGGTATTCATCAATATCCACCTCTGTTGTATATTCTCTCCTGTGTATCTCTGTCTATCTTCCGTATTGCTCGTCCACCCATTCTCGTGTTTGCCTTACTTAGGACGTACTTTGTCCTAAGCATAGGGGGTGGACGAGCTGAGTATTCATTCATCGTTCTGTCTTATCACTCCTGTTGTTGCCTATACTTAGGGCTTCTTTTACCCTAAGTATAGGGGGAGTGATGTGTATATCATCTGATCTCTTCTTCCATCTTCAGATCTCTTTTCTTCTCTTTTCTTCTTTTCTTCTTTTCCTCTTCTATCTTCTTCATCTATCAAAAAGGTGCCGCCCCTTGTAGACAGTCTTCTACACTTAGGACGTACTTTGTCCTACGTGTAGGGGGGTGTGCACCCCTAGTTTCTTTCATTCTTTTCGATCCTCTCTATTGTCTTCTATCCTTAGGGATATCTTACCCTAAGTATAGGTACGTATATACTTTAGCCATAACTCGTACTTTCATATTTTCATAATAATATGGCTATTAATTCTTTAAAATTCATTAAAAACCTTAATAAAATTATGTGATTATTCCTCAAATTCTTTTTGTATTTACTGATTAATAAATCAGGTGAAAATGTTTTTTGCAAAATGTTTGAAAAATAGTTTGAAAATCTTCGTGAAAATCTTGTTGAAAACTATTTTTAAAATGTTTTGTTACATGTTTTCAACCTTTGTAAAAATATGTGGTTTGTAAAAGCTTATTTTCTTTGTGTAAAATAAAATGTTTGAAAAATGATTTGCAAATGGTTTGAAAAATAGTTGCAAAAATATTTTGAAAAATCTGTCTATACTGTTTGGAAAACCTTTGCAAAGTGATTTTCAAAGGTGTGTACATATTTGTAAAATGTTTGTAAAAATTATTTTAGACTATAGTTTTCAAAATTGTTTGAAAAAATTGTGTCAAATAAGTTTGAGGAATACATACATCTCACTAAAATCCACTGTATATATATGTATAAAATTGATCACTTACCCTTGTAAATTCTTAAAATCCACTTCTTGTATATATAAAGAAGCACTCCCGTGTACATAGTTTTCACCTAGTTTTTTTAGCCAAAATCTTTTTGTTTTGAAAAATCCCAAAAACATTTACAAAATTAAAATCCAAAAACATTTGAAAAATCTTTTGAAAAAGACAAAAAAAATTGCATATGCATATGCATCATCATCATCTTTTAAAAATCCATAAAAAGTTCAAAATCTTGAAAAAGTGCATCACAAAAATATTTTCTGCATTGCATGGCATAGCATGAGCATTTTTCGGATTGAGTTTTAGTTGAACAAGTCTAAGTAAAATCCGGAGATTGGAGCTTGATTGGACCTTAAAATCTACCTAATAACAAGAACTTTATAGGAACTGGGTTTGAGGTACTTCAGGTCTAGTTGACTTAATTCTTTGAGGATCACGAGACTTGGTTCAATGGATTCTTGACTGCCTAAGTAGAGTATTTCGGAGCACACGCACGACTCATGTTGATAATGACCTAACTTGAACACCTGCACCTTTCTCATGGTTCAACTCAGTTGGAGTGGTGATGGGATTGGATTTGCCAGTATGAGACGCACACAAGTGGAAACACTTGTCCTCCTCTTGGGAGGGAAGTGCACCCCAACCCGTCCAGTGATGAGGAAGTCTAAAGACAGGAGGCTGTGGGTTGCGATAAAGCTTCAAAAGAGGGATAGTCTACCGGCTCAAGAGGAAAAATTCCTTATGTAAATTCCGCTGTATATAGTATTCAAAAAAAAAGTCTAGGCATGTACAAAAATAAAAAGCATGCAAAGTATGTACAAATGTTGTAAAGCCAATAAGCAAGCTTGAGTTCCAAAGTCAAATATGTGAGCCTGCAGCATGATGACTTGACTACACTGGTCTTGCATCCCAGGATAGGTTGCTACACTGGCTACCGTCCATTCTTCTCTTCACCCCCTCCTCTTGAGCTGGTTGCCACTTGAACTTAGAAGGGAATACCCCGCTCCACGAGGATGGAGTTATTGAATTGGGGAATCATTGGGTTGTCATACTGGAGAAGCCAGTTTCTTTGTCATTCTAGTTGGGGAGAGCTACCATCACTTACACTGTACGAGTCAGACTCATAGTCGTAAGAGTTTGCATATGAATTGATATATTTCTGAGCTGGCTATTAAGGAGACTTGAGTAGAGTTTTGGGATTCTCAAGGACTGTTGGATTTCAAATTCGGTTCTCATTAAGGTTCCGCCCGCACTAAAAGTCCAAAGGTCCGACTTAAGCTCCAAACTTTGATTTTGTGAAGACAAGTTTGATTATCAAATAAAATCCAAGTTCTTCTTTTTCTTTTCTTTCTTTTTCTTTTTGCACTTATTGCATAAGTGTTTGCTAGGGACTAGCAAAGGTAAAGTATAGGGGGATGATGAATCCACATTTCATCATCTTTATTCTATCATTTTGGCCTCAAAAACCCTAGCAAATGCCTGTAAATAGCATTAAATAGAGCATATTAACATTCATGCATGTACCTGTAATTAGTGTATAAAATACTGTAATTAAAGCCAAAATTATACAATAAATAAAAGAAAAGAAAAAGAATAAAATATTGTAAATATTTTATGACCCGAAACCCCGAGATCTAGGCATCTTGATGAATAGGTCGACCATGAATAAAGTAGGGGGAGATAAGGGCCAAATACCTATACTATTCCATTCATTATTTATTCATTTTGGGACCTATTTTTGGCTCCACTTTTTATACATCAAATAAAAAAACTTTGTACATGAAAGTTGTAGATAATTTTATAGAGAAAAATACAAAATTGATTTCACTCAAAAATAATGTACAGATAAAAAGTTATGGTGATCTGAATAAAATTCTAGAATCCCAACTTCCCAGACCCGTATCTCACAAATGAAAACTCCAAATGCAGCAAACTCACCTTTAATTGTATATAAAATAAAATAAGCTATTTAATGGCGGTGGTTTCGCATTTGGCGGAGCTACGGTTTGAAAGTTGAGTTTTGGACCCACATTTTACAATTGTACTGATTAAAATATTCAATTTATTATTTATTCATTATTTTTATATTTTTATATTTTTATAATTTTGTAAATATTATTTATAATATATTTGTACATAAAAACTAGAATAAAAACCTAAACAAAACATAAAATAAAATATATGTATATATGATACATAGGTATCACACCTATACTTATGCCTATATAAAGTATACTCTTATTTTATTAAATATACAAACTAAATCATAAAATTAGAATAAAAATACAATTAAGTGTATAAAAGTATATTATAATTTTATAAAAATAATAAATAAAATTAATAAATTTAAAATACACAAAATAAAAATAAAGTAATAAAATACATAGGTATATGTACCTATATAGGGCTAAAAAGACAACTTGTAAAAACATACCTCATAAAAATAAATAAAAATCACTATAAAATACTCCATAAAAAAATAAACATTTTTATTTTATAATTAAAAATTAATAAAATCATTTTCGATTTTTAAATGATTTTTTAAATCTTTTTAGGATCTTTTTCCTGGTTGGTCCACGTGGACCAACCAGGGGGCAGTCGCAGTTGACCTCGGTCAACTGTCTGCCCTAGGTCCTGTAGCACGTGTCAGACTTGGTTTGACCCCTCTTTCTCAATTTTTTCGAGGCCTATTCTTGCATCCTCTCGTGCTAACATCTTCTTGGCTTTTGATCCTCGATCAATAGGCATGCCCGCCCTGATGCAACCTCGGTCGAAGGGTCACTGTGCTCATCGTTGTGCCTCGTTCTTCCTCCACTGTCCGTCGACCCCATATAACCCAACTCCGATTTTCTTTTGAATTTCTAACCGCACTTCATCCAGAATTGCTCCCCCTTTGGCTTGAGTTAGAAGCCTGGAGGTGACAGCTCTAGGTTCCCACCTTCAAAGCGGAGGAGCACCGATCGTTCTGGGCGCGTTCCTCACCTCCGGTGAGCATCGCCGTTGAGGTTTATCAACCTCGGGTCCTACCCCTTGAGGTATCCATTTCCCTATTTTCTTGCTCCTTTTTATTCCCTGTCATCGTAGGAATCGTTAGCATCCGTAATCGCTAAGTTCCATCGACCCACGCGCATTATCGCCACCTTCGCCGGAGCGCTCCTCCGGCGACGACCACCATATCCGTTATCTTCCCCCCAGTGGTTCCCCTGACCCTCTAGGCATTTTGCCCTCGAGGGAGTAACTTTTTGGTGCAGGTACGTGAGTCAAAGCAGCAGCTGGGTGCTTTTGGAGGTTCGTCGGAGGACCTTGGAGCTCTAAAGCTCCGCCGTCCTCCTGCGAGCCCTCCGACCAACGTCGGGGCTTTTTGGCCACTCCAGCAAATAGAGGAAGCCTCCAGGAAGGAATAGCGCCATTTTGCGAGCTTCAAGTCGGCCGGAGATCGGAGGAGGAGCTCAGAGAGTTTCGCCTGGCCGGAGTTCTTCTTTGTTCGTCCTCCCGCGTCTCCAGCCGTCCGATCAAGGCGTTCTCCCCAGATACCGCAACCGCCATTGGATCTTGGTTGTTCCCAAGCCGTCTGATCAATCTCACCAGATCTAATCACAGCCGTCGCCGATGAAGCGGTATCGGCGCTCCTGAGGCCGACGCGTGGCAAGTGAAGAAGCCACGGTCGCTGGATCGCGATCTTTGAGGTATATTGCATCTTTAACCCCTGCATTTTTGTAATTAGTATTGAGTACTTAAATGTTCAAGGGCCGTTTAAAAACTTTTGTGAAATTTATAAGTAGGCCCTTCAACTGTTTATATTTGCAACTAGGTCCTCTGCCACGTCACCTTACATGACCTGTTCACGTGAGGTGTGGGCTTTTTGCAAAGAGGCCCTTGGCCTTGTGTTTATTTCGCTTAAGTACCTAAACTTTGGATTATAGTGTAAAAATTTTGGAGATTTTGCAAGTTAGCCCCCGGGTATTTTGGATATTACGAATTAGTCCTTCCCAGGCGCGTGTAAGTCACACGCCCTGGGGTACATTTTGCATCTGTGTCCTCCCGAGTTTGAGTATTTGGGATTGGTCCATAAAATTAAATATTCAGAGTTATATTTTGTAGAAAATTGCATGTATGCCCTTGGATGTTTTGATATTTGCAGTTATACCCCTACTTGGCTGTGCATTTTTGTGTGCTTGCTCTATTTAGTTTAGGCATCATATTTATTCCAAAAAAATCCCCAAAGTCACATTAAGCTCCTGTTAACTTGCACGCTATATTTTTGTATTTTATTTTTATTGCATTTTAATATTTATTAAAAATAAAAAAACATGCCATTTCAGCACTGTCTAGCTTAGAAAATATCAAAAAATATTAAAACACCTCGAAAAATTCCAAAAAAATCATCTATTGTGTATTTTACTCTATTTTAGTGTCAGTCCAAAAACCACTAAAAATCTCAAAAGAAAAACCTTAAAATTTTGAAAATACCTAAAAACTTCAAAAAAATCTAAAAATTCTAGAACACTCCAAAAATTGCAAACTAAGGTTTTGTAGATTCCTTATTTTCTTATCTTTATTTTAAAGTTAGTTTGTAAAATTTTGGTGGCTGTTTGATATTTTTCATTCCTATTTTACCTTCAGCCAGTAGCTTATTCCCTGTTTTCCTTTATTTTGCCATTTAAAAATACCAAAAATATTCTTAAAAATACCCAAAAATCACAAAAATAGTAAAAAAATCATGAAAAGACCAAAAATATTTTATCTCTGAATTTTTGAGCATTTTTACATATTTTTATAAATATTCAAGCACCTCTTGTATTCCATTGTTTATAAATTCCATTATTAAATATATATATAATATAAAAAAATATATAAAATCAGAAAATTAAAAAAATCAAAATACAAAAATTAAAAATTTAAGAAAATTTAAAAATCTAAAACCCATAAAATTATTTACATTTGCATAGTGTAGACATACATTCACTTTCACACGCACACATATGTAGATCTACCCTGCCTTGTTCCCTGTGTCCGAACTCTCTGCATACTTGCTTCTATACACCTTGTTTGTAGAGTTAAAAATAAATTTTAGCTCCACCATTTGCTTGTCATTTCTTGATATCTATTGTGTGGGTTAATTGTTGATTTTACACGGGATTCATCTGTAGTGGTCACGACACCGACTGTTGACTCGCCTTGTGAGTCAATACAACCGCTCTTGAATTTCATCTATATCATGAGGGTACTGGATATTTTGCACCTAAGACTCTTGGATTTCTTGTATTTAATTTTAGTCGATTAAATTCGAGTTCCAATATTAAAACTTTTGGAAAAATTACAACCAGTCCCCTGTAGTTTCATAATATTGCAATTAAATCTCTACTAGATGTATTAAATTAAATATATTTGGATATTTTACATGTTTTCCCTTGAATTTTTGCGTAGGATTTTGGTTTAGCCCATAACTTTTATTTTAATTGCAAATAGACCCCTACCAAGCTGTATTTTCTTTTTGTAGATTTTTTTGTTAAAAATTGCTCATGTGCCCTAAAAGTTTGTAGAAAATTACGATACCTACCTTATTTATTATTCTACTATATATATTTTTATTAAGGTATTTTATCCTATATATATATATATTTATTAACATAAAAGACATGGTTATTTTTCATTACCTGATTTATAAAAATACAAAAAAATATAAAAATGTTTTGAAAAATTCCAAAAAATTAGTAGTTTTCTATTATTGTATTTTGCACCTCCAGACTAAAAATCCCTAAAAATAATAAAAGAAAAATTCTAAAAATTAAAAAGCGCCAAAATCTTTATAAAAACAAAAATATTCTAGGAAAACCCAAAAATATTTATTTCTATTTTTGATTTTTATTAATATAATATACTATATATTAAAAATATTTTTGGAAAATTTCGGAACCTTTAGCTATTTTTCAATTCTAAAACAATTCAGCCCATTAATATATGTCATTATTTTGATATTTTAATTCAATTAAAAATACAAAAATTAGTAAAAATTATAAGAAAATACTAAAAATAGAGAAAAACAAAAAAACTAAAAGCATATTATTATCGTATTTTGAGTATTTATAATTATATCTATAAATATAAAAGTCCCATGTTATATGTATAGTTATATTTACTCATATTATTATTTATAATTATCAAAAATACCAAAAATATTTTCTAAAAATTCAAAAAAATAAAAAGGATTGTACTTTAGGGTATTTTCCTAATTTCTTCTTCATTTCATATTTTTATTATATATATCACATATATACCTATATTATATATACTTATATTATAACAAATTATAAAGGAAAAAAATTAAAATCATAAAATATCAAAAAATATAAAAAATATAAAATTAAAAGCTATAAAATATAAAAATAATTTTTTAAAAGTAAATAATTAAAAACTCACTAAAAATAAAAAATCCTCCAAAAATCTTAAAAAACACTTATTGTCTTTTTAGCCATTTCTTGTTGCCCATCCCCGTTCCCCATGTGTTCGACACCCTATACATAATTCCATTATACATCTATGTATAGGGTTATAATAAATTTTGACCCCTCATTTTGATTGACTATTTAATTGCTTGCGTGTGCTAATTGTTGAATTTCTCATCTTTTATGAGCTGTCACCTCATCGACACTATATTCTCGCACTTCGTGAGGATATTTTAGACCCTCACAAAATTTGAATTTTTAGTGTGCCTTGTATCTGATGCCTTCACTACCTATATTTTTCTTGAAACCCATTTGCATCCAACGACCTTCCTTCCCTTTGTCAACTTGACAAGATCCCACATCTGATTCTTATGAAGAGGCTCCATCTCCTCACCCATAACAACAATCTACTGCTCAAATTTCGCCCCTGCTATAACCTCCTTACAAGTGGAGGGATCTGGAGACTCTACCTCCCCCACAACATGTAGTGAAAATGCAACCACGTCTTGAAATCTGTATATCTGGGGTGGATGTATATCTCTACGGAGCCGATCAACAACAACACTTAGTTGCCTCTCCTCCGGTTTCTCAGCTTCAGGCTTTTCAATAATAGCTTGATCATGAGTGGTGATAAACTACATGATCACTACTTGATGTCAGTCCAAACTCCACCTATTCGTGTGCATCTTCACCTGTTCTTGCATTAGCATACTCACTACTTGAGTGAAGTATGGAATTCTCATTAAATGTAATATTCATGCTAACAATAATTCTATGCTTAATAGGGAGCCATATTATGTACTCCTTCACTCCTGCACCATATCCTGTAAACATATCTTTTTTCTTCCTTGGTTTCAACGTCCATTCACGAACATGATAGTGTGCAGGACAACCAAAGACATGTAAAAGAAAATAATCAGCATGATTACCAGACCATACCTCCATGGGTATTTTGCAGTTGATAGCAAATACAAGATTCCGATTCACCAAGTAACACGATGTATTCATAGCTTCTACCAAGAATGATCTGTCAAGACCAGCCTTAGAGAGCATGTACCTTGCTTTCTCTAGAAGCGTCATGTTCATTTGTTATGCAACTCCATTTTGTTGTGGTGTATCTCTGACAGTGAGGTGTCTCGCAACACTCTCCTCCTTGCAGAACTCACTAAACTATGGCAAATAGAAATCTAACCCGTTATCAATACGAAGACGCTTTACTTTCTTGGAAGTTTGGTTTTCCAACTACCTATAGGTCTGAAATGCTTCGTTCTTGTACTTCATCATGTACGCCCAAACCATCCTAAAGTAATCGTCAATAATAGATAGAAAATACTTGGCACCTCCCAAAGATGAGACCCGTGAAGGGCTCCAACAATTTGCATGGATGTAGTCCAATCTCTCCTTTGTCTTGTTAGTAGCTTTCCTGAATTGATTCATGTATTGTTTCCTGAACACATAGTACTCACAGAACTCCATCTTGGTTCCCTTGAGATCCTCGATGAGACCCTTTTGCCTGAGGATACTCATCCCCATTTAACTCATGTACCCCAGCCAAATATACCACAATTCTGAATCTGATTTCATGGATTATATTGTCACTGCAACAAAACATGTAACTGTAGACCCCTACATGACATATGGGATCTTTTGCTTGTTGCCATTGATGACAAACACCCCACCTTTGGCAATCTTCATAACTCCACCGTCATTGCTATACCTATATCCTTTAGAATCCAAGACTCCAAGGGGTATTAGGTTCTTTCTCAAATCTGGAACATGGCATACTTTGGTCACCATTCACATGACTCCATTATGCATCTTGTTTTTCAGAGAGTCGATCCCTACAATATTTCATGATGCACCATTCCCCATGATGGTATTTTCACCATCTATCTTCTCATAGGTAGAGAACCAATCTTCATTGGGTGCCATATGGTGAGAATGGCATGAATCAAGAATTCATGTATTATCTGCCGTCTTTTGATCTGTGATAGTGAGAACCAGATCATCTTCTGAGTTTGCTCCTCCTTGAGCCATGGCAGCAACCATGGTTTTCCCTTTCTTATTCGGGCAGTCCTTCTTCCGATGTCCATGTTCCTTGCAGTAATTACAAATATCCTTAATATTGTGATTCTTTGAGTTGGAATTATGTTTTCCCTTGTTCGCGTAGACATAATTGGCATGGCTCTTTTCATGAGTTATAACCAAACCTGTAGCATTAGAGTCATGCTTTCCCGTAGCCATATGATGAAGTTCTCGCGTATGTAGACTCTCATGAACTTCCTCTAGGATTATTGATTCTCTTTCCACAATAAATGATTGAACAAAATTCTCATTCGATAATGGAAGAGAAACAAACAAATTCAAAGCATCCTCCTCATCTTCAATCTTAACATCTATGTTTCTTAAATCCATCAACAATATATTTAAGTGATCTAGATGTTCTTTAAGAGATATACCTCCTGCATGCAGAGAGAGAGAGAGAGAGAGAATAGACGTTGCTTCAATAACAACTTGTTGGTTAGAGACTTCTTTATGTACATGCTTTCGAGTCTCAACCACAGGCCGACCACACAATCCTCATCGGCAACCTCCGTGATAATCTCGTTCGCAAACATAACATGATCATCAAGCGCCTTCTCTTGCTGCACAGTCAACTTGTAGGGTTCGTATGCCTTCCCTCGCTTCTAATCTAAAGACACCCAGATGCACTACTGCTTCAAAAAGGTGCGCGTCTTGATATGCTATAGGCTGAATCCATTCTTCCATGTGAACTTTTCGATTTTCAAATTGCGTGATGTCCTCTTGCTTGATGATCTAGAAAAATCCGATGCTTTGATACTAGTTTGTTGCAAATCGCGGAAGCACGCACAAACGAGATCAATCAAGCAAGCATAGAGACACAAATATTTACACGGTTCACCCGTAACTGGGCTACGTCCTTGCACTACAAGAAAGCGCAGTTTTTGCGATCACATATGTGGTGATAACGTAGTGTCCTGTTGGTGCCAACGTAGTCACAATCCCCTATTGCAACCACATTTAGTAGCAAAATATGTGGTCGGGCCAAGAGGGTCGCAAACTATCTACGATCACAATTTAGTCGTAAGGTGGTAGCAAGATGTAGTCGTTCATAGTCGCTATATAGTCACAGTGTAGCGTCAACTTTTGGTTTAACTCTGACTAAAGACACACCATATTGCGACCAAATGGCCAGTACAAGTATGAATTTTCATGACTACCTACAGATTATTTTTCCATCACTGCATTTACAATAACGACCATGTTACTACTACTTTACTACTATGGTAGTAGTGAGGTAGTCGCAATGTAGTAGCAGATGTTATTTGCCCAATCATGTGACTACCATGTTGCTACTACAGTGGTAGCTAAATAGTAGCCGAGTAGTCGCAAACTCTGCTATCCTGATAAAAAAAATAACCTGTAACCAACAATAGAGTAGATGATTCCCCTGTAGTATAATATAATCAACCAAGCTTCTTGAGATCCTCCAATCAATATTATAATATAATCAACCTGTTAACTGTAGTTACAATTAAATGTAATCGTATTTAAGAAAAATGAATCTTTCCTGTATAAAGCTAAAAGTTCAAAACAATAGAAAGGCACACATTCAAGACATGACTGACATCTACAAGTTGAAGACTATACAAAGCAAAAGTTAAAAAGCTAAAAGATCAAGACACGTACCTATTAGTTGAAGACAATATAAAGTTAGATACAAGTTCATGATAAACTAAAGCTACAAGTTCAGTAAATATAAAACTACAAATTCAAGTGCATAAAAACTACAAGTTCATGACTTACATTTAGACACTAAAGTTTTTAACATTACAAGATTCTGTCATAAAAACTTTCTTTTCCTTCATACCGAAAAAACACCTTCCTTTGCCTTTTCCTTCCCCTTGTTCTTCTTGTCTTTGTCCTTTTTTGTGGTACCTTTCTATTTTCTGTAGATTCCGAGATTACAACCCCTTTGCGATGCGAAACTCTATATGCGGTGGCATCGTCTTCATCCTCGTCTTCATCCTCCTCTCCATCCTCCTCTTCGTTCTCATCCTCCACCCCGTGAACTTTTGGAATTGTAGTCCTATTAGTTATAAGAAGAAAAATAAGTCATTCATTGCAAAAATATTTAGAAAGATGAATCAATGTATGTACTAAAACATAAATTAGACTATAAGACATACCTTAAATAATTTACGTCCTCCTTCAAAGAGACCATTCCAGAAGATAATTTTGCAATGCAGATGACATGGTACCAACTGTGGATACCATGAATTCACAGCTTGTGATAGTTGTCTAAACTCATCCTCAGAGATCCCTGACTATGATGTTGGAGTGTTATACATTGAGGTCTTCTCCAAATAAGTGGATGCTCCAATAGAATCAGAAGATGATGAGAACTTGGGTGGCAAACCACCCAAAGTCTGCCTTCTATTAGGTCCCACTTCACGCTCTTTAAGGACTTCTTGCCATAAGCTGGCAACAAAGTCCACCTCCCCTTCAGATTCTGGGACATCGACCCTTTCTGCATACAACTCCTTGTAACGATCCTACAAGAGAATTCTTTTAGTTATATACCAAACAACTATAATTTTATAGCAAGAGTAGTATGCATACCATCACCGCCTTTGCCTCAGGTGTAGACCAATCACCCCCACTTGTATGCGTAGCAGTCCACCATTTTTCCAATGATGGGGGGTGATTGTCAGCAACACTCTATTATTGTCCATATGTTAATCATCGGTAAAAGTTGAAATTTAAAAAAGTATAAAAACTTGTACATAACATTTCATCCTTAGAGTACCAAAACTTTTTGATCCACTAGTGGATTTGATTGACTGCTTCCACCTATTTGTCTTCCCCGCTTCAGAACGTTTTTGAAAAGTCTCTTGAGTAAAGAGATCGCAATAACGTCTCCACCTTTCTGGAATGCACCATGATGGACCACATGTTTTTGCCCTCTCCCAATCTTCCACATCATCAATCTTTTTAATTGCAGCTTTTCTTGCCCTGTAAACATTGTCTTTGACAAGATCTGTTGCTAATTTCACCAGGGCTTGCCGATACATTTCTTTTGTGTGGTCCAAGGGTAAAGCAAACAAATTCTACAATTCAAATTTTGGTTACTACTAATCAATTGTATAATTAAAAAATAAAATGATTCCTTCAAAATAGTTCTTACGTAGTCGCCATTCAAAATTCTCTCTTGTTCATCAGGAGTCATGCAACTCCATCTGTAGTCTGAACAATCTTGCATGGAGCGGAAGACCTTACTAAACGCCTGAGCCACTGCATGCTGATGATCAAGAGTATACCTAAATATTCAAAGCAATTTTATAAAATTATAGATAAAGCATAACTGTGAATAAGGTTCTACCTAAAAGTTCAATAAAAGAATAAGTATGTTTTGGAAATACCCGTCACGTAAAAACTGTAAGACCCTGCATGGATCCTGAGGTGGAGGAGGCGGGGTCGGCTGAGAGGGTAGACATTATGTAGGGCCTTCAGACTCATGAGGACTATGCTGCTGGCTGGAGGACTGTGGTGTGGGCTGACGAGTACGTGTCACACTAGGAGTTGTCCTTATTTGAGGAATATAATGAACATATTGTGGAGGGACTTGTAAACCATTCTCTTGCATGTAAGAGACAAGCTTCGCAACCTCATCATTACATTCACCTATAGACAAAATTTTATTAATTGAAATAAACATATAACAATGTATAAAGATATGAAATTATACCACTGGGGTCCGGGGTATGACGATCATCCTAGTGTGAACCCCCTAGGACCTCGACCACATGTGATAGTCATTTCCTGTATACATACACAAGCTTATTACTCAAATAATTTCAAAATAATAAATGTGTTGAATCACCAAAAGAAGAACATTGATAAGAGCATTACGTTTAAGGAATTATTGTAATATTTTGTGGTGTCTCATATTCTGAAATAAGCAAATTTGTTGATGCACAATCCACAGTTACGTGTTCACTGTCATCGATATAAATGCGTGACATTTTCTTCAATACCGTGAGACGATCATCTCTTTTTCCCCCAACATTAGGTACATAACATATCTGCTCAGCTTGTGTGCTAAGGATAAAAGGTTCAAATCTTCGTACATACTTTCGAGGGATGACATCTACAATATTGTGTACGTGGTCAACAACCACGCCATGTTGTGGATCATACCAGTTACACGAAAATAAAAAGAGTTTATTAGGGGATGGCATATTATATTCAAGTTTAAGCACCTCATTGAGAACCCCATAGTAATTCAGGTTGTCCTCGCCGTAACAAGATCCCTTAACCATCATGTCAGAGTTGTACGTAGTTAAGCTATTGGTTGTGTCAAGACAATGAAATCTGTACCCATTACCTAAAAAACCCTCGTATGACATGACCATATAATTTGGACCAAGAGCAAAATTATTTAAAATCTTATATCTGTGATCTGTTGGACTAATAAGCTTTACTCTTTCCTTAAACCAAGAAGGGAATGTCCTCCTAAATTCTTCAACCACGTCGTCATCAGTAAAAAGAGGATTTTCCATCATTAGTTTATCCTTATACTCCCTGCAAAAATAAATTAATGATTAAGCATTTAACTACTTATATTATGATTTAAAGACAATGTGATGGATACATACTCTGCAAAAGGTATCACTTCGTCTGTATTATCTAGAACGTAAAGCTCAGCAGCTTCCTTCTCTTGAGAACTCATCATGCGTGGTAGAACGTAAAGCTCAGCAGCTTCCTTCTCCTGAGAACTCATCATGCGTGGCTTCCATTTTTTCAAAGGTCAACCATAAGTACGGAAGCTAGAGAGACTAACTAAAAAATCATCGTTGCCATTGTACTCATTTCGCATTGGACGATTGTGCACAGTTTTCAAATCGTCTGACAAATATCTTGAACAAAAGTTTGCAACCTCTTCTGAAATGTGTTGTGCGCTTATCGATCCTTCAACCTTGTTTTTATTTCAAACCTTTCTCTTTAAGAAAAACATATACCTATATGTAGGTTTACATACATTATGAGATTGCACAAAATTAATATTTTAACTTGGTAATTTCAATGTAAAATTTACCTCTCAAATGAATACATCCAGCGGTATTTAACATGTCCATCAACTTTAGCTTCATAGGGAAGGTGTGTCATTAAGTGTTCCATTGAGTCAAAAAAAAGATGGAGGAAATATCTTCTCAAGGTTACACAACATAATAATGAGTGCACTCTCCTCAAAGCTTTCCATATCTTTGACTAACAACTTGGCCGAGCATACACATTTGAAAAAGTGACTCAAATCACTTAGAACATCATGAACTCCCTTCGGTAATAATCCTCTAAAAGCAAGAGGTAATAATTGCTCCATAAATACGTGACAATCATGACTTTTCATTCCCTTAAAAATATTTTTCTTCAGATCAACAAGTTTGGATATGTTCAACGAAAATCCATCTGGAATTTTTAATTTACTAGCCCATTGACAGACATCTTTCACTTCATCTCTACTTAAGCAGTATTTTGCCTTAGGCATATAAATATGCCCATCTTCTGAATCTATTAGGCCTAACTCAGGACGAGCGAAAAGTTTCACAAGATCTCTGCGAGCATTCTCTGTATCTTTTGTATTACCAGTGACATTCATTACCGTGTGGAATACATTGTCAAATACATTCTTTTCTATGTGCATAACATCTAAATTGTGCCGGATAAGTAAATTTGGCCAGTATGGTAGTTCCCAAAAGATACTAACTTTCGTCCAGTTATAGTTATCCCCAAATCCTAGAAGAGGTAGAACACAATCATCTGAACTCTTTAACTCCATTAGCCTTCTAAATATCCCATGTCCGGATAGCCTGACAGGTGGATCTGAATCTTCAATTGTATTTCTTCTGAATGCCATCTTTTGTTTCCTATATAGATGATCCTTCGGTAAGAATTGTCGATGGCAGTCAAAGAAGCATGGTTTTCGATCATGCTCAAGTTGAAATGCTTTCGTATTTTCCATGCAATATGGACAACTTCTTTTCCCATGTGTACTCCATCTCGATAGCATTCCATATGCTGGAAAGTCACTAATTGTCTACAATAAACCTACTCTCATATGAAATTTACTACGAGTAATAGCGTCATATGTCTCCTGGCCTTTCTCCCATAGTTCCTTGAGTTCGTCAACTAATGGTTTGAGATAAACATCCAAATATTTTCAAGGATGGCTTGGACCAGGCACAAGTAAAGTTAGAAATATATATTGCTTCTTGTTGCACAACCATGGTGGCAAGTTGTACGGAGTGATGATAACTGGCCAACACGAGTAATCTTTCCCTCGACCATGTGGATTAAATCAATCAGTAAACAAACCAATCACTACATTCCTCTTATCCATAGCAAAAGTGGAAGATGACTCCATTAAAGCCCTCCAACAAGCTGAGTCAGAAGGATGTTCCATAAAGTCACCACGAATATGATCTGCATGCCAAGTCATGTCTTTAGCAGTTTCTTTGCAATAATAAAGTCGTCGTAAACGTGGTGCTATAGGAAAGTAACGGAGCACCTTCTGTGGAATATTTGTCTTCATATTTAATTTATATTTAGGTTCACCACATTCTGTACATTTAGTCTCATTTGTAAATTTTTCCCCATAATAGATGATATAATGGTTGGGGCATGCATCAACTAACTTTTCTGATAAGCCAAGTGTACTCATCATGGTTTTTATTTTATAATAGGTACCAGGTAGGACATTATCTTCCGGACGCATTCTCCCATGGCATTGAAACTAGCATCAGTCATATTATACTCAGCTTTAACTGTCAGCAACTCGGTAACGACAGATAGAAGAGAAAATGATTTACAACCATACCATAATCCCTCCTCAGCCTTTTGTAACAATTCAATAAAATCTTTGGATTCTCTACTGAATTCATCATCACAACCCTCTGAAGAAGGGTTAAAGTTTGGACCTGCTGCATCCATAACCATCTCAACAAAAGGATTGTCCGACATCTGAGTCCTCTCTCGGTAAGTTGCTCGGACCTCTCCATGAGCATACCAACATTTGTAATCATTGACAAAACCATTCTTGCACAAGTGTTCTGCCACAACGTCTCTAAATTATTTCTTCGTCAATCCACATTTCATACGGGGGCATATAATCTTTCCATCTATGTCAACTATTCTGTCTCCTTAGGCATAAGCGAAATTGAGAAAGCCTTCTACACCAATTAAAAATGAAATGCAAATGGAGCCATTCACTGCGCAGTTATACATCCAATCCCTTGTCGAACTCATTGCTCTACATACAACGAGATCATAATAGTTATTTAGACACATAGTTTTATATGATGAAAACTTATCCTCTAATGAAAAAAAAGCAACACCAACATACATATCTCCATTCACCCTTACATTATCCTTTAATGGTCAGAACCTCATTACTGTAGATAAAATAGTTAACTTGGAAATGTAGCACAACACAAGAGAATGTGATTCTTCGAAACACACTTCTTTATTTGCTTGCAATTGCCTTTCTCTTTTTCTCCCTTTCCTTTTTACGTGTGGTTGCCTGTCTTGGGGGCGAATGTGATCTTGGAGGGATTGCTTAATGGCAAGTGATGGGACTATCTAGATAATTTTGATCAAATTTTTTAGAAGTGGTTTTTTCTTGTGAAAGTCCTGTTGAAAATAATGAACAGGAGATGATAGCAGCATGACCGATGTCTGGCGTTGTGTCAGGATGGGTTTTGACCTATTTTCGTGGATTTTTTGAGGATCAGTCTTGCATCCTTTCGTGATGAGTCCTTCTACACTTTTTTGCCTTGATAATCGCTCTTACATGCCCTTGTGTTTTTTTCGGGCTTAGGACCCGCGATTCGGCCAATCTTCCACTTTGGGCTCAAAAACGACCCCCCGACTTCCCTTCCACTTTGATCACTCTTCCACCACCTAAACCCTAACCCAAGCCCTCGACGACGTCCCTGGTGACAGCAGGAACACGTTGGGCTTTCGGGGGACCAAGGAGGTGTCAAATAGAGGTGTATCCCTTCGCCGGAGGTCTCGCTGGAGCTCGCCTCCAGTGCCGCCTTGGTGAGGTCCTTTCCTCCTCATTCTGTATCCCTTTTAAAACTTCGAGTAGTAGTAGCTTTTCCCCCGTGTGTCGCTCTTCATCATCCTTGGCTCAGATCACCGCCATATCTCCTGGTTTTGTCGTTGGCCGTGCGTCGAGTTTTGCCGGCCGGTGACAAAATGCCCCACGTTGCCCGTCACCTCATTCCGCACCCTTGAGGGGCGAGGCACTTTGCCCTCGCCCTCCGTAACATATCTTGCAGGTCTCGGGTGCTCAACGCATATCTGGAGCATTTCTGGACCCCCGCTGGAGATACCTGGAGCGTGTCCGCTCCTCCGCTTTCGTCAGCCATCTCCGTTGGGCATCATCTGATTTTGCCGCCTCCAGCAGCTTAAGGAAGACCGCAGGAGTAGCCCCGACCATTTTGGAATGTGAAAGCGTGCCAGAGGAGGGAGAAGGAGGTTGGGGAAGCTCGCCTCGTCGCGAGTTCTTCCCCGTTCTTCGTCTTTATCTTTCAACCGTCAGATCAGGCCGGAGCCCCAGTTTGCACGGCTGCTGTCGGATCTTGTGAGGTCCACACCGTTCGATCGTTGAAGCCCATCTAATCGCAGCCGTAGATGGGCAAACCGACATCGTGCGCCAAGAGGACGACACATGTATAAGTGAATTCATCGCCACCGTCCAACAATGTGCAGCGAGGGGTATTTTGCGCACAAACCCCTACCTTTTTGTATTTATTTTCTATTGTTCAAACTTTCATCTGCAGCGTTAATAAGTTTTTAATATTTCGGAACATGCCCCTGAACTTCTATTATTTGCTATTAGGTCCTTCGCCACGTCACCTCACGTGCCTGTGCACGTGAGGGGACATGCATTTTGCAAGGACCCCCCTAGGGTTCTGTTATATCATTTCATTCCTTGAACATTTCATTGTAGTGTAATATTTTTGGATGGTTTGCATACTAGCCCCTGGTGGTTTGTGATTTTGCATATATACCCTTGCCAGGTCACGTGCTCAGTGTGCGTGACCTCGAACATTTTGCAAAAACCCCTCCCCTATGTGGATATTTGTGAATGGACCTAGAACTTCATTAAAACTTCTGGAAAAACTGCAACTGTACCCTTGAATTTCTGGATATTTACGTAAATGCCCTGTAGTATTGATTTTTCTTTTTTGTTGTTTTCATTTATTTCAGGCACCTCTAAAATCGTGAAAAATCCACAAAAATTAATTTAAGTTCATGTTGCATCCTAGTTTCACACATATTTTTAGTTTGCATTATTGCATTTTCATATTTATAAAAATTCAAAAAACATGCATTTTGCTACTGTTTGCATTATAAAATACAAAAAAAAATTAAAACTCCTTGAAAAATTCTAAAAAAATCACATTTTGTGTGTTTATGTGTGTTTTAACTTCAGTACAAAAATCACTAAACAATTCCAAGTAAAACCCCTAAAAATTAGAAAACCCCTAAAAACTTCATAAAAATATTAAAAATTCCAGGAAAATCCTAAAAATCTAATTTTTGTCTATTTGTTATCTTTCATTTAAAATTAGTTTGAGGAATTTTGGTTACTGTTTAATATTTTTCATCCTCAGTTTTGTTTTAGCTTTTTATTTTCTTCACTATTTTTAGTATTTTTGTATTTAAAAATACCATAAAAATTAGACAAATATAAAAAAATCACAAAAATATTAGAAAAACGTAAAAAGCACAAAAAGATTTTATTTCCTAAATTTTGAGTATTTTTGCCTCTTTTTATAAATATATTATCTCGCCTTTCTTATATTGTGCACTTCTTTTATTAAAAACAGAAAATACAAAAAAATACAAAATATAAAAAGAAAATAAAAAATTCAGAAAATTAAAAATCAAATATAAAATTATAAAATCAAAAATATAAAAAATAAAAATTAAAAACCCACCAAAAAAGGGTTCCACTTTGGCCAAGTGATGCATAAGGCATAAGGTGTTTGACTTTTTGTTTTGCCTGCTTTACTCCTTGGCATTAAAAACTGTATTTTGTGCACAATTTATACAATAATGCATGAATGATAAAATACCTAATTTAACAGTATTTACATGCATTTACTAGGGGTTTTAAGGCCAAAATGATAGAATAAAGATGATGAAACGTAGATTTATCACATCATCATGAATATAAAATCACTAGATTTACATGGTTCATGAGGGCATGGACTCTATGAGAGGAGGAACCTAATGGGGTCGTATATAGCTTTGTGAACCCACGCTTGTCCCAATCCTAAGAAACATGAGACGAAAACAAGAGATTGGATCTTGTATAATTCCATTACTCGTCTAACATAGTAGGCATATGGTATTTTGTTAGGAACTTAATGAATTATAGTCATGGAGTAATGACTTGTTGGTTATTGCCCACTTGCTTATGGTTATGTGTCCTGGAAACCAATGCAGACCAAAGAAACAAACAAGCATGCAGGAAGCGACAACACATGAGGTACACGGTTCGATGCTCAATGTCACCCCTTACCATTGTGACCCCAATCGCCCTGCATCATTTCTTCACGTCGCCCATAATTCGTTGCCCGACATCGCTTAATGCCATCATCAGATGCCCTACATAGCACCACCCAGCCCATGGTTGCAGCACATATACACTCAATACCCACATTATGCGGGCGTACTGCACGCGTAGGCATTCGTTACATAAGCTTGCATGCAATAACAAGCGTGCCACCAATTTGGGGCATGCGCAAGGGCATGCTCTTCCCACGAGATAGCCAGTGCATGGCCAGATGACTTCGTTCTCTAAACCAATGAGCTGAGACTTCATCTTCATATCAGCTTGATATTTTGGGTTCTTCTATTTTGATCAGCTTGATATTTTGGGTTCTTCTATTGTCTTTTGATATTATGAATTTTTTCCGAGACCAGATAGTATGAATTATGATGATCAACCACAAACTACCATGGGGGAGATGAAGAATTTCTGTGTCAATCGTCAAGTTCAATGCTAATGTTTCTCGACACATAGCATCCTTGACATTGCTGATGCACACAATAAGGAACACAGTTTGGAAGGGAGAAAACTCAAGGAGAAGAAAGACATGTATTATTTTAAAAATGCAAAAATGGTACCATCATGGATCCGATCTACCCTTATTCCTAGTATAACTAGTGAGGTGCTACATCATACCACATCCAAAGTGTTATGATGGGAGTCTCTGTGGACTATGTACACATTTGCTAGGATCCACATACGACAGAATGGGTGTCTGGTTTCAGAGTATATTCCACAATACGGGGCCTTTAAGATGCTTCATTCCTATTATCATGGCTGTGTGTGTTTCTCTCTCAAATCTACGTTCAGACACAAACTAAAATTAGACATTTTTAGCTATGGTCAGATGTTCGGAAACTCTCCTAAATTGGTTGTCCCCAACTAACGTGCAGGGTATTAGCTACAGGGTCTTTTTCATCCATCTTGCTGATACAGTTCCTGAGACATTATTTGTTTGAGTGTGAGCCAGAAATCTCTTTAAGAAGCACAATAAAAAGATTTGGACAGAGAATTTAGGTGGATGCTTAGTGTTGCACCACCCAACATATTAGATGTATAAGATGCAACAGAATGTGTACTTTGCTCGATGAAATGAGGGAAAAATGAGAGGGACGCATTGCTCGATGAAGAAACAAATTGAAATGGGGTCTGCCATGCTAGATTATGCCATTAACCCTGCATGATGGAACTTGTGCATTGGACTTCCTAGTAAATATTCATGACTATGTTTTTTATATGAAGAAATTATTGTTCAAGGAGCTTGAGAAAACTAAATGAATCTCATATACTCAGACAATGCGCGAGCCTTGGTTTCAGGTATATCATATACTAAGTCAATCTTTATGAAGTGACAAAAAATAAATAGCCGTATGAAGTGGGGTACTGGAGGGGCGGCGACGGATAAGCACGGTGGAGGCTCGCTTGACGGCAACCGGCTGGAGTGCCTGGGGCTGCGGTGGTGGCGTGAGGGCACCGGTGGGGGTAGTGTTAGCGGAACCGTGTGGGATTTTGGGGAACGCGGGGCTGGGGTTGGTGGTGGGAGGGCTAGCGGTGTGGGTGGATGAGGCGGAGGACGACAGTGGCTGTGAAGGAGGAGGTGGTGGAGAGGGGGCGGTGGTTGGTGGTGGGACGGCGAGGAGGTGGTGGAGATGGGGAGGAGGCGGCAGTGGCTGTGAAGGAGGAGGTGGTGGAGAGGGGGCGGCGGCGAGGCGGTGATGGATATGGGGAGGAGTCTGCGGTGGCTGGGAGGGAGGAGGTAGTGTAGAGGGGGCGGTGACGAGGAGGTAATGGAGATAGAGAGGCCGATGGTGGCTGGGAAGGAGGAGGTGGTAGAAAGGGGGCGTCGGTGAGGAGGTAGTGGAGACGGGGAGGCAGCGGCGGTGAGGAGGTAGTGGAGATGGGGAGGAGGCGGCGGTGGTTGTGAAGGAGGAGGTGGTGGAGATGGCGGCGGCGAGGCAGTTATGGAGATGGGGAGGAGCCGGTGGTGGCTGGGAGGGAGGAGGTGGTGTAGACGGGGCAGCGACGAGGAGGTGATGCAGATGGGGAGGCCAGCAGTGACTAAGAAGGAGGAGATGGTGGAGAGGGGGCGGCGACGAGGAGGTGATGGAGATGGGAGGAGCCTGCGATGGGGTTGAGAGCAGGAAGTGGGAGGGGGTTTGGGAGGGATGACCAAAAGTTAGGGTTCAGAATGGCAGGGCCCCGCGTAAAGTTTCCCAAATTTTCCCACTACATCGCGACCACATTGTGGTCGCAAATTCGTCGCAAAAAGTAGCGGCTACGATGTGGCAGCCGAGTAGTCGCAAAGGAGTCGCCAGTACGACGTGCGACTACATACCCACTGAGTGTAGTCGCATGCCCTTAGTCGCAAAAACTGCATTTTCTTGTAGCGTTGGATGGTGACGATCGATTTTCACTATGTGGAGAAAGAAGATCCCTACTCCCATACAGACAGATCCCTGAAACAAACAGATCCATATACCTGTATTCAAATAGAACTTCTCATAAAAAAAATCGTCGGGGATGATGTCCACACGGCCTCGCAGGGGGGAGTGCACATGCTCCTCCCTTAACCACCCCTAGCGAGGCGCCTGTCTTGTTGGGGTATGATACGACATGAGAGGGTGCATATGTGGTTCTTCAACATGGGTTAGATGGTTAGGATTCAAGGCATATTAACAATAGTCAAATATAAAAAATCAAGAAAACTCTAGTTAATTACATTATATAAGTAATATGAGAAAAATATATTAAAAGATCATTTGATTTAGTATTTATTATTTTCCTATTCATGGAGATTTTTCAAATTCAAATTGTAATTTTCAAAGTATTATAGAAATGATCCCTTTTTAAAATCCAACTATATCACAAGTTATTAAATATATAACAACGATATCATTCATTGCAGAATTATATGAAATTAATGAAGAATGTCATATCTGTTGATATATCATTAGCAATGATACATATGACAACACTTATCCATTATTATTTTTCAAAAAATTAATTAATTGTGGTAAAATTTTGAATTAAAAAATATCCATATACATCAACAACTATAAAACTTTGTCCTATCCATAATTTTTCCGAACAACTATTTGCATCTATGTACAAAAAAATTAAAAATATAAATCCAAATTCAGACGTGCGCGCACGTTTACGGCTTCTTTTTACCTATGTCCCTTTGCATCTAAATTAATCATAAAACAAGAGTACAAATTAATAGGATGTTTTATATTTTTGGTACAAAGATTAATTAGCGTGAGTTTGATTTGAGCTTGGGGAAATTTTGGTCCCTACCTGCCCCCTCTATCTCCATCACATGTTGCTATAGCGATTGGCATCAAATATAATATTCATAGGAAATTTTATTTCCCACCGACATATAGCATCGTGATTATAATTGATTATAATTAGCTCCTTAAAAATTTAATGGATACGTGTTCCACGTTGTGGTGAAATGCATTAACCTATATAAAAAACGATTTTTATGATTTCATCTTTTGTCAACAAATAATACATAAGAGATTGACCCACCTTGAGCATGCCGGCATATCATGTAAATAAATAATTAGATATATACATTTGCATGGCTTAATGTAATGTATCATTACACTAATGTAATGAATAATTTACAATAAAATTGACTTAATGTAATGAATAATTTAATATTCATGGTCATTGTTTTTGTAATTAAATATATAACAATGAATGTTATTCATTGACTCATCATTTAGATTCGCAACGTAAAAACGTCACTCTAGCTTAATGAATTATAGCATTAATTTAACTCATTTTTATAAGTTTCTAATTATGATTGCAGCACGTTTTAATTTGTGTGGAGAGATATAACCTGCTAATTAGGTAGAGTTTTTAAAATTCGTTCTGAATGCATGCAATTGGAAAAAAAAGAACTTCTCTCTCTAGTTGGATCGCGTATTTACCATTTTAATCAATTCTACGCGGATGCAATCATCCAAGCCAAGAGTTTAAAAAACGAACCCTACATTAAATCGGACTTTGATTTTTATAGTCGAACCAATGAGACAGATTAACGGTTCGTAAAAATCAGAAAAGATCAAATTGTTGAATTGATGGTCTGATTCGTATAATTGTAGCGGGTTGAACCGAGTTAGATCGGTTTATTATATAAATAAATACGAAAAATACTACATCATATCTTTAGAGGGTTTGTACACTCGTGTCCGTTCAAGTTTTTCCAATAACATTTACACCCCTATTTTTTAAATTACCTGTCTGCCCATTTATTTTTACAAAATACACAGTAATGACCTTTATTACTACATTTGTGCTCCTATATTATACTAACATAAGGTCAATATTGTGAGATTTTTAAGAATATAGGTGCACAAGTGAAATTGCTAAAGAGTTAGAGGTATAAATGTTAATAGGAAAACTTAAATGGACATATTAAATATATTTTTGTAAAAATCATATAAACACGTGCATGTGATGTATAAAATTAATAATTTTTAAATTATTTAGAATCTAATTAATGATAAGTATTGTTAATGACTAATTCTCATGGTATGACTATGGCAATGTCATCTTTGTTTGTTGTGTTGGAAGTAGACAAACTCATGCACAATGTAGGAAGAGTGAAGCAATGCATGTATGACAGGAAGTGAGAGGGTGACAATGAGTCATTGGTACATGTGGAAGGAGAAGAGATAAAGGAATACCGTACTCTACAATAAAATTGACCTATAGTGATGCTTCTTTCAAAATCCATCATTAAATTAGTCGCTGCTAAATATATAACGATGATATTGTTCGTTGTAAACCGAGTTTTCGTACTTGAAATTAGTGATGAATATCATATCCGTCATTATATCATTAACAACGGTCCATATAGCGATGCTTATCCGTTGCTATTTTTCAAAATATCAACTAATCGTCGCTATTTTTTTAGTTCAAAATTTAGTGATGATTAATTAGAAGTTTGAAAAATAGCAACGGATAAGAGTCATTATATAGACCGTTGCTAATGATATAATGACAGATATGATATTCATCGCTAATTTTAAGTATGAAAAATCATTTCGCAACGAATAATACCGTCGTTATATATTTTACAATGGCTAAGTTAGTGACGGAGTTTGAAAAAAGCATCACTATAGCTCAATTTTGTTGTAGTGATACTATGACCATGTTTAGGTAGAGGGTTAACCCGCCCTTGGGGGGTTTACCCTCCAAAATCCATTATTTCTCTTTCATATGGGGCCCACACTTCCTCTCTTTTTTAATACATTAAATGAATCATTTCTCTTTCATCTATACCATCAAAAAAATAATATATTATACCATCATATCATCTAAAAATACAAACCACCCAACTTCTACCTACTTTTCCAAAATTCAATATAATCATATCACAATAATTACTCACTTTTTTAAACTTCAATATAATCACATCACAACAAACTTTCTCAACCCAAAACCCTCTATCCAAACACCAAAAGACCAAAACGAGTTAACCTCCCCCAATATACCTCGAGGTAACCCGACAACCAGACGCACCCTATGAGTTAGAATGAGAATGTATTATGAAAATTTTAAAACTTCACATTTTATTAATTATTGAAAATTATTTTTATCAAAAAAATAGATAGTTGAACTGCTAGTTTGATTCAATTGATCAACCGAAATTAAGCAAAATCTGGTTTCGACTGCTTTTTATTTTCCTAATAAAAACTGGACGATTATATTATTTTTTGCCGTTGATTTAACCGGTTGAACCGACTGATTGAGTTCGGTTATTAAAACTTGCATAACCGGTAAAAACATTGATGCAAGCAAATTGCCGACGCAAATACATGTAAAGGGCATCGCATTAAATGTTGAATTCCTGTTACTAATTAACCCAATAAGTACTACATTGATGCAACGATCAATCTGGTCAAACCGGCATTGATTGGTACCCTTGTCCATCATACCTTTTTTGTTTTACTGCTAACCGTCACCTCATCAACAGTGAACATATTCTATGCGTCGGCCTTCTCGTGTTCACGTCGTATTGCATACGAGCGATTTGGACCATTCAGTTGTATTCTTTTTGTGTCGAGATCAGATCAGAGATAATTTCTGAACTAAATCTAAGCCGAGGGACATGAAAGGGCCCATTAGCACAACCGTTAATCTTCCACTTCCCAGACGCCATTAGATCAAACACCCACAGGATTGAGGTGGCAGTGGTTGAAGATGACAGACAATATTGTATCTACCATGATCATTTACGACAGAGACTCCTTAACAATCCATTCCCATCAACAGCAGTGCTAAGAGGATAATACTCATGGAGCCCTATTTAATTGTTACATGTTGAGATTCTGGTGGTCAGTAAACTTTAGTTAATTCTACAATATTTTACTCTCTTTTTTTTAAACTTTTCTGCATGGGTCCTCTTGGCAATATTTCTCTGTTCCCGTCACGGTGGCATCAAACCCTGGCCCCAAAGCTTCCATAAATAATTGCTCCCAGTCCAAAGGCACCATTTCTGTCTAAACGGCAAAGAATCCTCTAATTCTCTCACAGGTTGATCACTTAGTCGAGCAGAACACGGAAGTGAGTATATATGAGAGCGGATCCGCTGCAGTACTGCAGAGGTCTTCTGTACATTCTCACCATGCTCGAGTTGTTCGATCAAGATCAAGCGGCTCACCCGATACTGCAGAGGATCTGCTCGCGAGTATATATATCTTAAGATCAATCAGCTCACACGCATTCTGCGGATAAACGAACAGAAATATACACCAGTGGAATCAAAAGCATTAAGGATGGTGGTTGTTCGTCAGCATTCATTTAGAACACAACAAAGGACTTCCACTGCAGATTAGAACGACCCTACAGATTCTGACACTCCTAATCCAGCGGTGGCAGTAACAGTACTGCAACTTATATTCTATGTTGCAAGTCCTTCCTGTGTGATTCATGCACATATAAGGACCATTCTATGTATATCCTCCGAATTCGGATGCTTCCTTCTGACACAACCCAGCACAGACATTAGGCATAGAATAAAATATCATCATGGCAAGCAGGCAGTGTAGCCAATTTTCCCACTGTTGAAGATAACTAGTGGTGGTGTTTTTCCTAGATGATTGGTGCAGATGCGACAATATTAAACAACCATGTGAACATATTTATTTTTCCTTCTTTCTGCATGATTATACTGGTTCATTCGTTCAGCTCCATTGTTAATCTCCAGACGGGGACCTACGTGGTCTTTATATATTCTGGAGGCCATTAAGTCGGAATCTAGAGGATGCAATGCTAATTTGTCAGAATATTCTCCTGAAATATTTATTTGATTTAAGTTCTGGGTTCTGTTGATTAGAGGGGGTGCTTGAACAAATTAAGCTAACATGCCAAGTTGGTTAATTAAGCAAACATGCCAAGTTGGTTTAGTTGTTGGGAGGTAGGGTTTGTCCCGGTTGGATGGTTCGTCTAATGCCGACTTCATCAACGCGTCTGCCCTGTGGAATCCACTAAGCTTCTAGATAATCTCGTAGTGATAATCTTCTAAAACGTTATTATGCGTAATATCCTACGTACAATTTATTATAATATTTTTTAGAAAAATATTCAAAGCCAAGGGAGAGTTTGGTGGTAATGACATGTAAACAGGCCTTTAATTTTGAACAGATAAGCTAGGGATCATCAAATGGAATTTCTAGCGTATGAGCTCTCGCTTTCATGTGATTAATTGAGTGATTTTTTGCCACAAAGTATCCAAATTAGGAGGCTTCTAATAAAGTTGTCAGAGACTCGGTAGGAAGACGTTGTCTGTATTTAGAGCTAAAAGGAGACTAAGGTTTTGACCTTAATTTGATGTTCTTGTCTTGCATTTTCCCTCGTCCCTCCGAGTTGTTAACGTGGTATGATTAACTTTAGATTGTATGATTGCATGCATGGGATATTTGGAATATCCTTTGAGAGATACGGCTAGTGCATTAAAGCATAAAGTTTTTGCTGTAAACCATAGCCTCAAAGTGATAAACTCATCTTCACTTTAGTAGAACTTATCAATGAAAGGTTTAATCTCTGCCGTGGTAATGATTGGGAGAGAATAAACTTGAATGTTGTCCCTTTCCCAACACACAGGAGCCCATCTACTGAAAAGCATGCAAACTACGTGGAAGAACCTACAAGAGTGCATCTGGAGCGCGCACTAAATTGGTTGGAGCGAAAGGGTCAACCAATAAACCCATTGATGTGGGAACACATCAGAAATCTGCCAACCTCGGAAGTCCAGGAATCGGCCAATCTTACAATGGAGATGCATATAGAGAGCGCCTTAAATCTGGTGGTTGATCTCACCCCGAGTCAAAAGGAAAGCCCATCGGAAACACCCGACAAAATGACTTCGAAAGGCAAAGCTAAAGATAGCTCTGCGCTGACTCCAGGGACCAGATCCTCCAAGCGCACCTAGCGGAAGTTGATACGAGGCCGTTGGACGTGATGGTGGCGCTCTGCTGAAGGCCACAACATAGGGATGGATTTTTTGGATGGATACCGCTTTTGCTTGTCACTCTAGTGTGTTTAATTTTATATTACCTCGAACTTTACCTAAAGGCTGTATTTGGTAGCGACTGGGGGCACTATGTATTCCCCCTTCTTTATGTTTGGCCTGTACTAAACTTTAACTCGCTCGATTTTTCTTTATGATGAATGACTATGAATCATTTTATCGAAAAAAAAACTTCTCTTTCCCCACCTTTTTCTAGGTAAACAAAAAGTTACTAGCAGATAACATCTTTGAAAATTATCATTTTTAAAGCATGATGCCGGAACCATTGATTTATACTTTTGACTTTTGAATAATTATTATCGAATGCACACGACAACAAAATGTATCTTCAATGAAAAATAATACGAAAAGCATTATTGTATCAACATTGCTCTTTTTAGTTAAAAGTAAATGATGCGTCAATGGGGAGCAAAGGCTACCACAAATGCATACTTAGCAACCTTGCCCCCTCTATGTGTGAGAATCCCTTCTTCCGACCCGTTAACGAATCTCCATATCATCACCTTTATTTTTTTATTATGACCTTTAAACCTTCGCTAAATACATGTATATAATATTATTTTGTACAAAATAACATTTCTTATTAATACTATAAAGAGTGTATAAAATATTGTATTTAAAGCCAAAATAAAAGAATAAAGAAAAGGAAAAGAAACGAAATACCATAGGTATTGAATGACCCCAAACCCCGAGACCTAGGCATTATGATGACCGGGTCGACAAAGAATAAAGTAGGGAGAGATAAGGGCCAAAAATACTCAAACCTCCAATTTTTAATTCATCAATAAATAGGTTTTGGGACCCATTTTAGTCCTTATTATTTATACCTAGAATTAATAAACCTTGAACATGAAACTTGTAGATAAAAATATAAAGAAAATATAAATTTATTTCATGTGAAAATAATGAACAGCGTGCCATAGACACTTAGAATAAAAAGCCGCAAAAAACTTTACAGACCAATATATTCTCTATATGAATTAAAATTCACCAAATCACCTTTATTGTTTATAAAATTAAATTATCTATTTAATGAAGGTGGTTTTATTAAATTTTAAATTAAGATGTAAAAGTTAGATTTTGGACACTCATTATGCAATATACCTGAATAAAATAATCAATTTATTTATTCTTTATATTTTTCATATTTTTATATTTTTATAATTTTGTAACCACTTTCTAAAATACTTGTACATAATTAAAACAAAATAAACCAACTAAATATATATTAAAATAAATAAGTATACTAAAATACATAGATGAATATACTTGTAATATACATGCATAATAAATATACATAATTATTTAAGGGTACAATAACTTCAGAAAAACATAATAAAGATATATATATGTGTGTGTATAAAAATAATTTATAATATATAAAATAAGTATATAAAATAATAAAATCTAAAATATAAAATAAACATAAAATGGGATTTTTACCTGGTAAACCCTACAAACTTTTTAAATTACCTTCACGACCTTTTGCACAATGTAATTACCCCATCGACCCTGTAAATTACCCCAAGAACCTCCACGAGCTTCAAATAGATTAACTGGAGGGTTCATGGGGTAAGAGTTGGCAAGTTTACGGGGTCGATGTGGGAATTAGGCTGTTTCAAAGGTCATGGAGGTAATTGGCAAAGTTTATAGGGTCTGCAGGGTAAAAATCTCAAATAAAATACCCATTATATAGGTAAACATTATATTATTAAATGTAAAAGTAAGATACAATAAATTAACTCGAAAAATAAATAAATATCACCATAAAATACTACATAAAATAATAAATAATTTTTTATATTTTAATGAATAATTAATAAAATCATTTATTATTTTATTTTTATTTATTTTACATTTTATTTCAGTTTTATCGTGTAGTGTTTGATGTGGCCCAATGGGTGCGCGACCTTAATATACCCATCGATCAACTGGCCCGCTGCATCTTCGATGGAGCTCCTCCTTGGCTTCCTCATTCTACACGTAAAGCACTATATTTTCATTATTAGGATTAATATTAGCTTAGTGTAGCATTTTATTTCGACAGATTTTTCTTTGTATTTCGTAAAATAGCTCGATCGTAGTTTGTTGGGGCTCCTGTTCCGGCCACAGTTTCCTTGTGATTCAACCGTGCTCCGACCCATTTGTCACCTCCATCTTCTTCACCTTCACTTATGCTACGCCCCAAGCACTTCCACTCACCTCGATTCACTCTAGAAGCGAGAAATCTGCTCTCCACCGCAGCCGCTCGTCGGAGAGATCCACCCCGACTTCATTTCGCCCCATTTCAACCAAATAACACCCCAGGACCTCCTATTATTGTGTGCTTGATCTTACCTTGCATGTTCTAGGGGTAGAAGACCTCTTTGGAGGTGAATTTTTTTTATCAAAGTTCAGGTTCCCCGGTAGCCTGATGTACTCCAACCTCCTAGGACCTCGTCTGAGGTTCTTAGAGATTTTTGATGCCTTCAACCATCGCGGATCGTTGAGAGGATCAATTGGAGCATCTCAATAGTGCCAAAGATGCTTAGAGGAAGGAGGAATTACCGATCGAAGCTCGCACCTAAAGCCGTTCTTCCATGTTCTTCAAGAAGAGCAACAATCGCCCGATCTTCCATCTGATGCATATTGAAGCTCCGCCGTTGGATCAATCTGCACCCCATCGTCAGATCTCCAGTGGAGATCTAATCTCTGTCGTCCATCGATGAAGCGATATCGACCGTTGAGGAAGCAATGCGTGTCCAAGTGAAACGATCGGGGCCGTTGACAGCGCTCTTACTACCCTTGTTAAGTCCGTCTAATTAATTATTAGAATTAATGTCGTATCGTTCGTTGTAGCCAGATAATACGAGCTAATCAAAAACCACTTTTAATCAATGTCCAATTAATCTCGTGCGGCAAATTTATTTTACTTGGGCAAGTCCAAGGTCGAACTCAAGGAGGCAGCTGTCTTCTTAGGTATATTTTAAGTGAATTTAAGAGGTCGAATTTTCAGAAGATATTTTTTCAGGGTTTTTCAACATTTTTTTATGCAACTAAGAAAAGACAAATGCAAAATCAGGCTAGTTTACCAGTTATATCAGAAATATGGTCAAATTAACTCCAAAAATTACGAAACTTGGCCAGATGGTGAGATGCAATGAAATTAAGCTACCTTAATTTTTTTTGATTTTTTTGACACTATATGAATTTACTGCGAATTAAAAATGAATGAAAGGTGATTTTGACTAAATTAATTTTAATAAATACCAAAACACATTATTTTCAGATATAAAAATTATCCTAGATAGATCTAAATATGTAGAGTCCAGGAAAATTAAAAAAAATATAAATTTCTATGTGAAATGGACCTATTAAAAATGAATTAAGGAAATTACAAAATGATTTATTCAGGCCTCGGGATGCGTGAAAATAATTGATTTTTTGGCACAATGTAAACTCAATTATCCTAGATCTAATGTGAATTTATGGAGATTTTTGGAGTAACAGAGAATTTACTACAAATTAAAAGGCATAAATGGGCAAAATATAGCAAAATTTCACCAATTAATTCATGATAAATTCCACTGACATCACAAAAATAAGACACGTGTCACATAAAAGAGGACAAGTTTAGCTACACAATGCAATTTTCAAACTTAAAAAATGATGTCAAATGAATGCCTAAAGATGCGTGCAAAGACAGGAGCCTAATTGCAATTACAGAAAATAAAATAGCTAAAAATCAAACATGCTGACAAGGACTAAAATGCAATTACCTATAATGGGGGGGGACATGTATGCAAAATACCCATAAAACACGTGCGCCTCATGTGATGCTCCTGGTAGGGACTGGAATGTAATTTCCAAAACCTTCAGGGGCCTCGGGTCAAAATGCCCAGACCGCACGTGGAAGACACGTGAGGGCCCTGACTTCGGAGGCTCGGACAGAGGCTCGGGGGCTCTACAGGCTTGGACTTGGCTCGGATGGAGGCTCGGCTAGCTTCGGGAGCTCCGAGCCTAACGGTCGGGGAAGAGGCTCGGTGGCGGCGATGTGGCGCCTTCTGGACCGCTAGATCAAGTGAAGATCCAACAGTTACTGATAGCTGGCGCGTGGCGTGCTGCGACCCATTGGATCAAGATCGATCCAACTGTTTCTGGAGCTCGATGAAGATGACTACGTGGACGATCGAGGGCTGTTAGATCATGAGAGATCCAACAACATCAGGAGCTCGAGGCGAGTGGCGACGTGTCGTACTCTGGAGCGTGGGATCCTCCTGATCCGACGGTTGCACGTTGATGGCTATGTGTCTTCCTCAGAACCGTCCGATCAAGGGGATCAGATGGCTATTGTACTTCCTTCTCAAATGGTCCGCCACCTCCAGCGGCGGAGGTGGCTGCGCTCCGGCGAAAGATCTCTAGCTCCGCCTCCTCCTCTAGTCGTCAATGAAGGTCGCCAGCGGCTTCTGAGCAGCTAGAAATGATCGGGGAGGAGTGGAGGAGCTCTTGGGGGTCTCAGATGAAGCTGAGGTGGTCGGGAGAGCGGCGGCGACGAAGCTCGAAGGAGCTCCAACGATGCGTCCAGCCAATCGAAGATGGAGCACCTGCAGGGTTATCTCGAATAGCCGAGGCGTGCAACGTGCGTGTGGGGTGAGCGTGAGTGCGGAGTGAGGCCTGAGGAGCGATGAAGGTAGTCCGGTGATGGTGCTCCGCTAAGGTGGCGGAGCTCGCGTCGGCATGAAGTGACGTGTGTGATCTGAGAAGATGAAAGGGTGCGCGACGTTGCTAGCTCTGAGGCGAAGCTTGGAGGATGATCAGATGAAGGTGAAGTCGCTCGAGGACGGCGGATAAATTACGAGAAAAAGCAAGAAAAAGAAGAAGAAGATCGGAGGGGAGATGGAGGCGTCTACCTGGGAAATGGAGCTCGGTGTCGTGCTCCTGGTCATTGCTCGAAGGCAGGTAGAGGGTCCTGAGCTCGTGCAGCTCACGGAGGAGGCTGCGGCACGGCGGGGAAGGCCGTGGATCTCGCTGGAGAAGAAGCCCGGTCTTCGCTCAACGTCACGTCGAATTGCTGTCACCAAATTGAAGGTCGGAGCTAGGAGTTTCTCTCTGGAATGGCAGACGGGAAGGTTCAAGGTGATGGAGTATTTAAAGATGGAAGGTGACGGCGTAGGTGACAAAGTGGTGGAGTTGGTAGAGGGCGTGGAGCGAGGTGGACGCGAGTTATGGAGCTCGAGGGGTTCAGTGAGGATGAGGGAAGAGTGGGGTACGCAACGACGGTGACAGGAGGTGGAGAGGGTGGTCGGAGTGGCTCCCAAAATAGGAAGAGGCGGCTCGCACACAAGGTGGGCGACGTGGGGCGCGGGCCTTGCGGGAGGTAGGAGACGATGTCTTGACCGTTGGATCGGGCGATCCAACGGTCAGGAGAAGGGCGGAAGAGGAGGGTTAGGATTAGATCGACAGGGCGAGATCAAAGGGCGCAGGACGCACCACGTGGCGAGCGGAGATGGAGGTGCAGACGTGCGGTTGAGATGATGCCCTAGGGTTTGATCGAACGGTGGAGATTAAGGCCCATATGAGTGGTGGAGATGAGGCGATCAGCGGAAGCATCGAAGGATGCGGATGCAGCCACGTGGCGCAAGGAGGACGCGGTGCTGGCGAGCAGCCTGGATTGGATCCTGGGCTTGATCGAATGGCTGAGAAGCGCTATGATGATGTACAGTGGGGATTAAGAGGGAAAGGTGGCCAAAGAATGGTAGAGGAGTAGGGACGCGTGGCACCCTATGGGAGAGGCGCTCTCAGACAGCCCAGATTTGATCTGGGTTTGATCGGGCGGTTGAGAAGCATTGCGGCTTGGAAGGCCCAGATCAAGAGAGAGGGAGGGTGATTGGACAGCAGAGATGGAAGGCGCGTGGCGCGCCAAGGAGCGGGCCACGTGGCGCAATCAGAGGGTGCCACGTGGCCTGCTCTGAATGGCTGAGAAAGAATGCGAATTTAGAGAGAGAAGGAGGCCGAATTTGGAAAAAACTCAAGACATGAAAGTTGTAGGTCTCGATGAGATCTACAAGTTTCATGTTGACCAAAAATGGAGATGATGTCAAATATGATACAAAAATATAAGGGTACAAATATACATACATATAGTACACAAAGGGGCCCAAAAACCCAAGTTTTGCATACAAGCCCCGATTTGAATGAAATTGGTCTCATTTTAAAGGTCTCTGAGTGTGTATTAATCTGAAGGTGAGTAGACCTAATTCAGAGGTTGTATGAGGTATATATTGGTATTCTAAAGTCTGGGGTCTCCAATTGGGTTTGGGATTTTTATTGGGTAATTTACAAGCTAAGAATTTTTGGCCTTTTTCCTTATATTATTAACTAGTAATACACACAGTATAAGGAAGGTTTTATTGATTTTTGGAGGTGGTATAAAATACAGATAATTAGGTGAATTATTGGTGAGTATTTTACAAGTGAATTTTACAGATGAAGTGGCTTGCTATTATGAATGCTAAAATGCATGTATTGTAAATGCATGCATGAATGCTATTTATGCAAGATAAAGGGAAATATGCTGCTAAATACTCGCGAAAAAAGTCTCTATTTTCAACTTTAAGAGTGATGAATCACAGATTCATCAACCCCCTATACTTAAACCTTGCTCGTCCCCGAGCAACTAAATGGAATGCAAGAGTGAAATGATTTTGGATTCCATACCAAGGTCATGAACAAAAGTTGAAAATGGAGCTTGAATCGACCTTTGGATTAATTTAGTGGCGGAATCTCATTGGGACATGAACTTAAGACCTAACAGACTTCAAGTTCCACAAGTCTTCTATTCAAGACTCCTCAATAGTAAGGTCAGAACAGATCCTCATACGTAAATTTCTGATGACTACGATTCTTACTTGTACGGTGTAAGTGAAATGTAACTCTCCACATCAGAAATGGCCCAGAAACAACCTCCTCTAACAAGGTAACTCAAATAACTTGGTCCAGTAACTCTTTCCTCGAGGAGCGGTGTATTTCCTTCTAAGTTCAAGTGCGACCAGCTCAAGAGGAGGGGATGGAGAAAAGAATGGACGGTAGCCAGTGTAGCTACCTATCCCGGGATGCCTGACCAGTGTAGCCAAGTCATCCAGCTGCATTTCTTTGCTAATATACATACTCCGACAGATAATTTATTTTCACTTAGACCTGACTGATTTTTTTTGGAGTTTTTTCATTTTTTTGAATTATATACAAGGTGCAGCATGTACATCAGGAGTTTTTCCTCTTGAGCCAGTAGACTATGAAACGCCCCGCCTCGACGGGAGCGCATCTCAAGATCCATATATCAATATTACCCAACAACAATCATAAACAACCTGCATGATATACTATTTATACAAAACAAGGAAATAGGAAAAAAATTCAAGTTTCTACTGATAACAAAAGTCCACATACGGATAACAATAAGTCATCAGAGTTTCTCTTTAATACATCATAAATACTCATAAAGGAAGGATAACGGAACTACTAAGAAACTAGTCCTCGACCATAACAACACCCGACAGATGCACTACCAAAGATGTGAGCCTCTGTCTCTTGCTCTACACTTCCTGTTGGATTTCCAAAGAATGTAACTCATGAGTCAACTGACTCAGTAAGGATAAAATAAATTATAAATCAAGAGAGTATAGATAGGCAATGCAAATGCAGTAACTTAACAAGTTTAGAAGAGAACATTCTAAAAACATCTAGCATTATACAATCACTTATATTCTAGGCCTTTAATACGTACACAATCAAAACCAATTCCGACATATCTATATTCGTATTTTCGTTTACTTATCCCGGACTCGCCCGTCAAAGGAGAAAATCTGCACTAGGAATGAAGTCTGCAACACTTCATTCAGAATGCAGATTAAAACCTTTGCGCAAGCGCAAACCTTCAGTTAGTCTGGCTAGTAGTACTCTAACACTCGTGACAGAGAGCGTATAGCCCAATGGTCGCCTCGTCAACCGAGTCTGCCGGAGGAGTCTTGCTCGCTCCAAAACAAGTGCCACAAAAAAAAGATCCGTACGGTATCCACCTCAATTCCACCAGAGTACCTACCACCACCCCACTCTTTGATGCCCCTCGAGTGGGGGTGACTCACTGTCGGCTCGACCGGACCACAAGGGTGTGCACCCACCTTGTAGTATTTACTTTTTCATTCGACACTCTTATACTTTTACTTTACTCCAAGCACATACTTGTATACCTAAATCAATGGATTACACGATTTAGATAGCAAGTCTATTTAATAAATATAACCTATGCTTCATCAATATGCAGGTTGTTAATCAATATCATTGAGTAACCTATCCCGTGTTGAGACGAAACCAGTAGTACTCTTGAAGTGATTAACGGTATGAATAGAACACATAGTTTGACTCTCATTCTTCAAATTCGAACATAACCAGATTCCTCGTTATCCTGTTAGTATTAAAATATCGAAATGTATAAAAGCCATTTACTCATAAACAACCTGCGTCTTGACATGCTCGGAGATAAATGCTGTAATAATCAAATTAAAGAGGGCAATCAGGATACATACATGACTTATTGATATAGATTATACTCTCGGATTGGAAAACCATCAAAATCACCCAATCCCGGCATGAACTATACATTGTCGTTAACCCTATTAAGGACATATTTACTAACATCTCAAAATAAAATATTCTATAAAAGGCTGGTCAAAGTGTATATCTACACCGATAACAAAACACTTATGGAATGTCCAATTTATAATGGATTCCAATATCCTTTTAGGGATATATGATGATTCGTATCATGACATAAGGAAGGTAAATTAAAAAATCTCACATGTTGGTAGAAATCTAGGTTCTCGTGAGAACTTGAATCTGGTAATAAGAAATATTATACGGCTTTAACCAAATCTTATTAATGGTTAGGAAGTTCTGTAGAGTGCAAATTCGACGACAACAAGCGATTTTAAGAATTTTCATTTTTGGATATTAAAACCTAATATAACTCTTATGATCGTTGATTCATTATATCAACACCTTGATATGATGTTACTTGATACTGTACTCTGAACAAATCTAAGAATGCAGTAAAATTGTAAATTGAGTTCTCGCATAAAAATCCACACGAGCAATTTAAAACGAGGACATGTGATACACCAACAACAAGAGGAGATCCGGGTGGGGTCGGATCAAAACGAATAGCCATCCACCGAAACAACATTATCCGTAATCGCAAAGGAACGATTGAGGGGAGGAGGTTGAGATCCGTTACCTATACTCGTGCACGTCTTTGATCCACGGGCTCGATAGCCGATCGCGAATCCGATGAGAGGGTTGCTTTTCCCTTCAGATGGCCCTCCTCGTCTTCTTCTTGTCGTGAGTCTACGAGACTTCGAGAGTTTTCGATAACGGTGGTGACACCGTTCTCTCCTTGATTCTCTGAAGAAGGAGATGGAAAAAGAGATAAGAGAATGACTTGGGGAGGAAGAAAGGATGGATTAGGGTTTGGAAAAGGAGTAGGAATGAGGGGAGATGAAGGGTGTGGGTCTTTATATAGTTAGGGGATTAAAATCTTAGTTTTAGAGACCCTAAAATAGCCTTAATTCGTACTTAACTTATCTAATCCCGCAACCCTTAACCCCCTCAAAAATCATGACCCCTCTTCACCAAAACATGCATATCTCCCACATCCGGACTCGGAATTTCACGTTTTTAGGCTCGTTGGAAAGCTTGCGACGAGACAATTCTTTTGAGTATAATATTGAATAGGTTTTAAAACCTCAGAAAAATCCGAAAATTGCGGGGTGTTACAGACTATCCCTCTTTTGAATCATTATTGCAACCCACAACATCCCATCCTTAGACGTCAACACCACCAGACTAGGTTGAGATGCACTACCCTCCCTAGAGGAGGACGGATGTTTCCACCCATGTGCTACTCCAAGCTAAAGGATTCTACCTCCTCACCACCTCATCAATAAAGAGCTACGTGCATGGTGCTTGTCCAAGTTAGGTCATTATCTAAAAGAATCATCCATGTGCACGAGATATTCTACTTAGATTGATCAAGATGACATGTGAACATAGACTTGTGGACTCAAAGAATTAAGTCACTTGACCTGAGAAATCTTAACTCCAGTTCCTATAAGGTTCCTCTGAAATTAGGTGGATTAAGGTCAAATCAGGTCCATCCTCAATATCTACTCATAACTTGGTTCAGCACCCACTATCTTTTCACCTTGCATATGCAATATATGTAGATGAGGTGCAAATGACATGCTATGTAGATGAATAAAAATGCAAGACTCTTTTTCTTTCTTTTCTTTTTTGGATGCAGAGATGATGTGCAAGAGTAAATAAGAAGCCTATTTTATTGTTTTTGTTTTTTATTTTTATTTTTTTTTTCAAAACTTGGTATACCTCCTATGGTACAAGTATTTTATGAGTATTATACAGATTATACAAGTGTATTTTACAAAAAAAATTCTCTAATTTTACCCATTCCGTAATTATTGCGTAATATATACAAAAATACGTGAAAGTACGAGCTATGGGTAAAGTATATATGTAATATATACACGCCCCCTATACTTAGCGTGTGCTATGTCCTCAGAGCACGAAAAGCGAGGAAAAAGACATAGCTCGTGCTAAGCGTAGGAGAGCTAAAATAACAAAAAGGTATAGAAGTCGCTCCACCCCCTATACTTAGGCTCTGGTAGCCTAAGCGTAGATGGAGATCAAAAATGGGGCGGGCGAGGTTAAGAGGGGGAATGGAGGAGTATATACACGGTGGGCATCAGTCCCCCTATACTTAGGCTCTGGTCAGCCTAAGTATAGGACAAGAGTGAGTGTGAGAACCGATGAGATCTAGAGAATATACAACGAATGGTGAAGAGACTTGGGTCACTCTCCCCCCTATACTTAGGATCTGGACATCTTAAGTATAGCCATAAAATGAAATGATATGGAGCCGGGGCGAGTGATTCGAATCACTGGGGATGGAGGAAAAATATATACAAGAAGGAGTGAGAATATACAAGGATCAAGAAGGTTTGTGACGGACCTTCTTGCGGGATCGAGGAGGTAAGGAATATAGAAGTGTGTCGCTGTCGGAATTGTCCTCAGATGAATAGTAGTGAGGTGAAGGGATCGTCCAACAAGGGTCGACACACAGCTGTGATGAATCCACGTTTCATCATCTTTATTCTATCATTTTGGCCTGAAAAACCCTAGTAAATGCGTGTAAATAGCATTAATTCATGCATTTTAGCATTCATGTATATGTATGTAAATATTGTATAAAATGCGGTTTTTAAAGCCAAAATAATAGAATAAAGAAAAGAAAAGAAAAAGAATAAAATATTGTAAATATTTTATGACCCGAAACCCCGAGACCTAGGCATCTTGATGAATAGGTCGACAAGGAATAAAGTAGGGGGAGATAAGGTCAGAAATACAGTCCAAACACCTATACATTTTATTCATTCTTTATTCATTTTGGGGACCTATTTTTGGTTCCACTTTTTATACATCAAATAAAGAAACTTTGTACATGAAATTTGTAGATAAATTAATAAAGAAAAATACAAAATTGATTTCACAGAAAAATAATGTACAGATAAAAAGTTATGGTCTGAATAAAATTCCAGAATGCCAACTTCCCAGACCCGTATCTCACAAATAAAAACTCCAAATGCAGCGTACTCACCTTTAATTGTATATAGAAGAAAATAATCTAATTAATGGTGGTGGTTTCGCATTTGGCGGAGCTACGGTTTGAAAGTTGACTTTTGGACCCTCATTGTATACTTGTACATATTAAAATATTCAATTTATTATTTATTTATTATTTTTATAATTTTATATTTTTATAATGTTGTCAATAATACTTATAATAATTATGTATACTAAAATCAGAATAAAAACATCATTAAAACTCAAATAAAAATACTTGTATATATCTAATATATAGGTATAATACATGAAGCTATACCTATACAAATAACACTTTCATTTTATTAAGTGAATAAAATATATCGGAAAATCAAAATAAAAATATATTTGTGTCTATAAAAGTATTTTATAATTTTAGAAAATAAAAACCAAAATAAAATAAATTAAAAATACCTAAATAAAAATAGAATACTTAAATACATAGATATAGATACCTATAAGGGTATAAATGCAAACTTGTAAAAATATACTCCATAAAAATAAATAAAAATCACCATAAATTAATTCATAAAAAAATAAACATTTTTTATTTTATAATTAAAAATCAATAAAATCATTTCCTATTTTTAAATGAATTAATAAAATCTTGTTTGCAGGTTTTTCCTGGTTGGTCCACGTGGACCAACCAGGAGGCTCTGACAGTTGACCTCGGGTCAACTGTCTGAGCCAGCTCCTGTTCATGTCAGAACTGGTTGTTGACCCACTTTCTCCTTTTTTTGGAGGTCGCCCCTTTCACCGAATGGGGTCGGCCTCTTCACGAAAGTTGTAGCCCTACTATAGGTCTATCACGCCTAGCCTTCATCTCGGGGATTGGATCATCATGCCGCCCGTGATCTTCCCTCGAACATCGCGCCAGAACCTTGTTTCAAAAACGACCCAAACACCACCTCTAACTTTTGAACCCTTTTTGGACCCTCTAGCTTGCTCTCTTGGCGGAGCTCCGGACTGGACCTTGTGACAGGAGGTCCTCCAGCCCTCGAGAGAGGAGGTTAGGCGGTCGGGAGGCGCTTCCAACCCATCTCCGGCCACGCGGCCGTGAGGTACTCTACCTCTTGGCGTTCAAAGCCAATCGAGGTCCATCTTCTTAGCATTTTGTTTGCAATTTTCTTTTACATCTGTGCAGCAGTAGAGTAATCCCCATATCCATCTTATTTCGCACCCAATCGGTCAACCGTCACTCCATCTCACCGGAGCTTGCTCCGGCGAGCTCCATTTTTACCGATCTCGCATCATTCCATCTCCTGGTGAGTCGCGGCATTTTGCCCGCGACCACCCCTAACCTCTCTTGCAGGTACATTCGTGAGAGCCTCATCTGGAGGCGAGATTTCACAAATAACAACCCCCTCCAGGTCACCGGAGCCTCTACGACCCGCCGAGGCCATCCTTTAGCCTTCGGCCCCTTTTGCGACGCCTAGACGACGGGGAGAACTCGCAGGAGCCTTGGGGCGCCCCCTCCGCGCTTCCAGAAGGCTGGGTTGAGTCAGGCGAGCGGCTCGAAACTCGGATCTTCCGAGTTCTTGAGCTGTTCGTCCTGACCTCCTCGCCGTCGTTCGATCTTCGGGGACCCCTAGGCGAAGCTACAACCGCCCGATTGTTCGCCCCTCTGTCGTCAGATCCACGGCTGGGATCTAATCCCAGCCGTTCCTTGGCGAACCGGTATCGGCTTCCCTCGATTCGACACGTGTCTAAGTGACAAAGGGCCAGCCGTTGGATGCGCTTCAGAGCTTGGGTATTTTGCTATATACACCCCAAGCGTTTTTGTATTTAGTTATTAGTAGTTAAACATTCCTTGGCCGCTTGTTAAGTTTTGTAAGTTTTGCGAACAGGCCCCCAAACTTTCTTATTATCGCAGGTTCGCCCCCCCCGCCAGGCGCGTGCTCTGCACGTGGTCCTGGCGATTTTGTGAGTTTAGCCCCAGGGTTTTTGAGTATATGTTTTCAGTGCATAAACATCTTTGTGGCGTGGTAAAGTTTCTGGAATTATTGCAAGAAGGCCCTCGTATTTTCCGATAATCACTTAAACGCCCCCGCTAGGACGCGTGCGCGTCACGTGTGCCTGGCAATTTTGCCTCCAAGGCCCCTAGAGTTTTGGGTGTTTCTTTTTGGTACTGAAAGCTTCTGTATTAGTTATAACTTTTTGGTTAATTTGCCTGCAAGCCCCTGAATTCCTGTCTAATTACAAAAACGCCCCTGGCTGTGTGTGGTTTTCTTTTTGCTCATAGTAATTTTTGCATACGTCTACAAAACACCAAAAAATCCCCAAAAATCAAAATAGTTTCCTGCTGTAGTGTAGTTTAACGGCCTATTTTTATTTTTCATAATTATTGCATTTTATTATGTATTAAAAATCAAAAATAGTCATTTTCAGCACTGCTTGCATTAGAAAATCACTAAAAAATATAAAAACTCTCCAGAAAAATCCCAAAAAAATATATTTTGTGTCTTTTAGTTTGTTTTAACTCCCAGCCAAAAATCATTAAAAAATATAAAACCAAACTCCAAAAAAATTGCAAAACTCTAAAAACCTTCATAAAAATTTATAAAATTCATAAAAATCCAAAAATAGTGTTTTCTTTTCCTGAATTTTCTTTGTTTTATTATCTTTAAGTGAAAATTAATTTGGAGAATTTTTGCTACTGTTTATTAATTTATTTCTCCATTTTAAGTTTCTGCCTTGCTTTTTACTACTGTTTTCTTTATTTTGATAATTAAAAATACCAAAAACATTCTAAAAATTATCCAAAAATCACAAAAACAGTAAAAAAGTATAAAAAGACCAAAAAGACTTTATTTCCTTATTTTTGAGTATTTGTATCTATTTTTATAATTACCTCTTTCTTCCTTTTATTACATTACTTTTATATTCCAATATTGAAAAAAAAAGAAAATATAAAAATATAAAATACAAAAAGAAAATATAAAATCAGTAAATTAAAAATCAAAATACAAAAATATAAAATTAAAAATTAAATAAAAAAATATAAAATTAAAAACCCACAAAAAATAGCATAGATAGACATTCGATCACTTTCACACACATTTTTGAGCACTTGTGCCCCGATCTACCTGTCTGCTCCCTGTGTTCGACCTCTACAATACTTGCACCTATACACATCTTGTTGTAGAGTTATAATAAATTTTAACTCCGCACATTTATTTTCATTGCTTGATTTATCTGTTGTGGGTTAATTGTTGTTTTAATCCGAATTTCGTGTGATCGATTCAGCGACTGAGTTCCCGCTTTGTGTGGAACTTAAGATCACCGATTTTTGGGTTAAACAAGCTGCTTGCTTAAATATGGCTTAAGAACAGCCGAACTGAGCTCACTCATATAAACCACCTTGTCCGGACCTGATGAGGATTCCACTGAAACTTCCTTCTCCGGAATGTTGAAGGAAATTTTCTTGGTCGGTTTTCTAGAACCTAAATCATTGAGAGGGAGATGAGAGCGATGCGCCTTAAGAGGTTCGGGGGAACACCTCGAAGAATCAATTCTCAACTTCCTCTCACTAGATAGCATACTAGAATAGGGAGCAACCGTGTTTTTATGTGGAGTCAATTTAGTCTTGGTTGTTTCTTTTGAAGGTCTGGGATGTGATGCGGTGCTGACCATGGGTTCCTCATCAGATGAGTCACCATATAGATTGGAATATTCTTAAAGAGTCAGCACACGTCTCGAGAAAGTACCGGTGATCTCAGTTGGCTTGGCATTGTTGGGCTCTTGTGTCGGATCATCGAAATGATCAAGGCAATCCACAAAGGTCGTGTCCGACTCAATGAAAGCTTCTGGTCATGAGTCCTCCTTAGAAGCTGTCATGGTGGTGGTGCAAGCAGTTGATGAAGTGGAGGTGTGGGGAGTCTCAAAACCAACGGTCGTCCAGACAGTCGGTCTCTCAGGTGTAGCAGAGAGGTAGGACTCATCTACCTCTCGATGGTCACGACTGTCAGCGGATGTACGGGTCACCTTGGAGTAAAGTGTATCAAAGAATGGATGAGGTCGAAGCGTTCCCAATGTTGTAAAATCGATCTCCCGAGTCTCGCAATCTATAGTCGCCTTAGCCAAGGCTAAGAACGGCTTCCCGAGAATAATCGGAGACTGGGTAAACTCTCCTCGGTACTCGATGTCAATAACCGTGAAGTCCACCTGGAGTAGAGCACCTTGGAAAGTAACGATGAATTAAATGTTTCCTCTCGACCGTTTGATAGATCGATTAGCCAGTTGAATGATCTCTCTTGACTTTCTGATTGGCCTGAATTTGAGCTTGTCAAACACAGAGGTCGGGAGGATATTTATCGGTGAGTCATCATCGATTCTCGCATGGGTAAATATGGTGTCTTTGATTTCAAACTCAACTCGAGGCAACCGCTTCACTCTACGGCTCTTGGTCTTTCTCCCCATCACCAAGGAGGTGGCCATATACACTATGTGCCTTTCAGTCCTTGACCTCTTATTGCCCGACCTTTGGGCATCAATTTACTTCTCATAAATCGTTTGAGGTCGGGAAAGTGATCTATGGCCTTTATTAAGGGAAGATTAAAAATCAATTCTTTATCAAGTGCTTCCCTTAGGGTAGGATCCAAATTTTTTAAGTCTTTTTCATTTTAAATTTTTATGTATTTTTTTGGTTTTTCATTTTTTTGGTATTTTTGGTGGATGAATGATCAGACTCTGGATTGGAAGGTAGGTGGTTAGTAGAAGAGGGAGATAGAATGGACTCCAGTTGTACACCTTGTGTGGGTTCCCTAATGTTCGCTCTATCTTCAACCTCAAAACCACTCATGTCCTTTTCCAATTTCATTCCCAAGCTGGCAGAAATTGAGTGCAATATTTCTATGACATCTTTCAACTTGTTACCGAATGTTTCATTTTTTGCGATAAGTCGAGAAGCATCATCCTCCAAAAAATTCTCAAGACAAATCATGGGAGAGTTCTGCTCAATTGGAGGAGACTGCTGAGATGTTGGGGTTTCATACTCAACATACCTAGACTCTAGCATGTAATGCTGGGTCGAGTATGGACTATCCAAATGGCAAATATTGGTCAAAGCCTCATATGATGAAACAGGGACTGATAAGTCTTAGCTCATGAGTCCAATCTTGTGAATGTATAGGCTCTCCAAATGAAGGTTGTTAATGGAAGCTTGATCACTGAAGTAAATCAAGCCTGGGAAACCATGATGTGCAGGCCTCTCCATTCGGGTTGTTCGATCGACCACGTGATGCCCTAAGGTCAAGTCGGGATGTGTAAATTGTTGTCTGGTTCCTACTTGAGGTGAGAATGGGGGCGTGTAATTTTGCCAATCACCTGTCTCAGCAGTGGCTTGCTCTTCATTCGATTCTTTGGTTCCTGCGAGCTCTCGAGAGTAAGTACAGTCAGCCCAAAGTGGAAGTGGATCCGGGGTGTTAGAATATGGAGTAGATGAGAAATGCGAAGAAGTGGAGAAGTCAGTCAAAGTTCTGACTTCATAATCGGGTTGAGATGGAACTGACCACGGGTAAGGATCTCCCGTGGATGGCGAAGGATACATGGAAGAAGGAGAAGGTGAAGATGAACGGTATATGGTCGAGGAGGAATGACCAGAGGTCACAGGTATGGGGACCAATATCCCGACATCTTGAAGAGGAAAAGATGAATGTAAGTAGGTTGAAGTAGAAAATGTGACACCGGATAACACATAGACAGACACAAAGACACATGCAAGAGAAAATCCTGAGTTCACACTCAACACGATGAAGGACCTGAAACCGAGTATGATTAGTCTGGTTGATTTTAAGTGTGAATTTTCAGACAAGTAGCAAAGGTTACGCGGCCTATAGGGGAGTCGGCTAAAAGCCGAATGCGTCTCCCCTGTTTAACCTGTCGCCTAAGATACTGACGGTCCTTCCTTTCTTCGCTTCTATCCCAAGTTGATGGATTCAAAGACATACCCCTATCTACCTGCAAGCAGGCGGAGGCTGACAAGGTCGGAACTTCATCCCGGGAGGTTACTGGCAACTTGTCGCGAAGTACCGCAATTTTGCCCCTGTCTACCTGAGACAGGCGGAGGCTACTTGGTACTAGTCAGTGAACCTGAATAATTCAACTTGTGATATTTGCTAGGATCAGTCAGAACGCGATATGGGAGGCGGGGGTTTGGACTCTGCCTTAAGGTGTTCACACACACTCAAGTACCCTCACTCAGCCTGAAAACATGGTCGGGGATTAATCTTCCGCAAGCAGAATTTCCGATTTTTTATTGAATTTTTGGTCAATAATGTTAACAGTCCCGATTTTAAGTTAAGTTTTCACTTATTAAGTCAAATCCACACAGCATGCCTATCGTCCAGTCCCAATTTCCTTTTACTTAAGTTTAAAAAACCAAGAGAGAGAAATCGAGGAAAGTCGATGCACGAAAAAAATCAATGATGCTTATGCTGAGTGAAGAATACTTACAGTGATCCCTTCGCTTTTATGCAGGATGCAAAACAGAATTGAAAGCTTTTATACTACATGCAAATGCAGACGACAAAATCCGCTCCTAGACAAGCAGTTCTATTAGCGAGTGAAGCACATGTTTGATTTGACTAGATCTGCGATCTAAGTGTGTCTTTTAAGTGATGTGTGGTCCTAAAGAATTACGAGTACAAGCAAATCCTAGAGTGGCTCGAGGAGCCACTAGTGCAAGCCTAGTCTAAAAATTCAATCCACACAGCACACGGGGACACGGTTCCACTATGTTTACACATACGAGAACCCAAACGGGAACCGCTGGAAAGAATGCAAACAATAATGAAAAATAAAAATAAAAAGTACAAGTCCTCACAATCACTAAAAAAGTTTTAAAAATGCAAGCTCCTCGAAGTGCCTCAGGACTCCTCGTGTTCCTCGCACAAAAACAAATTGAGGTCAGATAAAGGACGATGCAAAAATATTCAGAAATAAAAGACAGAAAAATATTAACAAGAAGACCGGGGGTCAGACTACCCAGGGATGGAAAATAAGACACTCAAAAATTAAATATAATTTTGATCAGCGCTCTTACTACCCTTGTTAATTCCGTCAAATTAATGATTAGAATTAATGGCGTATCATTCGTTGTAGTCAGGTAATATGAACTAATCAAAAACCACTTTTAATCAATGTTTAATTAATCTCGAGCGGCAAATTTATTTTACTTGGGCAAGCCCAAGGTCGAACTCAGGGAGGCAGCTGTCTCCTTAGGTAGATTTTAAGTGAATTTAAGAGGTCGAATTTTCAGAAGGTATTTTTTTTTGGGTTTTCAACAATTTTTATGCAACTAAGAAAAGATAAATGCAAAATCAGACAGTTTACCAGTTATATCAGAAATATGATCAAATTAATTCCAAAAATTATGAAATTGGCCAGATGGTGAGATGCAATGAAATTAAGCTACCCAATTTTTTTGGATTTTTTAACACTATATGAATTTACTGTGAATTAAAAATGAATGCAAGGTGATTTTGGCTAAATTAATTTTAATAAATACCAAAAACAATATTATTAGATATAAAAATTATCCTAGATAGATCTAAATATGAAGAATCCAGAAAAATTAATAAACCTAAATTTGGACCTATTAAAAATGAATTAAGGAAATCACAAAATGATTTATTCAGGCGATGTGTGCAAATGAGTTGATTTTTGGGCACAATGTAAACTCAATTATCCTAGATCTAATGTGAATTTATGGGGATTTTTGGAGTAACAGAGAGTTTACTACAAATTAAAAGGCATAAATGGGCAAAATATAGCAAAATTTCACCAATTAATTCATGATAAAATCCACTGACATCACAAAAATAAGATACGTGTCACATATGAAAGAGGACAAGTTTAACTACGCAATGCAATTTTCAAACTTAAAAAATGATGTCAAATGAATGCCTAAAGATGCGTGCAAAGATAGGGGCCTAATTGCAATTACAGAAAATAAAATAGCTAAAAATCAAACACGCTGACGAGGACTAAAATGCAATTACCTATAATGAGGGGGACATGTATGCAAAATGCTCACAAAACACGTGCACCTCACGTGATGCTCCTAGCAGGGACTAGAATTCAATTTCCAAAACCATCAGGGGCCTTGATGCAAAATGCCCAGACCGCACGTGGAAGACACGTGACGGCCCAGGTTTGGGTGACTTCGGAGGCTCAGGTAGAGGCTAAGGGGCTCTACAGGCTCGGACTCAGCTCGGATGGAGGCTCGGCTAGCTTCAAGAGCTCCGAGCCTAACGGTCGGGGAAGAGGCTCGGAGGCGGCGACGTGGCACCTTCTGGACCGCTAGTTCAAGTGAAGATCCAACGGTTGCTGATAGCTGGCGCGTGGAGTGCTGCAACCCGTTGGATCAAGATCGATCCAACGGCCTCTAGAGCTCGATGAAGATGAGTATGTGGACGATCGAGGTCTGTTAGATCATGAGAGATCCAACAACATCAGGAGCTCGAGGCGAGTGGCGATATGGCGTACTCTGGAGCATGGGTTCCTCCTGATCCAACGATTGCGCGTTGATGGCTACGTGGCTTCCTCAGAACCGTCCGATCAAGGGGATCAGATGGCTACTGTACTTCCTTCTCAAATGGTCCGCCGCCTCCTGCGGCGGAGGTGCATGCACTCTGGCAAAAGAGCTCTAGCTCCGCCTCCTCCTCTGGTTGTCGATGAAGGTTGCCAACGGCTTCTGAGCAGCTGGAAATGATTGGTAAGGAGTGGCAGAGCTCTTGGGGGTCTCAGCTGAAGCTGAGGTGGTCGGGAGAGCAGCGGCGACGAAGCTCGAAAGAGCTCCGATGATGCGTCCGACCAATCGAAGATGGAGCACCTACATGGTTAGCTTGAATAGCCGAGGCGGGCAACGTGCGTGTGGGGTGAGCGTGAGTGCGAAGTGAGGCCTGAGGAGCGATGAAGGTAGTTGTGATGGTGCTTCGCCAAGCTGGAGGAGCTCGCGTTTGCGTGAAGTGACGTGTGTGATATGAGAAGATGAAAGGGTGCGCGAGGGTGCCAGCTCCGAGGCGAAGCTCGGAGGATGATCATATGATGGTGAAGTCGCTCGAGGGCGATGAATAAATTACGAGAAAAAGCAAGAAAAAGAAGAAGAAGATCGGAGGGGAGATGGAGGTGTCTCCCTAGGAAATGGAGCTCGGCATCGTGCTCCTGGTCGTCGCTCGAAGGCTGGTAGAGGGTCCTGAGCTCGTGCAGCTTACGGAGGAGGCTGCGGCACAACGGGGAAGGCTGTGGATCTTGTCGGAGAAGAAGCCCGGTCTTCGCTCAACGTCACGTTGAATTGCTGTCACCAAATTGAAGGTCGGAGCTAGAGGTTTCTCTCTAGAATGGCGGATGGGGTCGAAGGTTGAAGGTGATGGAGTATTTAAAGGTGGAAGGTGATGGCGTAGGTGACGAAGTGGTGGAGTTGGTGGAGAGCGTGGAGCGAGGCGGGCGCGCTCGAGGGGTTCGACGAGGATGAGGGAAGAGTGAGGTTCGCAACGGCAGTGATAGGAGGCGGAGAAGGTGGTCGGAGGGGCTCCCAAAAAAGGAAGGGGGCGGCTCGCGTGCAAGGTGGGCGACGTGGGGCGTGGGCCTTGCGGGAGGTAGGAGATGATGTCTTGACCGTTGTATCGGGCGATCCAACGGTCAGGAGAAGGGCGGAAGAGGAGGGTTAGGATTAGATTGGCGGGGTGAGATCAAAGGGCACATGGCGCACCACGTGGTGGGCGGAGATGGAGGCGCAGACGTGCGGTTGAGATGATGCCCTGAGAACGTTAGAGATTAAGGTCGAGATGGATGGTGGAGATGAGGCGATCAGCGGAAGCATCGAAGGATGCGGATGCAGCCACATGGCGCAAGGAGGGCGCACGCTGGCGAACGGCCTGGATTGGATCACGGGCTTGATCGAATGGCCAGGAAGCACTATGATGATGGACGGTGGGGATTAAGAGGGAAAGGCGGCCGTCGAACGGTAGAGGAGTAGGGACGCGTGGCGCCCTGTGGGAGAGGCGCTCTCAGACGGCCCAGATTTGATCTGGGTTTGATCGGGCGGCTGAGAAGCACTGCGGCTTGGAAGGCCCAGATCAAGAAAGAGGGAGGGCGATTGGACGACGGAGATGGAAGGCGCGTGGCGCGCAAAGGAGCGGGTCGCGTGGCGCAATCAGAGGGTGCCACGTGGCCTACTCTGAATGGCTGAGAAAGAATGTGAATTTAGAGAGAGAAGGAGGCCGAATTTGGAAAAACTTAAACATGAAAGTTGTAGGTCTCGATGAGATCTACAAGTTTTATGTTGACCAAAAACGGAGATGACGTCAAATATGATACAAATATAAAAGGGTACAAATATACATACATATAGTACACAAAGGGGCCCAAAAACCCAAGTTTTGCATACAAGCTCCGATTTGAATGAAATTAGTCTCATTTTAAAGGTCTCTGAGTGTGTATTAATCTGAAGGTAAGTAGACCTAATTCGAAGGTTGTATGAGGTAGATATTGGTATTCTAAAGTCTGGGGTCTCCAACTGGGCTTGGGATTTTTATTGGGTAATTTACAAGCTAAGAATTTTTGGCCTTTTTCCTTATATTATTAACTAGTAATATATACAGTATAAGGAAGGTTTTCTTGATTTTTTAAGGTGGTATAAAATGCATATAATTAGATGAATTATTGGTGAGTATTTTACAAGTGAATTTTACAGATGAATTGGCTTGCAATTATGAATGCTAAAATGCATGTATTGTGAATGCATGCGTGAATGTTATTTATGCAAGATAAAGGGAAATATGCTGCTAAATACTCGGGAACAATTCTCTATTTTCAACTTTAAGAGTGATGAATCAAAGATTCATCAGCCGTCCGATAGCATACTTAGGGGTATTTTGCGTCGATCCTCATATCCTTTTGTATTTTTATTTCAGTACATGAATTTTTATTTGTAGTTTAAAACTTTATGTATTATTTTCAAAAAAATCCCCGTACTTATTTTATTTGCACTTTGGTCCTGTCCACATCACCTCACGTGCTCATACATGTGAGGGGTATGGACATTTTGCATAGGACCTCCTACGGATTTTGTTATTATTTAGTCCACAATTTTTTGACTAAGTGTAAAACTTTGTGGTTAAATTGCAAGTAGTACTTGTATGTTTTTAGAAATTTTAAATATACCCTCACCAACACGTTAATATTAAATATCTTTAGGATTTTAGCACGGAGGCCTTTGCATTTTGAAATGTGTTCTAGAATGCCTCGTACTTTCATTTAAATTGCATTTAGGTCCCTGTTAGAACATTAATTTTAATTTCATGTTTTTATTTTATTAAAAATATCAATTTGCATTTAAAAATTATAGAAAAAAATTATTTATGTGACTAGACCTATGATATATCACATATATTTTTTGTAAGGAAATTAAATTTATTTTCCTATATCTAAAAATTCATAAACGTTGCATTTATTCCCTGTTTACATTTAAAAATACAAAAATATAGAAATGTTTTGAAAAATACTAAAAAATATAGTATCCAATTGTTGTATTTTTGAACTCTAAACCAAAAATCACTAAAAATTTCAAAATAAAATACTAAAAATTTAAAACATTAAAAACCTTATAAAACTATTAGAAGTCATTGAAAAATGCAAAAAATATTATTTTCTAATTTTGTATTATTATATATTATATGTAAAAAATAGTTTTGGTAATTTTTAAGGTATTTACCTATTTTAAATTTCAAAACAACCTGACCTATTATTAGTACCCATTATTTTGAAATTTTTATTAATTTAAAAAAATAAAAAACAAAAATTCTAAGAAAAATACTAAAAATAGAGAAAAAAATAAAAAAAATAAAAATATTTTATTACATCTATTGTTGATTATTTATAGCTATATCTATACGTATACTTCCCTACATTCTATATATGTACCTATATTTACTTATATTATTATTATTAATACTAAAAATATTTTAGAAACCGTTAAAAAATAAAAAGGACTGCTCGTTAGGGCATTTTTTATTTATATATATTATATATATTTATATCCCATATATGATATTATATTATATATAGTATATATATCCTTATATATACTACATATAAATTAAAAAGAAAACTAAAATATATATAAATAAAATATAAATTATAAAATTAAAATATATATAAATTAAGATCCATAAAAATGTAAATCATAAAAACCCATAAAAATCCAAAAATCCCTATAAAGATACAAAATCATTTTTTGTCAATATTTGTGGTCTATTCTCATTTCTCCTCAGTAGTTCGATCCCTACAGTTGCATTCTATACATATCATTTTGTAGGGTATAATAAATTTTAGCTCACTTGCTGAAATAATAAAAGATGAGAGTCGCTAACTAATGGCCAGGCTCATTGTCGTTGAGGCGACTACTCAAATCCTCTCGTTGTCCAATAATTAACCCACACAAATAATTAAGCAATTAAGAGAAAGAGTTAAAATTTAGTATACCCTACTAAGAATATATAATGACAAGCAAGTAGGGGTCGAACACAAGAAACAAGGGAATAGAGCAGGCAAAATAAAAAATCAACGCACAATTTATCTCTCAAATACTTAGCAAATCTTGGGTTTTTGGTCGGTTTTTATTTTTTTATTTTTTTAAATTTATATTTTTGTATTTTGATTTTTAATTTTCTTATTTTATAATTTCTTTTTGGATGTTTGGATTTTTATATATTTTCTTTTCTTTTTAAAATATATGATAAGGCTACATATAGAAAATATATATAAAATAAAGACCAATATTAAAATAAATACTAATAAAAATAATCAAAATAAAGGAAATAAAATATTTTGGGTTTTAATTAATTTTCGACCATTTATGTGATTTTTTAAGAATTTTTACTAATTAATATATATTTCTTAAAGTAAAAAATACCCTACAATAGGGATAAAATCAATATTCAAAATAAAAATTGAGATGAAAAATAGTAAATAGTATAATTTTTTTAAATTATTTTTTTGTAGATAGTTGATTATATAAAGAAATTTCAGAAACAGAAAATAGATTTTTTTGGAAATTTTGGGAATTTATATATTTTTATAAGAGTTTTTGGTTTTTTAAATTTTTAGGTATTTTATTTTGTAATTTTTAGGGATTTTTGTCCTGGAGTTGTAAGATACTTAAATAAAAAAATATATTTTTGGGAATTTTTCAAAACTTTTTTATATTTTATGTTTTTGTATTACAAACAGGGATAAATCAAGATGTTTTTTTTTATTTTTAATAAATAAAAAAGGTCCTAATTGCAAAACAAAATTATGTGCGTGAAAATACAGTGCAACAGAAGTCTACAGCTATTTTTGAGATTTTTTTGAGTTTAATTGCTATTTAAAATAAATACAAGCAACAAAGAGAAACTACGATGCTGAAAGGGGCTTTTCTATAGATAAAAAAAGTACGGGGCCTCGCTGCCATTTCACCAAAATATTATAACAAGTTTAACTTTAAGTACTAAAAACAAATAACAAAAATCCCGAGGGCCTCACTACAAAATCCACGTTCCTTACGTGTATGACATGCGAGATGTGCTGGCCATGGACCAGATAACAGATACAAGGAAGTCTGGGGTCCTTTGCATTCAAAAAGTTTTAACTAATTAAAATAGTTACAAGACTAACTAATGAATACACAAAATAGGGGGTACGGATGATATTTACCCCCGAAGAGGCATCATCGAGCGCTTGAGCATGCCCCACTTGAACACGTGTCATCACCAAGGTCCATGATACCCCTTCGCGGCTCAACGACCAAGATCAGATCCTATCCAAAGATCCAAGCGCTAGATCTAATGGCATCTGAAAGGAATGGCAGAGGCGCCTAATCCGACGATGCTCGACGATGATGGACGAACCATGGAAGAACTTGCCGGTGGCGAGTTTGAAATTGATGCAACCCCGATCTCCGGCCACCCCGAGCGTCGGTGGTTTCTTCCTTGCACTTTTGTACCTCTGTAGAAAATACATAGCTCTTCAAAATGGATGGGAACCTCGCCGAATGGTCGGGCGAGGCCTCAGACCTAGAGTCTTTTATATCTTTGAGACACCCTGTAAGTGCTTCTTTTCTTGTGATTTTCTGTAGGGAAGATGTTAACACAAAAATGCGGAGCTCTGGAGATCTCCTGGGGGTGGAATGGAACGGGATGAGCGGTATGGCGACGGCTCAGGCGAGATGGTGGAGGTGGTGCACCGTAGGTCCAATCCAGTCAGGATCGGGGGAGCTGAAAGCGCATGAGGTTATGGGAAACGTTGGGAAAGGAAGAAAGATGGCTGCGACTCGAGGAATGGAGTATGAAAGGGATCGACGGAGCGGAGTTCCAGCGAGCGACGATGATGGATTTTAACGGCTATTACGCAATTAAACGCTAAGATAGATGTTGGGATTTAGCCTATGAGCTACGGCTTCTTAATAAATGCTAGAAGAAAGGAGCTAACTGGCCGGAAACTGGGAGAAGGAACTCGACGGTGGCGCTCTACCAGAGGGGATGGAAACACTCTTCGATAAGCCGTGATGCGCCTCCGAGGAGCTGGAGAGCTACCTGTCACCTAGCTCAATCTAGAGCCCCAAGAAAAGGGGCCAGAGCGGGTCCAAAGAGGTTCAAAATTCAAAGAGGAGGACAGAGGGTTTATGTACAAGGTTGACGAGCGGCTGTGAAGATCAAGGTGATGCGCTCGATTCAGTGATTCAATCCCTGAGATAAGGCTTGGGCATGTATCACCAATCTATGATGAGAAAAAGTGAAGAAGACGTCGATCATGAAAGATGCAAGGGGCGGCCTCCAAAAAATTGAGAAATTGGCTGGAAACGAGGTTTTGACAGGTCACAGACCTTGGTTAAAGAGTTGACAGAGGTCAATGTGCGGGAGACGTTGGTTGGTCCTCATGGACCAACCAGAAGAAACCCTGTCAGAAATTATTTTAAAAATTCGATTAAAAAAATAAATGAATTTATTAAATTTCAGTTATACAATGAAAATATTTATTATTTTTCAAAGTATTTTATTATGATTTTTATTTTTTTTAGAGATATATAATTACAATTTACTTTTTAAGGGTTATATATAGGTATATTTACCCATGTATTTACGTATTTTATTTTTATTTTATATTTAGTTTTATTAATTGAGTTTATTATTTTATATATTTATAACTTATTTTTACATATATAAATATATTTTTATTATTTTTTCTGATGTAATATATACACTTAATTAAATAGGTATATTTATTATATAGGTATAGATATAAGTATTTTACCTATGTATTTTATATAAGTATTTTATTTTGATATTTTCTTTATATTTTAATTCCTCTTTAATATGTACATATACTATAAATAATATTACAAAAACATAAAAATATAAAATTATAAAAATAATGAATAATAAATAAAACGAATATTTTAATCGAGTTTATTATACAATAGGGGTCCAAAACCTAACTTTCACATATTAACTCCAAAAAATATGAAACCATCTTCACTAAATAGCTTGTTAAAATTTATATATAATTAAAGGTGATTTGATATATTTTGAATTTTTATTTGAGAGATATGGGTCTGGGAAGTTGGGATTTTAGAATTTTATTTAGATTGTGTCTTTTATTCTATATATTATTTTTATGTAATTCAATTTTGTATTTTTCTATTTTATTTTCTGTAACTTTCATGTTGAAAGTTTCTTTATTTGAGATATAAAACGTGAAAATAAATATAAGTCCAAAAATGAATAATAAATGAATTAATAAAAAGGGATTTTATTATATTTTGAACCCTTATCTCCCCCTACTTTATTCCTTGTCGACCTAGTCATCATGATGCCTAGGTCTCGAGGTTTAGAGTAATAAAATATCTTCAATATTTTATTCTTATTCTTTTCTTTTCTTTATTCTATAATCTTGGCATTAAAAATAGTATTTTATACACATTTTGCACACTAATGCATGAATGCTAAAATACATGAATTAAGGGTATTTACACGCATTTACTAGAGTTTTTAAGGTCAAAATGATAGAATAAAGGTGATAAAATGGAGATTCATCACCTATACTTATTGCTTGAGCATCATTGTGGGTTAATTGTTATGTACATGATTACAGAAATCTGAGAGCCGAGAGAGCGCTCAACACAGCTATTGCTCGACAAAATTGATAAAATCCATAGGAAGTTCCTTTGGTGTGATTCACCTTCGAAGAAACATCATCATCAAGCCCAATGTGAATCCATCTACCACCCACAATGCAATAGTTGATGAGGAATTCTTTATTTAGAGAAATCTAGCTGCTCCCTTCTATCGAAGGTTTAGATCAACACCCAAGAGAATCCAAACTCTCTGTTTGCTCGCACTGTTTGTGGAAGATTGCACAGCAATGGGCCCTGTCCCATCCTCGAACCTCCACTCCCACGTGGCTCCCCTTTTTGCGATCCATTAAAAAAGGTTCTGAGGGTCTTTGACATTGGGCTTATAAATCCTTAGGATCGGGTGAACACACTCTTCTTTAGATCGATGGTATAAATAAACCCCCTCTCCCTCTCAATCCAATTTCCAGACCTTTGGAATAGTAAGAAATGTACATTAGCGAAGGCTTCATTATCTCTCTCTTACAGAAAATTAAACTGGCTAAAAGCCCTCCTAAGTAGATCCGCCTCTCACCAAGATATCTCCAATTAAGAGATTTCATCCCTAACCACGCCCCCACCTCGATACTCTTGATTCAATTTGTTTCCTCGGTAAATCCCCCAACTTAAGACTTACCAATCAAATCTATAATCTCCTGGCAAACGATGGACTTGGATCCAAACTCCATGAGCGATTCCAGAGAAATCCTTTCCACCCGAGGTTTTCATTGTTCCTTTTATCCTTGTGCCATAACAAACTAAGAGTGCACGACTGCCCGCTTTACCCATAGATACCAACCGACACTGCTTGCCTCCCTATATCTCTCAACAAATGAGACCATTCCACACTTATTCTTTAGCTGCTCCATTGCATTCTTTATTTTTTCTGAATTAAATTATTCTAATTATTTTGGAAAACTTGAAGCTTTTTTAAGCACATTTTACACCCATACTCTTCGTTCCATTAGCAGATATCCACCATTTATGCATCCATCAGGTGGGCGATATAGAAGAAGAGATGTGCGAGGATTTTTCAGGGTACTTCGCTTGCCCCGACCAGAATCGTCAAAGGGGCCTCCCTCCTTATAAACCACTCCTCTTTTGATTCATATGACTAAGCTCATCGTTTTTTGCTTCTGTTATTTACTATTTATGGCATGTAATAACAATTACTATACAACCAAGACCCCTCCAGCACCCTGAACACTCATCCGCGCACTAGAAAGCAACTTGCAAGAAAGAAGTTGTAGCAACCCTACCCCCTCCAGCTCGCTCAAGCCAACTCTTATGATCAAACTAGTCACTTTTTGCGTCACTTTACTCTCTTTTATGCTCTCTGAACATTATACCTTAGCAACCGTGAGCTGCCTTCTTTTTGGCCCACCCAATGATTTTCATTGGTTGTACTAATTGTCAACACCATAAGGTGTTTTTTCTTACTTTGCTTTTGTGTTTCTAGGTTAAACTCCCCCAACCGCTTAACATGGGCTGGGGCTAAATTATGGCTTTGTGATGTGTTACATTTTGGATGAAATGAAATCCGATCATTTTCTTAAAAAATACTTGAAAGTAATTAAAAGCTGACATACGTTCAATGTTGCATTCGTAGTAATGTTATAATTAGTTGCCTTTCTCTTTAGATTTTATTATAATCATCTCAATTTTCAGCCACCATTTGAATGAAAATATATCAAAAAAATAATGGATAATTGTTACCATATGATTAGACGACAACGATATGTGCACATTTGATGGACGCGGTGATGAAGAAATCGAGGTATACATTGAAGAAGATAATATTCATAAGATAGATTATTTTAAATACTTCTCTATTTTGCAACATCATGAGGAAATTGATGGAGATGTTACTCATTGAATAAATGTAGGTATAAAGCAAAGAAGATACGTGATATAAAAATTCTTTTGAAAATCAGAAAGTGCGGGCAGTCCAACATTCAAGGCAATAGGTGCACGTGGCTCCCTCAAACTAAAATAGTTGCATTCCTCCCTTGAGAACAACTTAATTCCCGTTATGCCCATCGTGGATTAGACTTTTCCCGTGGACATTATTTCATTGTTAAGCGTATGCCCTTTTTATGATATGTCGAGGAGAAATTCCCTTTGTGAAGCATGTAGTGTAAATTCCTATATTTCTATGTTCTAACATCCTTGACATCTATTTTCACGATTCAATGAAGGGATGGATTTTGGCTATATAGATTCATTTTATTTGATACCAAATAAATAGTTGCAAAATATATATTTCAATAAGATATGTGCACACCAAAATCTTTCTCGGATAAATAAATGAATACATTGAATTTATTCATTATTCTATTTCAATTTCTATAAGAAACAGGTAAAAATAATTAGTCAAAGATAGTGTAACCATAATGTGATCACATTAATGTATTGGGATAAAATTCCCTTATTCAAGGATAAAGGGATATTATTTCTCATCCAGTTAGTTAAAAATAATAATATCCATATAATGCATTATTTATTTGTCATTTCGTTATTTACTAGTGGACTAGTTTAGAATATTTAGGCTCTCTTTTAGCGTTACAATGGATCATTATTTTAAATTTCTATTGAGGATTTAAAATAGCATTTATAATATTCTTGATGCTTCTTACGTGTATTTCTACTTTATCATTGATTGTAAAGTTTTATCCAAAAAATTAGTCATTAGAATTTTTTATATCGTATATAATAAATGTGTTAATGTTGTGCATATTAAATTATTATGTGCTTAATATTCATATATTTTTTAAGATTAGATTTTTATAATTAGTTTAATATGTATTGCATGTCCAATATGCGATACTTATTTTATAATTATCTTGTTAAACCGTACTCCAAAATTATTATGTAATTTAGATATGCTATGTGTTCCAAGTTATTGCATATTAGCGAGCACAATTAATAAAAAAATCATCTCTTTATCCCATCCTATATTTTTGACCGGTGTCGAATTTTTGTAAAATCATAATCATCTTGTATATTAGGATGCCCCCTCGCATATGAAATTCTGGGCCCGCCACCGTCAGAAAGTAATCCAAAACAACCATAAGACCTACTATGCTCTATGGATTTGAATGTTGAGTTGTGAACCATAGACATGCGTAGAGAATGACAACGACATAAATGAAAATAATATGATGGATACTTGGTCATACACGAAAAGCTCAAACTAGAAATGATACTATCAGAAAGAAAGTTGGTGTAGCTTTGATTGAGACTAAGATGAGAGAGTATGCTTAAGGTGGTCTAACCATTTGAAAAGGAGGTATGCCGATGCACCAGTTAGAAGATGGGAGATTTGGGATGTTGAACCAGATAAGAGAGGACGGGGAAGGCCCAAGAAGTGTTGGAAGGAGAATATCTAAAGGGATTTTAATTACTTAGATGTATGTCCGAGAATGACCCAAAATAGATCTGAATGGAAGTAACCATGTTGTTGATCCTACTTAATGTGAAAAAAGCCTTTGTTTTTGTTGTTGTTGAAAGCATGTAATATATGAGACAAGGGAGATTTTCAAGTTATTTGTTGCTATATATTTATTTTTTTAATGACGGGAGTGTGGATTATTATCTATAACGAAGAAGAGAACAGATGATGGAAGAATAATAATAGATGGAATATTAATCAAATTTTTATTTCTTGTAGTGATAAGATTTGACGAGAAAGATAAGAAAAAAAAGAGAAAAACTGTGTTTTCATGTACAAACGATAGAAATAAAACTAGAAAATATGTCATTGTTAAAATATAAAAGATAGGATATGTCGTTTACTTAAAAAAGAAAGAATCTCGTATGAATTCGATTCAATATTGTGCTCATTTCTAAATGAAATCTACTTATTGTTCAAGCTTATAATTTTCATAGGAGATCTTAAGTTTTATGAGGTATTATAACAAGGAAAGCAACGAAACTTGTCAATAACAATGATAAATTCGAAAATCGTTTCATATAAACTAAAGTTAACTATATACAGCAACGTACCAAATTATTTTTATTTGTTGAAATTTTTTTATTGAAGTTTACCACAAATTTATTAATCCTCACCACATACAATTTTCTTCCTCTTTAAATTACGTTCAAATCATTGCTAACTCTAAAAATGATTTATAAAATATTGTAACAAGCAACTAACTACAACAAACAACTCATGTAGTATACCATTAATAATTTTTGCAACGAGTATCGTTACTTGTTATATATTTAACATCAGAATATGGGTCTCCTACTTGTCAAATTATTTATATAATATTTCTACTTTGTTAGGGTGAAGTGTTTGTTATTGCACCTATACTTTTTGCTATGAGACTAATAAGGGTGAACTTTTGCCTTTAGAATATGAGTCAACTTTAGACCTCCATTAGTAGATCATTTAAGGACCTTTTTTGTGTTGATAATAAGTACAACAGCAAGGAGAGATTCTCTCGTGATAATTACTTCACAAGAAAGACTATAGGTCCAATAAATACAAAAGGTTTCCACTGCATAGGAAGTGCTTTGAAATTAATAATATGACTTGAATAGTGAGCATCCATCAAATAATAATTTACTTAGCAAGTTACAAATCGGATAATTACACTTGCACAAAAAATGAACGGACCATCAAAATCAGTCCATGTCAGGTTTACAACAGCTCGTATTAAACAAATATCCATCAAATTTGCCAAACTAAAAAAAGCAAAAAAAAAGTGAGGAAAAGCAGAAGAAAGGAAAAGGAAAAAAATTAAGGGCCCTCCTCTAAATGGCCACGTAATTAGATGCAAACAAATCACAAAACCTTTCCCCGAAAGTCCCCGTTAGCAAATGGTCGTTAATTAAAAAATCGCACCATTTGTCCCATGTGCCTAATCGGATCCCCACTTGTCCGCGATCCACACCGCCCAAATCCTCACCTCCCCGTCCACGCTCCCACTGCACACCCTATACTCGACGGCGCCGGACTCGGATCCGGTCGCCTCGATCCGACAGGCCGCCACGGACCTGACCCCGTTCAGGTGCCCCGCCAGCACGGCGAGGCACTCGTACCCCTCGTCCGACCTCCGCCAGATCCTGACCGTTCGATCTGTGGACCCGCTTACGACCAGATCATCCACCGCCGCTAGGCACATGATCGCCCTCGCGTGCCCGCGGAGGGAGCAGGCGGCGGTCCTGTGGTTGCCGCCCTCCTCCCGCTCCCAGACTACGATCGAGCGATCGCCGCCGGCGGAGTAGAGAACGGAGCCGTCGGGGCTCATCGCTAGTGCGTTTACGGCGGCGCGGTGGCGCTCGAGCGTGGCAACAAGGGCGAGCCGCCTCCGGTGCTTCTTCCTGCCGTCGGGGGCCCATGCGCGAACCCGACAGTCGGCGGAGGCAGTGTAGACGGTGGAGTCGGGGGCGATCACGATGGCATTGATCGCATCATCGTGGGCGGGGACAGAGCCGACGCAGCGGAATCCATCCGTGAGGCGCCATATCTTCACGGTTTTATCCCAGGAAGAGGAGTAGAGGAAATCCGCGGAGGCAGCGAGGGCGGAGACGGCGTCAGCGTGTTCAATCCAGAGGAGGCGGCGGTGGCGGCGTACCTGGACGTAGTTGCGGGGGAGGGGGGAGCGGAGGAGGCGATCGGTGAAGGTAGGGAGGGATGAGAGGAGGCGGTGTGAAGCTGAGGGAGACCAGACGCGGATTCGGCGGTCGTGGTGGGCGGTGAAGAGGAGGGATGCATCGAGAGAGAAGGCGAAGGAACGGACAGGGGAGGGAGAGGAGAAGCAGGAGAGGAGGCGGAGGAGGGAGAGGTCGTAGACGGAGACGGTAGAGTCGGAGGCGAAGTAAAGGAGGGGAGGGTCGGAGGAGGAGATGGAGGCGGCGGAGATGGGGGAGTCGGAGGAGAGGGAGGCGAGGAGTGACGTGGAGACGGAGGGGTTGTTGGGGATGGGGAAACGGAAGGAGGAGGTGCTGTTGAAGGAAGGGGCGTCGCGGAAGGAGGAGGAGGCGGAGGCGGAGGCGGAGGCCGAGGCTGAGATGGAAGAAGGGAGAGGGAGGGGTTGGGGTTGGAAGGAGGAAGTAGCGGAGCACATGGAGGAGAGATGAGGAGGAGGCATCTTCTTTGTCGTGGGTGGTGGGAATGGAGGGGACGTGTGGGTTGCAAAGGGCACTGCCCGTTGGACTTCCCCCGTTTTTATAGGCAACACCCCGCGTCCAGTTGCTACTGCCTGCCGCTTCATGCGTAAGCATGCTCCTTCCTCCTACTTGCTCGACGTCCTTTTTTTTTCTTTTTCCTTTTTTTTTAATTTTCCTCCGGGAAATAATGTGAAAGTTATTGCATATAAATTCCGAAACTAAAAGAATATTTTTGTCATGGAAATATGATATATATTATGAGCATTATTCTGTAGGTTAATATATAATATAAGTATCTTACAACTATGTAAGTCATTTCATTATCAGGTTGGATATTCAAGTTTTCTTATTATTAGGATGGATAGATACTCAAGTCATCTTATCACTAGTAGGGTGATTATTCTCATAATATAAGAAATTAATCAAAAGAAATCGCAGGCTACTTTATTGTACATAAATGTGAATTTGACAATAATAGATGAATTTCATTATCAAGAACACCAAGAAGAAAAACGATAATAAATAAGGAAAATTCGTAGGGAAACCATGGTCAAATCATGACATAGAAGGTGAAATTTATAAAGAGAAAAAAAATTAAAGTCAGAATTCACGATGGAAGCATTTCTAAAGAAATTCTCTTAGGAGAAGAGTTATCTGACCCATCAGAATAGCGGCGCATGAGGTCCTTACTAGTTGCTTACATAATCTTACAATAAACTTCCACGAGCAATGTATGCCATAGTGGTCGTGCTTGACTGTCATCTGATGAACCCTGGTTTCATCCACCTAAGAGCTGAAAAAGTGAGCTAAAAACCCGAATAAACACATGCATCCTCAAACGAATACATCATTCTTGTAAAAACATATGTATATATCAGGATCATCTATTACACTTAAAAACATTTTAAAATGTGCAAAATAGAAGATCAAAAGAAGAAGAAGAATAAGTACATGATGCATGAATGAGTATGTGCATAGACAGTCCTAGATTCTCGAATAAATAGACCCGCAAGGTTTATTTCACTCAAAAAGTAGGGAAAATATTGTAAACACACATAAAATACATAAGAAATAACAACACATACATGTACACACACATACATACATGAGTATTTGTCTAGAATAGTGTACCAATATAATGAAATATAATTTAGACAAAGGTCCTTAACAAGAAAACAAAACAAAATAATACAAAAATAAAAGTTCAAGCATTTTATACCTATAAAATACACAACAAAAATCATGACTTTTGAATTAAGCATTTTTCATACCTTTGCCCTTGATAAAATTTGTACATCTCATTGAGATCCACAATCTTCATATTGTAGGTAATTTTGAGTTGAAATTTGTTATTTTTTATTTTTCTTTTAGTTATCTTCCCCTTTAATTTTTGACGGTTGACATGTGGAGAGTCATAAGTCCAACCTATGGTCCATGCGCCTAATCAGCATCTCCATTTCTCCTTCCCATTTTTACATTACCCTCTTTCAACCCTACTTTTTACTTTGTCCATTGACTTCTTGTCAATAGATCTGCAAATGCCAATTTCCATGATCCCCTCGAGCACTCACCATATACGCACCACTACCTCCTTCTCTTCCTCACAATTCTCCTTCTCGTCTTCCACTGCCAAGCTTCACCATCAACTTCTCATCCTCTCCTTGATCTCCTCTTCTAAAAAAACTCCCATTTCTCCCAACACGTGAACCCATTACCATTGTCATTCCTTCATTCTCCAACCCTTGTGATCACGCTCTTAGTGTGACAGACCACAAGCTCTAGCAGTAGAGTGGTGACGAGCATCGAGAAAGGCTTGATGAGATCTATGGAGGAAACACCACATAACATCTCCATCACTAACAAGTTTCCCCAAAGCTTCGTTATTCGGTGGGGTTGATAACCATGGTGCTTTATGGACTTAATCACATGCGTTATCATCTACCCTTATGTCCTAGTTACCCATGACTCTATATGTGTTCCTTTGTTCTTTTTATTCTTCTTCACACATTTATTTCTTCTATTTTTTGTTGTCCATGTCTCCATGCTACTACTCCCCTGCTACCTCCATCACATCATCCTTCCTCCTTCGACTCAACACCACCCACCACTTCTTGCTTCTTAGCTACATCCTTCCCCAAGCTCCGCAACCCTCCGACCACGTAAGGTGGTAGGAGGCTCTATTCTTATCCATCACTCTACACTGGACTCTTTCATCCCCCTCATCCTTCTTAATCTCGACCAATACAACATGAATTGAGCCAAGTTTTTGGAACTTTGCAGGATCAGATGGATGAGAGAGAAGTTCATCGAAGCTCCAGTTAGTCATTGAGACATCGAGAAATTAATCCAGAACCATCAAGAAGTCTAAGAAGGAGGCGAATCGTTGATTGACCAAACTAGAGAGGATCATGATCATCCCATCTAAGAGAGATGAGGGTTGTTTATTAAATAACTTTGGGTCAATCACAACCCATCATTCCTAAAAGCAATATTCATATGAGCTCATTTACATGAGTGGATATTTTGCAAAAGAGGGCTTAGATGTTTTGTTATTTGCACACCCCCACTATCCCCGACACATGCTTGGCCAATTTTTCTAATTAGAAGAACTCTCTTTGATTAGTTTTGTACTTAATTAAACTTTAAACTATTATTTATGCCCCTAATGTTATGCCTCATTTCTCTTAAATCTTGCATTATTTTTGAAAGCAAATTTTTGAGGAAGCTAGTTAACTTGTGCCCATAGTCTATTCAATTTTGAGAATTTTTTGATGCCATTTTATTTAATATAAGTATTTGAATAGAACTTGCATGTTTTGGCAAATTTATTTATAATAATGCCTATTCAAAATAGACAGGGTTTTAAATTTATTAAAAGAGAAATAGAGGTGAACAATGTGTCGCTATAACGCTAAATGTCCCTAATAAAAAACTATTTATTTTTCTCAAGCAACAATGAATCAAAGAAAGAAAGCAAGAGAAGAGTCTATTTATTTACCTGTATAGCGTACAACATTGAACTCAGGGAGGCTACAATTCCATAGAAATATTAAATTAAAAAAATCAAAGAATTAAGGAGATTATTTTCTTTTCAACTTTTATTGTTTTTATGGGATTTTCATCTTTTTGTAATTTTTTATGGTTTTTTTATATATTTTTTAGTGTTTTCTAATTTTGATTTTTTTAATGATTTTTAATTTTGCAATTTTTTTTATATTTTTTACTTTTTAAGACAAAATAATAAAAGAAATATGTGAATAAAGAAAACAAACAATATTTTTGTATTTCTCAAATTTAGTAGAAATGTTTAGAAAATTCAAATAAAAATATTTTTGTATTTTTGATATTTTTTACTATTTTTGGAATTTTTTAATGATTTTTAGATTTTTATGATTTTTAAAATAATAAAAAATAGGAAATAAATAAAATAAAAAATCAAACATATTTTTTTGGATTTTTGAATGAAAATAAAATCAAAAAATAAATAAAATATGCATAAACAGGAAGAAGATTTTTAAGCTTTAATTAAAGCTATTTTTTATATTATTTAGATTTTTCAATGATTTATATGATTTTTTAGTATTTTATTTATGTTGTTATTTTTTGATTTTTATGAAGAATTTTAAAATAAATTTTGTACAATAATTAAAGCAAGTTAAACAAACATACACAAATTTTTAAAGAATTTTCCAAATAACTTTTAAATTTTTTATTAATTATATACTCAAACATGACGTTTTTATGTGGGTTTTGAATTTTAAAAATAATAAATCCAAATTACTTAGCAAACTAAAATTAGGGGTGATAGATCTACTTAACATGAGCTTAAGAGATTTTTAGGTAATTTTTGAAGTGATTTGATATTTATTAAAAAGGATTAACAAGCAACTAAATAAGCAGATGCGTAGGGACTGAAATACAAAGAAAATTTATTTATGGCACTGAATGTGTAAAAAAGAATATAAAAAGGGTAATACTGTAATTTAACCACTAGAAATAAATGCCAATGCACGTGAGTCACGTTGGCACGGACTTCAATGGGATTATTAATTTTCTGAGGTTCGAACAATAACAAAAGTATATAAGGGTGTTATTAAAAAATCATCAGAAACCTGGACAAAAGTGTAATTATGAAGACAAACGAGAGCCCGAATGCAATTAATCAAATAACATAAACATTAGGGGTGCACATGGATCGGATAAAATCCGTAATCCGATCCAATCCGTTGCCATTGGATTGGATCGGTTTGGATTTATAAGTCTAATGGATCAGATCGGATTGAACTTTTACAAATCCGTTCATTTATGGATCGGATCGGATTATTGTCAAAATCCGATCCGATCCGATCCGTTAATCCATTAATAAATAAATAAATATATAATATATAAAAATTCATTTCTTGTTATTAGAGCATGTCATATATTTAATTTTATTTGAAAGCTACGTGTAAATATCCAAGCTACTCACATTTATAGTTTACACCCAATCGTACTTGTTGAAAACCCCCTTAGCCCACCCCATCAGTTGGTTTAAAAAAAGTAATAGTTACCCACAGTGTCCTTCACGTCCTTCCATTTTTCAAAGAAAACATCTTTCTTAAAAAAGCATACCTAAACTCAAAACCCCCTTTGGGCCCCTTTCAAACGGAACACCCACCCGGACGTCACACCTCTCCTCCCTCGAAAGTACATATCTCCGCTGCTTGCCACCCTTGTCTCCAACCACGCATATGCTGCCAGATCTCCCTCGTGTATGCGCAACCAAACCTCCATCGCGCACGACATCCAAACCTCGTCCTCAGCTCTCTCAGACCTCCCTCACGCTGCGGCTAAGGTACCGCGTAGTTAAGCAGATCGGTTGCAGGTTAGTTGTAGTTCTTATTTGATATACACAAACTTGCAATTTTATTAAAAGTCAACGTGATACTTCTATAATTTCTACAAATTATAGGTACGTTATGTATATTTAGTTATACAATTATTGTTCATACTAAATCAATAACAAGCATATATTTTTTGTTTTCCTAAAAATAACTATCATTTTCTTTAATACTCTCAAATTTAGAACCATGATATAAATGTTGAGGTCTAATGTGCTACAAACTTAATCATAGCCTATGATGTAGTAGTTGAGCATTAAAAATCCGATCCAGTCCGATCCAATCTGTGATCCGATGGATTGGATTGGATTTGCATGTTCAATGGATTGGATTGGATTGGATTGGAAAATTAAAAAATCCGTTGAGTATGGATTGGACACAGATTAAGCCAAAATCCGATCCAATCCGATCCATGTGCACCTCTAATAAACATGGCATGTGTCCTTGGGAGGGCTTATTTACAAATAACAGAAATGACAAGGGTAGAGAACAAAAATCACTAAGCGCGTCTGTTCCTAATGCACGATCCAAGGGTTCTGGTTCATTGTAGATGATCTGGATCGACGACTCTACTTTGGAGCTTTTTCAATGGAGAGGATTTGATCTAGAGAGCCTTGTTCCTGATCCAACGGCAACGAGCATCGGTGGATGAACTTTGAAGAAGGGGGTCACCATTGAGCTTCGATCGGGCGGATCTCATCTGGACTCGGTCCAATGCTCCTCCTGAAGATGGCTCTGAGTTCTTGCTGCTCTACCGTGTAGTCTTGATGTGATTTGAAGATCAATGGTCGGTCAGTCAAGTATCTGGAGCTATAGGTGGTTGATAGTTGAAAGTGGAGCTCTGAGTCTCGAATCAAAGCTTCAGTAGAGTCATGCACACCTAAATAAGTCGCTTGCTCAGAGGTTAATCTCCAGCCATGCTATTAAGCAGAAAACAAAAGAAAAATGGGATGGATGGGTCAACTCCGACAATAGTGGTTGGAATGGAATTGAGTTTCCAGATCCAATTGGATCTGGTTGACCAGATGTCTCAAGAGGATGGAGAAGGGTCGAGTGAAGTGCATCGGGTGTCAGAACTGAAGATCGACAAACAGATGGCTACGATCGAGTAGATTGGAGATAAACCCGAGTTGATATGATCTAAACTATAATTCGAACAAAAATACAAAAATTAAAAATGAAATTAAATGCTAAACTACCTAAATTAACCTACAAATGGAATGGAAGAGGTCATGGCCTCGATTCGCATGGAGAGCAAAGAAGCTGGACGTTGTTGGTGAGGCTCCGATGACGTAGATGGATCATGCCTCCAAGTGGTTCTTGCTCTCTCCCGGTTGTAGGGAAGCAACTCTGTCACTACCTCTTCCTCAAGGACTCAACCTTGGGAGAGAAAACCAATTGAAAATGGATCTAATTGGGCGGAACGTGAATAAGGGCATATATAAGCAATAGAGCTGGGTGAATTTTGAAATTGTCGCAGCGCACAAACCTTGGCCAGAAGAACAAATTTCTTATTCGGGCATATTTGATCTTTATTCGTGCAACAAAATCGAAAGAGGAATCAGGAGCAAACCGTGATCGGATCACTTAGAATAAATTGGTGAAGAATGATCAAGCGACCATTTATTCAGATGGACCTGAAGGCTGAAGAGTTGACCCGGGTCAACAGACCCGGGTCTGACCAATGGTAAGCCAAGCCTGCTAAAAGACAAGCAGATAAGGACAAAAACATGTAAAATTTGAAATAAATTAAAAATAAATAGGAAAATGAATTCAAATAAAATGATTTTATAAATAAAAAATGTTAAATAATTAAACTTAGTTATGGTGATTTTAATAATTTAAATAAATTAAATAATTAGGAGAAAATAAATATTTACCTTTATACATAGGTCTATACAACACATTGATTTTTAATGAATTATTTTTCCAAATAATATATAATTTATTAATTTACAACATTTTTTAAGAATTCTAAAGACATTTTTATTTATTTTTATGAATTCATTTATTATGTTAAATAGAAGTATTTATAATATCTTTCTATGGTACATATACAATATGTACATGATTTAGTTTTTGGATATTTTGATTTTTGTGATTTTTATTTGTATTTTATATTAATCAAATACATATGTATAAATATCTAAAAATATAATATGTACAAAAATAAAAGAAAATAAATAAAAGAATAAAATCATACATTGTATAATACAAACAAATATACAATAGTACTCCAAAAAACTACTTTTCACATCTTAACTCTGATTTTATTGAAATCACTTTCGTTTTAAGGTTTATTTAATTTTGTTAACAATGAAAGTAAGTTTGGTTTATTTTGAACTTTTTTGGAGAAGATATTGATATGATAAGTTGAGCCTTGCAGCTTTTTCAAAGTGTTGTTATTTTCACTATGTACAATGATTCTTCTTGCATTTATTTTTACTATTTACAACTTATTTTTATGTACAAGTTCCTAGAAGAAAGTGTTTTTATTTGAGATGAATTTGGCGATAAATATAATAATAGAAGAAAACACATAATATATACAACGATGTATGTATATGATAAATATACATATGTGATAAATATTTTTCTTGATTTTTCTGATGAAGGCATTATCTTCCCCTCCTTTATTCCTTGTCGATCAAGTCAAGCCTTTACCTAATCTCAGGGTTAGAGTTAGCATGTATTTATTACATATATACAGTTTTCTGATTTTATTTATTTTTCCTTGATTTATTTATTTATTTATTTTATGTTAACAACAATGACACATAGATAATAGATACAAAAAAATAGAATTTATAAAAGAAGAATTTATTGATATTTATATGTATTTTATAAGAAATTTTAAGCTAAAGTAAATGAATAAAGATGATGAATATGAGATTCATCAAGTAAATCATAGACATCATATAAATCAATTAAACTCAACATATATGTAGCTTTTGTAAATCTTTATCTTTGTCAAAGCATTATGTGAGATATTGTCACTACAATATGTGAATTATTGGAAGATAAAATTGTTTGATTTTCCTCGGGATTTTTTTTCTATTTGTTTCGAAATGAAAATGCTCCTTAGTAGCAACACTCATATTTTTAGGAGGATTTTCTATTGCTATTTGACATTTTATAAAAATAAAAAATTCTATACCACTTTTGCCTTATTATTTTAATTTTTTAAAATTCATTTTAATCTAAAAATTCTCAAAAGTTTGGGGATTGCATTCTCTTGTAGATCCACAAGCACTTCAAAATGCTTTTCAAAATTATATTTTTTGCTAAAAATCCAAAAATATCATATTAACTGTAAAATTCATATTCAAATCCTTAATTTTAAACCGAGGAAGGCATATTTTTGTGTGCCTCACATCCATCCTTCTTTTAAAAAATACTCTTAGGTATTTTTAGGTGAATTTACTATTTTTACACTATTTCCTTATCTCTAAGCTATTTACTCGTGTTTTCTTTCCTTTGGTTCTTATTTTTCTAAAATCCCCTATAATATAAAAACCCAACATTTTTCTGACTATTTACACAAAGCAATACACAATACAAACCCCTTTTCCACCAATTTCACACAATGAAGGCCACAAGGGTTCGATCGTTTACCTTTTCGATTTTAAGTTAGGTGATAATATAATTTTGCTTAATCACAAGAACACAAGGTGTGTCCCCTACGCACAAGTGTTATTGATGCATTCCTATTTCATCACCTTTATTTTGTCACGTTGGCCTTAAAAACCTTGTCTAATGCTAGTAAATAGCAATAATTTGTACAAATTAACATTCATTCTTTATTTTATTAATTGTGTATAAAATATTATTTTTAATGCCAAAATCATAGAATAAAGAAAAGAATCAGAATAAAATTCTAAAGGTATTTTATGACCCTAAACCCTGAGACAAAGTCAAGAATGATTTGGTTGACAAAGAATAAAGTAGGGGGAGATCAGGGTCAAAGATCACCTAAAAATCCTCTTCTTTTATTCATCTATAAGTCCTTTTTGAGAACTATTTTATTATTTTTACCTCAAATAAAGAAGCTTTGTACATGAAATTTTTAGATAAAAATGTATAGAAAAAAACAAAATTGATTTCATACCAAAAGAATATACAATTTACTTTTTATACTCAAAATAAAATATCAAAATCCAAACTTCGCAGACCATATCTTAATAAAAACTCAAGATATAGCAAAATCACCTTTACTTGTATATAGACCTGGCCAACGGGCTGGGGGCCCGCCCGCCCAGCCCGCCCAGCCCGTTCATGGGCCGGGCTTGGGCTTCGAAATTTAAGCATGGGCCGGCCCGACCCGGCCCGCAAAAAATAAGAAATATATAAATATATGTCAAATTATACATATATTAATATGATATGCTTTAAGTTTTCATTTATGACGCCAGTTTTAAATAAAAATTCAATGAATTACATGTCAAGTAACATGTAAACTACGTATATTAGTTATATAAAGTATAGATGGTATAATAAAATCATTTATACGTATGAAATACCATTAAAAAAATCAATGGAAAATGATTAAAATGGGCCATGGGGGCCCATGGGCGGGCTTTGGACAGAGCTTTTTTAACGTCAGCCTGTTCGGCCCGGCCCATGGGCCGGCCCGGCCCGTAATTTGGCCAGGTCTACTTGTATATAACTTCTAATAAGCTATTTAATGAAGGTGGTTCCATTTAATTTGGAGTTGGAAAGTGAAAGTTAGGTTTTGGACCCCTATTATATTATATACACGTATAAAATATTCATTTTATTTATTATTTATTATTTTTATAATTTTATATTTTTATAATTTTGTAAATATTATTTATAACATATGTACATACTAAAACTAGAATAAAACCATAAAATAGATATTAAAATAAAATACGTAAATAAAATACATAGATGAAATACCTATACTTATACTTATCTAATTAATAAACCTATTTATTTAAGTGTATATAGTACATCAGGAAAATATAACAAAAATATATTTATGTATATTAAAATAAGTTATAATTATATAAAATAATATAATAAAAAAATAAAATCAAAAATATAAAATAAAAATAACATACACAAAACATAGGTAAATATACCTATAAATAAAACCCTAAAAATTAACTTGCAATAAGTAACCTCTAAAAAGTAAATAAATAAAAATAAGAATAAAATACTACAGAAAATAAGAAATAATTATTATTGTATAACTTTAATTTAATAAAATCATTTATTATTTATTACGTAATTTCTAAATAATTTTTGGCTGAATTTTTCCTGGTTGGTCCACGTGGACCCATCAGGGTGCATCAAGGGTTGACTCCAGTCAACTCCTCTAACATCCGGTAACCTTTGCCAGACCTCGTTTGACCCCACTTTTTGTCGATTTTTCCATTGGCGCCGTTGCCAGGGAGCACGGCTTAGTAGTTTTTGTTTTTATTTTCATTTTTGTTTTCGCGGTTTTTCGCGGCTCTTTTAGAGTTCGCGGCTTTTTTTGCGGCTTTTGTTTATATTTTATTTTTGTTTTATTTTGTTTTAATTTCTTTTCTTTTGTTTTTGTTTTTTTTATTTTGAGTGTTTATTTTATTTTGCATTTTTGCATATATACCCTCATTTCAGTTTCATTCATTTTTCTATTATTATTATTTGATTATTTTGGTCTGACCACTTGTCTCTGTTTCTTGCAAGGGCCCGAGGACCGAGGCGGCCGATTTCGAGAGGCCGACGCAACCGAGGAACTTGGAGGCGGCTCCCTTCTGCACGGAGCCGCAGGAGAGCGTGAGAGGAGAGCTGAGTGGGAGAGGAGTAGATTAGGTTTTATTTTATTTGATTATTATTGTAATAATACAGGTACTCAGAGACTGGACTTTGGACTTGATTGGCTTAGCGGGTCTGTTTCACCGAGCACCGGAGTGCTCGGGGGACCCATTAGGTGTTTTCGCGGTTTTTCTCGCGGTTTTGTTTTCTTTTCTTTTTTACTGCCTTTCCGGTGTTTACGTGGTTTTTCATCGAGCCCCTAGACTTAAGATTTTCTGCTTGCTTGTGCCGTAATTAGTAGGGTCCCCACACCTAATTATTTGCATGTTCCTATAGTGCGCTTAATTGTACCTACTAATAATCAATTAATAAAAATAACTGATCCATCTCCTTCGTAGCCTACAGATAAACTCGTAATTCGACGGTCTTAAGTTCAACACAAAGCGTGAACTCAGTCGCAGTGTCGACCAATCAAAATCCGAATTTAATCAACAATTAACCCACACTAAGATCAATAAATTAGAACTATTGCGGAGCTAAAATTTATTTTTAACTCTACATAAAAGATGTATAGGTGCAAGTATGTAGAGAGTTCGAACACAGGGAGCAAACAAGGTAGTTCAAGCAAAAATGAGCACAAGTGTGTGAATGTGTGTGTAGTGTCTACACTAAGCAAGCAAGCAAATATATTTTTTTTGTGGGTTTTTAATTTTTAATTTTTTTATTTTATTTTAATTTTTAATTTTTGTATTTTGATTTTTGATTTTCTGATTTTTATATTTTATACTTTATATTTTTTTTATTTTCTTTTTCAATATTGGAGAATAAAGACAATATAATTAAAGGCAAGCTAAAATATTTATAAAAATGCACAAAAATACTCAAAAATTCAGAAATAAAATGTTTTTGGTATTTTTATAATTTTCTACTGTTTTTGTGATTTTTGGGGATTTTTAAGGTGTTTTTGATATTTTTAAAAGCTGAAATAAGAGAAAACAGTGGAAATAATGCTGGCTGTGACAAAAATAGGAATTAAAAATAGCAAACAGTAGCTCAAAATTTTCACACTATTTTTCAAATAAAAAGGGTGAAATAAGGAACAAACAGGAACTGAGTTTTTGATTTTTGAAGTTTTCTACAATTTTATATATATTTTTGAAGTTTTTGAGTGTTTTTAAATTTTTAGTGTTTTTCTTTTGAGATTTTTAATGATTTTTGGACTGACACTAAAATAGGATAAAATAGACACTAGGTGATTTTTTTGGAATTTTTGGAGGTGTTTTAATATTTTTTTTGGTATTTTCTAAGGTAGACATTACACAAAAAGCAAGTTTTTGATTTTTAATAAATATGAAAATAAAATAAAATCAAAAACTAAATATGTGGCATGAAAGTACACGTGTCCAGGAGCTTAAGTCTATTTTTGTGGAATTTTTGGGCTTTAGATGATGTTTCAAATAAATACAACAAGCATCCAAACATTAAACAGTCCAGGCAGGGGTATATGTGCAAAATATCAAACATCCAGGGGCAAACATGCAATTTTCCACAAAAATATACACTCTCTATTCAATTTTTGACACCAAAAGACAATTACAAAAACCGCCTGGGCCTCCTAGCAATTTACCCACCAGGGCGCGTGACTTGCACGCGCCTGGGAAGGACTAAAATGTAATATAACAAAAACCTGGGGGCCTACTTGCAAAATATCCAAAAATATTACACGTGCTACGAAAGTTTCAGGACTAAAACGAAATACACAAACATACGGGGGTTCCTTGCAAAATGCCCACCCCCTCACGTGTACAGGTCACGTGAGGTGACGTGGCGAAGGACCCAAATGCAAATAAATAAAGTCTGGGGGTCTTTTTGCAAATATTACAAAATATTTAAACTACAGACGACAGTTTAAAGACTAAAAAGTAAATACAAAAGGCGCGAGGGTGTAGATGCAAAATACCCTCGCTCAGGCGCTCTGCAGGTGACGCGTGGCGCGCATCCAACGGCTGGCGGCGATGGATGATCCAACGGCGGGAAGCGATCCACTTATCCACGTGGCGCACGATGAGCGGTCGATGACGCTTCGACGATGCACGGCCTGGATTAGATCTTCCTTGGTTGATCGGACGGTCGAGGCGAAGGATGATCCAACGGAGGCTGTGCGATCTGGGGAGGGCTCCTCGATCCAACGGCTGGGAGGCGATGAGGAAGAACAGCGAAGAACGCCGGTGAGGCGAACTTCGCCGCTCCAGATCGTCGTCCTCCGGTGAAGTCAAGGCTTCCAAAATGGCCGTGGAGACTCCTGGGGTCGTCCTCTACCTCCTGGGAGCTTCAAAATTGCACGGGGATGGCCGTGCTGCTCACAGACGATCGGCGGAGCTGGAGAGCTCGGCCGAGCTCCGGCGAGCCTCAAAATCGCGCCCAGGCGCGAGTCAACGTGCTTTGACCCTGCAAAAAGTGTTAGAAGGTCCAGGGCAAAGTGCCTGGACCTGGGGAGGACCTAAACTATGCGCGAGGTGAAGTGCTCGTCGATGGCCGGAGGTGCACTCCGGCGAGGATGCTTAAATGGGCGAAATGAGCGATGGAACTTGTGATTTTTTTAGGGTTTTCGACGATACAACCAACAGGAACCTAATGGTGCAAAGAAATAAGCGGGGGGGATGCCCTCGATGGCCGGAGCCAGAGGAGAAAGAGTACCTCGACGCCGGCGGTTGGCGGAGGTGATGGAGGCTCCCTCAACTTCGCGCGCCTTGGCTGAAGGGCTGGCGGTGGAGCTGTCACCTCCACGGAGCTCAGGAGCACGGAGATGGCGCTGAAGGGTGGACCAAGGGGACTCAAAATCAAATCGAAAAGTGGGGGGCCATTATATGTGGTTTGACTCGAGGTCGCAGGGGCTCAAAGATCAAGAGCTCTGGAGCGATTCAATGATCCATAATCCGATGCAAGATATGGGCGAGCTTCCTCGATCATCGATGATCAAAAGTCAAGAAGACGCTAGCACAAAATGAGGTGCCTAACGTCCTCGAAAAAATCGAGAAATCAACCCAAAAACCAGTCTCTGACAAGGCTACAGGGGGTAGGTCAGACTGTTGACCGAGGTCAACAGTCCTGGCCTCCTGGTTGGTCCACGTGGACCAACCAGGAAAAACCCTGGAAAAATATATTAATAATTCTATTTAAAATACTAAATGGCCGAATTAAATAAAAGTTATAAAATAAAAAATGCTTAGAATTTTATGTAGTATTTTATTTTGATTTTTATTTATTTTTATGACTTATATTTTTACAAGTTACCTTTTTAACCCTATATAGGTATAATACCTATGTATTTTAATATTTATTTTTATTTTAGGTATTTTTTAATATTATTATTTTTATTTATGATTTTATAAAACTGTGAAATACTTTTATATTCACATATATATTTTTATTTTATTTTTCTGATATGTTTTGTATATTTAATAAAATACAAATACATTTTATATAGATATAAGTATATGCAGCATACCTATGTATTCTTTATACAAGTATTTTTATTTTTATTTTTCTTGGCATTTTATTTCAATTTTAATGCACATGTACAGTATAAGTAATATTTACAAAATTATAAAAATATAAAAATGAATAAATAATGAATAAAGAATAAATTGAATATTTTATTCAGTATAAGTGTACAATAGGGGTCCAAAACTCAACTTTCCGACCGTAGCTCCGCCAAATGCGAAACCACCGCCATTGGATAGATTATTTTATTCTATATACAATTAAAGGTGAGTTTGCTACATTTGGAGTTGTCGTTTGTGAGATACGGGTCTGGGAAGTTGGGATTTGGATTCTTATTCCGACCATATCTTTTTGTCTGTATATGATTTTTCTGTGAAATCAATTTTGTATTTTTCTTTATCAAATTATCTACAACTTTCATGTACAAAGTTTCTTTATTTGATGTATAAAAAGTGGAACCAAAAATAGGTCCCAAAATGAATAAAGAATGAATAGAATGAATAGGTATTTTGACTGTATTTCTGACCTTATCTCCCCCTACTTTATTCCTTGTCGACCTATTCATCAAGATGCCTAGGTCTCGGGGGTTTTGGGTCATAAAATATTTACAATATTTTATTCTTTTTCTTTTCTTTATTTATTCTATTATTTTGGCCTTAATTACAGTAATTTACACACTGTTTAGATGCACATGCATGAATGCTAAGATGCTCTATTTAAGGCTATTTACAGGCATTTGCTAGGGTTTTTGGTGCCAAAATGATAGAATAAAGATGATGAAATGTGGATTCATCATCCCCCTATACTTTACCTTTGCTAGTCCCTAGCAAACACTTATGCAATAAGTGCAAAAAGAAACAGAAAGAAAAGAAAAAGAAGAACTTGGATTTAATTTAATGATCAAACTTGCCTTCGCAAAATCAAAGTTTGGAGCTTAAGTCGGACCTTTGGAATTTTAGTGCGGGCGGAACCTTATTGAGAACCGTGTTTGAAATTCAACAGTCCCTGAGAATCCCAAAACTCTGCTCAAGTCTCCTCAATAGCCAGGTCAAAAATATCTCAACTCATACGCAAACCCTTACGACTATGAATCTGACTTGTACAGTGTAAGTGATGGTGGCTCTCCCCAACTAGAATGACAAAGAAACTGACTTCTCCAGTATGACAACCCAGTGATTCCCCAATCCAGCAACTCCATCCTCGAGGAGCGGGGTATTCCCTTCTAAGTTCAAGTGGCAACCAGTTCAAGAGGAGGGGGTGAAGAGAAGAATGGACGGTAGCCAGTGTAGCTACCTATCCTTGGATGCAAGACTAGTGTAGTCAAGTCATCCTGCTGCAGGCTCATATGATATGACTTTGGAACTCAAGCTTGCTTATTGACTTTGTACATACTTGGAGGCTTTTTATTTTTGTACATGCCTGAACATTTTTTTTTTGAAATACTATTCACAGCAGCATTTACATAAGGAGTTTTTCCTCTTGAACCAGTAGACTATCCCTCTTTTGAAGCTTTATCGCAACCCACAGCCTCCTGTCTTTAGACTTCCTAATCACTGGACGGGTTGGGGTGCACTTCCCTCCCTAGAGGAGGACAAATGTTTCCACTTGTGTGCGTCTCATACCGGCAAATCCAATCCCCTCACCACTCCAACTGAGTTGAGCCATGTGAAAGGTGCAGGTGTCCAAGTTAGGTCATTATCAACAAGAGTCGTGCGTGTGCTTCGAAATACTCTACTTAGGCAGTCAAGAATCCATTGAACCAAGTCCCGTGATCCTCAAAGAATTAAGTCAACTAGACCTGAAGTACCTCAAACCCAGTTCCTATAAAGTTCCTGTTATTAGGTAGATTATAAGGTCCAATCAAGCTCCAATCTCCGGATTTTACTTAGACTTGTTCAACTATCAAACTCAATCCGAAAAATGCTCATGCTATGCAATGCAATGCAGAAAATATTTTTGTGATGCAATTTTCAAAGATTTTGAACTTTTTATGGATTTTTGAAAATATGATGCATGCAGATGCAATTTTTTTGTATTTTTCAAAAAGATTTTTCAAGTGTTTTTGGATTTTAATTTTGCAAATGTTTTTGGGAATTTTTTTTTTGAAAATAAAAAGTTTTGGCTGAAAACTAGGTGAAAAATATGTACACGGGAGTGCTTCTTATATTTACAAGAAGTGGATTTTAGAATTTACAAGGGTAAGTGATCAATTTTATACATATATACATATAGTGGATTTTGGTGTGATGTGTATATTCCTCAAACTTATTTGAAAACAATTTACACACGATTTTTGAAAACTATAGTCCAAAATAGTTTTTACAAACATTTTACACACATTTGAAAATCATTTTGCAAAGGCTTTTCAAAACAGTATATAAAAGTTTTTCAAAATATTTTTGCAACCATCTTTTCAAACCATTTGCAAATCATTTTTCAAACATTTTATTTCACACAAAGAAAATAAGTTTTGCAAACCACACAGGTTGAAAACACGAAACAAAATATTTTCAAAATAGTTTTCAATAGATGTTCACAAAGATTTTCAAACTATTTTTCAAACATTTTGCAAAAAACATTTTCACCTGATTTATTAATCAGTAAATACAAAAAGAACTTAAGGAATAACCACATCATTTTATTAAGGATTTTAATGAATTTTAAAGAATTATTAGCCATATAATTAAGAAAATACGAAAGTACGAGTTATGGCTAAAGTATATACATAGTATATACGACCCCCCTATACTTAGCTTGAGCTATGTCCTCATAGATCGGAGAGAAAAGAGAAGACATAACTCGTACTAAGTACAGACAAGTCTAAGTAATAAAGAAATAAATGAATGAATCAAACGAATGAGAAGTTGACCGCCCCCCCTATACTTAGGATCAAATAATCCTGAGTATAGCAGACTGTACACAACGCAGGGAGGGTCAAGGGTGGGAATGAACAGATCGTACTCAGATTGTCTCCCCCTCTACTTAGGGTAAAATATCCCTAAGTATAGACAAGAAGAGGAGACAATGGAGATGATAGAAAAACTCGAGGTGCCAACCCCCCTATACTTAGGACAAAGTATGTACTAAGTATGGAAAACTGTCTACAAGGGCGGCACCTTTTTGATAGATAAAGACGATAGAAAAGGAAAAGAAGAAAAGAAGAAAAGAAGAAAATAAATCAACAGACAACAAAGTGATATAAACAGATGGATCTGTACAGTGGAGGATAGAATTTGATCACCATGTATGAAATGTAGATGATGGGAGTGAAAGGCCACATCTCATACCAGAAGAATGGGGGCAACGTCAATGGTCGGCGGATCATGATCAAGATATAGTTTCTGGCGTTGACCATTGACGCGGAAGGTAGAGGAAGATGACGGTTCGGATATGTCGATGCTGCCATTGTCATGTACCTTCCTGACCACATACGGTCCTTTCCACTTGCTCTGTAACTTCCCTGGAAATAACTTTAGCCTGGAATCAAACAACCATACTCTCTGATCTGGCTCAAACTGTTTATGGCTGATATGCGAATCATGCCATGTCTTCACTTTCTCTTTGTACTGTAGGCTGTTGGAAAAGGCTGTATCTCTCAATTCTTCCAGGGCTGCCAATTCAGCTCTTCTCTGGTCTCCTATACTCTCGGGATCTAGAAGCAACTCAGTAACTGCCCAAAAAGATTTGTGCTTGATTTCCACTGGCAAATGGCACGGCTTGCCATAGACGAGACGAAAGGGAGATGTTCCCAATGGATTCTTGAAAGAAGTCCGATAAGCCCACAAGACCGAGTCCAAAAGTTGTGACCAATCCTTTCGGTCTGGGCGGACAACTTTCTGCAAGATAGTTTTTATCTCCCTATTCGATACTTCGGCAAGACCATTAGTCTGAGGGTGATAAGGAGTGGCAATCCGATGGTCAATGCCGAACTCGTCTGCAAGGGCCCTGACTTTGTCATTGATGAAGTGAGACCCCCCGTCTGAAATCAAGACTCTAGGTACCCCGAACCGTGAAATGATATTTTTCCTCAAAAATTTGCATACGGTTTTAGCATCTGCGGCTCGGGCGGGGATTGCCTCAACCCATCGGCTGACATAATCTACAGCGAGCAAAATATGCTCGAATCCCTGACTCTTAGGAAATGGGCCCATGAAATCAATCCCCCATGCATCAAAAACCTCACAGAAGTGAATGGGTTGCATGGGCATCATGTCTCTCTGTCCGCAGGTTCCCATTTTCTGACAGTCAGTACATCTCTTCACGAACTCATCAGAATCCTTGAAGAGAGTAGGCCACCATAGGCCGGATTGAAGCACCTTCTGTGCTGTCCTTTTTCCAGAATGATGTCCTCCTGCCTCAAGCTTGTGGCAGTATGTGAGGACGCTATGTTGCTCTTCTTGAGGAATGCACCTCCTCCAGATACTATCCCCTCCTTCATGATAAAGGATGGGATCCTCCCAGTGGTAAAACTTGGCCTTAGCTAGGAAGGTCTCAAGTTTCTGCCTGGGCCAACCCTGAGGGACTGTCTTGGCAACAAGATAGTTTACAAAGTCAGCATACCATGGGAGTGAGGTGACAGCCAAGATCGCCTCATCTGGAAATGTCTCTGTTATAGGTGCGCTGGGCTCAGATTCCTCAAGATTCTCCAATCTGGAGAGATGATCCGCCACCACATTCTTGACTCCAGGCTTGTCCTTAATCTCAATATCAAATTCCTGGAGTAGAAGGATCCATCTGGTGAGACGTGCTTTGGCATCCTTCTTAGCCATTAAGTACCGGATGGCGGTATGATCAGTGTAGATTGTCACTCTAGATCCGAGAATATACGATCGATACTTATCAAGGGCAAAGACTACGGCCAGCATCTCTTTCTCAGTCACAGTGTAATTCCGCTGCGCGGCATCCAAAGTCCGGCTGGCGTAGTGAACGGCAAAAGGTAATCCATCCCTCCTCTGTCCAAGCACAGCCCCAACGGCAAAATCTGAAGCATCCGTCATGATCTCGAATGGGAGAGACCAATCGGGTGGCTGAAGGACAGGAGCTGAGACAACCATATTCTTGAGAGTCTCAAATGATTCAAGACACTTATCATTAACAATAAACTCGGTGTCTTTGGTCAGCAAGTCAGTAAGCGGTCGGGCAATTCGACTGAAGTCCTGAATGAACCGTCGGTAGAAACCGACATGCCCCAGAAAAGACCGTAACTGACGCAGGTTGGACGGCGGATTGAGTTTTCTGATGATGTCCACCTTAGCCGGATCGACCTCCATGCCCCTGTTGGAGACGATATGACCAAGGACCGTCCCTTGAGTCATCATGAAATGACTCTTCTCCCAGGATAAGACGAGATTAACCTCAATGCAGTGCTTCAGCACACGGTCTAGGCAGTCAAGACAAGCGTCGAACCCGTCGCCATAGACCGAGAAGTCATCCATGAAGACCTCTAAACAGTCACCCACCATGTCCGAGAAGATGGACAACATGCACCTTTGGAATGTCGCCGGAGCGTTACATAGACCAAAGGGCATCCGTCTGAAAGCATACGTCCCAAACGGACAGGTGAATGTCGTTTTCTCCTAGTCTTCGGGCGCAATGGCCACTTGATTATATCCAGAGTACCCATCAAGAAAGAAGTAATGACTCTTCCCGGCTAACCGCTCGATAATCTGATCAATGAATGGTAGCGGGAAGTGATCCTTCTTGGTGGCCTCATTCAATCGTCTGTAGTCCACACAGACCCTCCAAGAAGTTGGTACTCTGGTAGCGATCTCCTCTCCAGACTCATTGACAACTGTAGTGATACCCGTCTTTTTGGGTACCACATGTAACGGACTTACCCACTTGGAGTCGGAGATGGGATAGATAAAATCAGCGCTCCACCACTTGGAAATTTCTTTCATGACTACGTCTCGAAGATTCGGGTTCAACCGTCGTTGGAACTCACGCGACGGCTTAGCGTTATCCTCAAGATAAATGTGGTGAGAGCAAAGATTTGGGCTCAGCCCCTGGAGATCAGCTATACTCCAACCGATTGCCTTGCGGTTTCTTTCAAGAACCTCCATCAGACGAGATTCTTGCTCTCCAGTCAAATCTGCTGAGATAATGACTGGGTGCATTTCTGGCTCTCCATCAAGGAATTTGTACTTCATTGTCTGCGGCAGAGGTTTTCGTTCTGGACAACTGGGAGGTGGCAGATCCGGTTTCTGATACGTATGTGTAAATGCTACCAGGTCTGCATGGGAGAACTCTCGCTCTGCATGAATCTCTGACGAAGGGCGGCCCTCTGAATCAACGATAAGCTGCACCGACTCGCACTCTGTCATGGTTGTTGGCTCAGTAGGAATCAGACAAGGTAAATAGTCATCAAAGTCATCCCAGTCAATGTCTGAATCTGAGGGATCAGAAGATGATGAGCAATATTGAAATTCCTCAGCACCGCTCATCACAACACTGTCAGCCTCAGAAATATCCGCATCCAGGGATGTGCTCTCCCGGCTCTCGACCGCCATGAGCTTGAGATACAGTGAATCTGTAGGCAAGGCGAGGGTCGGTGCTACGGGATCTTTCCAGTTGGATTCATCATCAGTCATCTCGAAATCACAAACCTGGTGGATGTCTAGCTCCTCCTCTGTCATCTGCTCGGCTTCGCTGGACTGTTCTGAGCATTCTGCCTCTCTGGCTCTGATTTCTTCGATCGTCTCTATTTGTATGGTTTCGCCCTCTACGCGAAAACATACCTTCCCATTATCATGGTCGGTCACCGCCTTGGCTGTGGCCAAGAATGGACGTCCGAGAATGATGGGGGCATCAGTTACCGACTCAGGGATCTCCATGTCCAACACAACGAAGTCCACGGGGAATTTCAGGCCCTGAATGGTAACGACCACGTCTTTCAATAACCCCTTCGGCCTCTTAATCGACCTATCAGCAAACTGAAGGACGGTTCTGCTTCGAAGAAGAGGGCCAAACTCAAACTGCTTGAGTAAGGCTGCCGGAAGGAGGTTAATTGAAGAGCCGTTGTCTAATAGAGTACGATCAAACTGTTGCTCTTGAATCTCGCATCTGACATAGGGATCTCCTGCGTCTGGTCGCTTGGCTGGCAGTGTTTTCTGAATGGCGCAGCATGTGTCATGAGTGAGCATATGGATTTGATCCCTGTGCCTCTTCTTCCTTCTGATAGTAGTTGTTTCTTTCAAATTCTTCTTGAAGAAGGGGATATGCTCAAATGCTTCTCGTAGAGTCAGCTGAATATGAAATCTGTCAATCATTTCATTGCCAAACTCTACCTGCTGATTCTTTTTTGGATTTTCTTTTTTGTTCCCCTTCGCTCGGCGGAGTGCTTCGGGAAAGGGGATGGTAGGGGCCTCCTCAGATGGAGGACTAGGAATCGGTCCCTGTGCCTGTGAAGACGGAGAATCCATACAATAATCATCATTCATCACATATGGATCCGCAATTTGAACAGAAACCTTTCCTTTATTCATATTTTTGTTTTTATTTTTGTTCCCACAGTCTCTAGATACAAAATGTGGCAACATCACAGATGGCTCAACAAAAGTGGATGTGGTGGCCTCAGTACCACCACTAGCACCTGTCTTCGCGGCATCAGCACCGCGCTCTGGTTCAGCATCCAAAATGGTGGCATCAGCACCACCGTCTGCATCTGGTATCACAACGGCATCAGCACCGTTGTCCTGGACTCCATCATTGGTGGCATCAGCACCACCGTCTTCAACATCATCTGTAGCGGCATCAGCACCGCTCCTCTGCTCCTCTGGCGCTCCTGATTCTGCATCTGGTTGTCGCTCAGAAGAGGCGCCGCCGGCTGGCATCCTACCGCTCCTAGTAGTCACAAAATCAGCATCATTCACAAAAGAAGACATATCATTCAAATTGTCACTAGGAGAGGCATCCTCTATGAACTCTACCTGCTCAGATTTTCTTTTTAAGTTATTAGGATTAGGTTCGATCTGAGCGGGTATGGCGGCCTTGCCTTTGATGATTTCCCGCATCTCCTGCAGGAACTCATCCATTTCTTGCCTGAAAGATGCTCGCTGTTCAGATAGCAAGCGGGCAAGATCATCAAGGGCTGGGTTCTCATAGGCAGGACCCTGAGAACCGGATGGCTGTCCTTGCTGAAAATGGGGCTGCTGCTGCGGGTGTTGCTGCTGAAATTGGGGGGAGGCTGGTGATAAGAATGCTGAGGCGGCTGTCGCTGCCTCCACTGCTGTCCCTGATAGGCGGGACGAGGACCATTCTGGTATTGTTGTGGCTGGGCATGATGGGGCTGCTGGTTGTACTGCTGTGGCTGGCTGTTCTGCTGTCCTTGAGCAGGGGGATGCTGTTGGGATGAGGAACCACCATTACCCCAACGGAATCCGGGATGATCCCTACGAATTGCGGGCTGAGGGTATCGGTCATACCAAATCCCGTTGACTTCCATCAACGGTTCCTGCTCGAAGGAAGGTGGAGGAAGAACTGCCAGTGGCTGCTCCGGCTGATACACCACCATCTGCGTCTCCTGAGATGGCGGTTGCTCTGGATGGTACTGCAACAATGGAACCGGCTCCGCCTGGATATGGTTCACCTGGCGGTATGAGGTGGAGGCCTGGTTGGGATTGTTGCTGCTGGAAACAACCTGTGACATGGGAGGCTGTTGGGAATGGGCTTGTACCTCCTGAATACATAGAATTTGAGTCTTCAGGTCACTCATTGTTTTGGTAAGAAGGTCCATCTGGGCTAGACCTTGGTTCTGTTTCTTCTCGAGGATCTCCATGCGGTCCAACTTTTCACTGATAATGCCCATGTCGGCTGCTGTTGATTCAGCTTGGGCTGCGGCTACCGACGTTGTGCTGGGACCGGCATCGATGCGAGCGATCCTCTGAAATGATCCCGCTCCTTGCGGGGGCTTCTGCTGAGTGTAGACTCTGGCCTGGGTCATCACTGTGGAGTTCTCTGCCATGCCTTCATAGATGGCCCAGACGTCGTCTTCTCCCTTGGAGAAATAAGATCCACCGCAAGAGGCGTTCACAAGCCCTTGCAGCTCCGGTGTCAGCCCACAGAAGAAACTCTGCACCAGATTGGGCTTGGAGATATCGTGACGTGGACACCGATCTATGAGCTCTCTGAATCGATCCCATGCTTCATGGAACTGTTCATTTGGGATCATGACGAAGTTGCTGATCATGGCTCGAGCTGCGTTGGTCCGGCCGAGAGGATAGTATTTCTTTAAATATGCGGACCGGAGATCTGCCCAAGTGTCGACAAATCGCCCTAGATGCTTGAGCCAGTATGCGGCTCTGTTAACCAATGAGAACGGGAAGGCGATCATCCTGATAGTGTCCTCGGTCAACAACCGATCGTGGATAGTGCTGCATATCATTTCGAACTCTTGGAGATGGAGGTGCGGCTCTTCGGTCGGCAGCCCATGGAACTTGGGAAGAAGCTGGATCGTGTGGTGCCGAAGCTCGAAGTCTCCGTGGATTGGCGGGAGTCTGATCCACCGGTGAGTGAGGGACGAAGCTGGGTTGTGCAGTTCCCTCATGATGGTCTGTGGCGGTCGCTCACCGTCTGGATCGCCTCCTCCTGCATCAGGCCCTCCTCCTTCTCCACCGCCACCGCCCCCAGGTCGGTTTTCTCTCAGCTGCGCGATTTCTCTCATAAGGTCACCCATGAAAGTGCCCTGGTCTCGGATCTGCCTCTGCATATTCTCCAGGGACGCTAGTAATGAATTGTTGATGGCCGCCTGATCGATTATGAATGGAGGGTGATCGTGGTCATCTGGGTGCTCGCCTCTGTCTGCCATTGCTTGATTCTCTGAAAATGCAAAAGAGGCCATTTCAGGTGCTGTTGAATGAGCTGAGCTCTGCGATGCACTGAATTCTGACACAATTGGACTGAGGGAAGGAGAATGGGAAGGGTGGTCGAGGGGGAACAGGGTGGATGTGAACTCAGGCTCGGAGAGCGGGCTCTCCGAGGCATTCCTAGATGAATAAGGAGGAGTGCTGGATAGCGGTGCCGACAAGGTCGGCCTAAGAGATCTCCGTCCCATCATCTTGATTATTTGAGAAGAGTGGGGATAATGCAAGGTAAGAAGAAGATGAAATGCAACAAAATTGTGCACGATTGTGCGGTGTTTTTGATCTTGACCTTAATAAATCTAACAATCAAACACAAAGCAAGGGTAAGTTCACCAACTCAACTCGTGAAGCCGTGAAGGTTCGGCTTTTATCTTGTCAGTTTTAGCTTGTTTTTCAGGTGTTTATCTTTTCACGAGTCCTTAGAGCGCTACGCCTATAGGAGAGAGAGTACTGCCAGGAAAGTGTCCCCGTACTTGTCCTCCTCCTGTGTAACCTGTAACTTGCGCTTTTTAAGGTCCTTGTAACCCTTCCTGGATCCCTACTCAGCCAAAGAAATAGAGGGAGGAAGCCGATAGGCGAAACCGATACTTCGGACCTCGCTCGCAACGGAATCACCCGTGAGCGTGCAAGATCCTACTCGGACGCAGCCGGTGAGACAGACACACCCGTGAATGCGTGGCCTAGGCTCGGTACTTCGTACAAGGTCGGTGCTCTCACAACAGAGAGTCACCAATGGTGACCAAGTCCTACTCGACTACGTACGATAGTAGCGCCAATACTTCGGAAATCCAGGCGATACACAAGGCAGCCACAAGTTGGGTTTTGGGCTCTAATCCTTACGAAGCGCTCACCTCACTTGGAAGGAGACCTTCCCATGCAACCTGAAGACAAGTGAGGGTGTTACTCTCCCCAAGCAATGAATCCAATTACCAATTTTATTTTGGTCAAGTTTTCTTTAGCAGTCCCTTTTTTAATTTTTTTGGTGTTATCGCTTCTTTTGAGTAAATTCAAACAAGCACCTAACGGTTTTTGTATTTTTCCTTTATCCTACTTTGTTCCAAAAACAGAGGGAGAATATAGTCGGAAAAGCCGTGCAAGTCGACACCAAGGTGGAAATCTCACCTTTGTGCCTAGATGATGCGTGCAAAGTAAGAAGACTTACAGCGAATCCCAACTCTCTCCATGCGGGATGCAAAGCAGAATTTTTAAACCTATTCTATATGGCGAAATGCAAGCGGAAATCGTCCTAGAACAGGCAACTGCTAGCGTGAAGAACCACAAGCTAACTAGCAACTCCTAATCCGAGTGTCCGGTCTAGGCTCACCCCTCCTCTGCCCAACACATTTGGGGTAGGAGAAAGCGCTTGTTCGGGTGTGAGCTCGCGGCGCGTGGATTTGGAAGCTACTAACTAACTGTTTAATTAGTCTAAGTCCAAATACGTATCTATAGGAGCATGCAAATATAATTAAGTGTTTGGACCTATTCTAATCGAGTCAAGCAGACCTAGAACTAAGAGCTCAATCCACAAAAGAAAGTGAAAAATGAAAACAAAACCGGCAAATGACAGCGATGAAAACTCGTCAAAACTGCGGTGAGCCCCCGGGTGAACAGACACCCGGAAATTAGGCCCGAATGTTCAAGTGTCCAATGTCCAAGTGTACCTGTATTATTACAAATTAAATGAATCACTCTCTCACCAAAAATAAAAGACAAGCTAATCTAAGCACTCTCTCTCTCACTCCTTGCTCTCTCCTGCCGGCTAGGCTAAGAATAGCCGGCTCCGCTTCCCAAGGATGCGTCGGGTCACCTAGGCGATCCGCCTCGCTCCGCGGTCCCTCGCAAGAAGACAAGACAAGAGATGGTCAGATAGCTCAACAAGATATATCAAAATGTAAGAGATGAAAAATGCTTCTATGGTAAACAATCACACAATCAAACAAAAATGTGAACTACAAGCTGTTGTTCCCCGGCAACGGCGCCATTTGATAAACTCGTAATTCGACGGTCTTAAGTTCAACACAAAGCGTGAACTCAGTCGCAGTGTCGACCAATCAAAATCCGAATTTAATCAACAATTAACCCACACTAAGATCAATAAATTAAACTAATGCGGAGCTAAAATTTATTTTTAACTCTACATAAAAGATGTATAGGTGCAAGTATGTAGAGAGTTCGAACACAGGGAGCAAACAAGGTAGTTCAAGCAAAAATGAGCACAAGTGTGTGAATGTGTGTGTAGTGTCTACACTAAGCAAGCAAGCAAATATATTTTTTTTGTGGGTTTTTAATTTTTAATTTTTTTTATTTTATTTTAATTTTTAATTTTTGTATTTTGATTTTTGATTTTCTGATTTTTATATTTTATACTTTATATTTTTTTTATTTTCTTTTTCAATATTGGAGAATAAAGACAATATAATAAAAGGCAAGCTAAAATATTTATAAAAATGCACAAAAATACTCAAAAATTCAGAAATAAAATGTTTTTGGTATTTTTATAATTTTCTACTGTTTTTGTGATTTTTGGGGATTTTTTAAGGTGTTTTTGTTATTTTTAAAAGCTGAAATAAGAGAAAACAGTGGAAATAATGCTGGCTGTGACAAAAATAGGAATTAAAAATAGCAAACAGTAGCTCAAAATTTTCACACTATTTTTCAAATAAAAAGGGTGAAATAAGGAACAAACAGGAACTGAGTTTTTGATTTTTGAAGTTTTCTACAATTTTATATATTTTTTTGAAGTTTTTGAGTGTTTTTAAATTTTTAGTGTTTTTCTTTTGAGATTTTTAATGATTTTTGGACTGACACTAAAATAGGATAAAATAGACACTAGGTGATTTTTTTGGAATTTTTGGAGGTGTTTTAATATTTTTTTGGTATTTTCTAAGGTAGACAATACACAAAAAGCAAGTTTTTGATTTTTAATAAATATGAAAATAAAATAAAATCAAAAACTAAATATGTGGCGTGAAAGTACACGTGTCCAGGAGCTTAAGTCTATTTTTGTGGAATTTTTGGGCTTTAGATGATGTTTCAAATAAATACAACAAGCATCCAAACATTAAACAGTCCTAGCAGGGGTATATGTGCAAAATATCAAACATCCAGGGGCAAACATGCAATTTTCCACAAAAATATACACTCTCTATTCAATTTTTGGCACCAAAAGACAATTACAAAAACCGCCTGGGCCTCCTAGCAATTTACCCACCAGGGCGCGTGACTTGCACGCGCCTGGGAAGGACTAAAATGTAATATAACAAAAACCTGGGGGCCTACTTGCAAAATATCCAAAAATATTACACGTGCTACGAAAGTTTCAGGACTAAAACGAAATACACAAACATACGGGGGTTCCTTGCAAAATGCCCACCCCCTCACGTGTACAGGTCACGTGAGGTGACGTGGCGAAGGACCCAAATGCAAATAAATAAAGTCTGGGGGTCTTTTTGCAAATATTACAAAATATTTAAACTACAGACGACAGTTTAAAGACTAAAAAGTAAATACAAAAGGCGCGAGGGTGTAGATGCAAAATACCCTCGCTCAGGCGCTCTGCAGGTGACGCGTGGCGCGCATCCAACGGCTGGCGGCGATGGATGATCCAACGGCGGGAAGCGATCCACTTATCCACGTGGCGCACGATGAGCGGTCGATGACGCTTCGACGATGCACGGCCTGGATTAGATCTTCCTTGGTTGATCGGACGGTCGAGGCGAAGGATGATCCAACGGAGGCTGTGCGATCTGGGGAGGGCTCCTCGATCCAACGGCTGGGAGGCGATGAGGAAGAACAGCGAAGAACGCCGGTGAGGCGAACTTCGCCGCTCCAGATCGTCGTCCTCCGGTGAAGTCAAGGCTTCCAAAATGGCCGTGGAGACTCCTGGGGTCGTCCTCTACCTCCTGGGAGCTTCAAAATTGCACGGGGATGGCCGTGCTGCTCACAGACGATCGGCGGAGCTGGAGAGCTCGGCCGAGCTCCGGCGAGCCTCAAAATCGCGCCCAGGCGTGAGTCAACGTGCTTTGACCCTGCAAAAAGTGTTAGAAGGTCCAGGGCAAAGTGCCTGGACCTGGGGAGGACCTAAACTATGCGCGAGGTGAAGTGCTCGTCGATGGCCGGAGGTGCACTCCGGCGAGGATGCTTAAATGGGCGAAATGAGCGATGGAACTTGTGATTTTTTTAGGGTTTTCGACGATACAACCAACAGGAACCTAATGGTGCAAAGAAATAAGCGGGGGGGATGCCCTCGATGGCCGGAGCCAGAGGAGAAAGAGTACCTTGACGCCGGCGGTTGGCGGAGGTGATGGAGGCTCCCTCAACTTCGCGCGCCTTGGCTGAAGGGCTGGCGGTGGAGCTGTCACCTCCACGGAGCTCAGGAGCACGGAGATGGCGCTGAAGGGTGGACCAAGGGGACTCAAAATCAAATCGAAAAGTGGGGGGCCATTATATGTGGTTTGACTCGAGGTCGCAGGGGCTCAAAGATCAAGAGCTCTGGAGCGATTCAATGATCCATAATCCGATGCAAGATATGGGCGAGCTTCCTCGATCATCGATGATCAAAAGTCAAGAAGACGCTAGCACAAAATGAGGTGCCTAACGTCCTCGAAAAAATCGAGAAATCAACCCAAAAACCAGTCTCTGACAAGGCTACAGGGGGTAGGTCAGACTGTTGACCGAGGTCAACAGTCCTGGCCTCCTGGTTGGTCCACGTGGACCAACCAGGAAAAACCCTGGAAAAATATAATAATAATTCTATTTAAAATATTAAATGGCCGAATTAAATAAAAGTTATAAAATAAAAAATGCTTAGAATTTTATGTAGTATTTTATTTTGATTTTTATTTATTTTTATGACTTATATTTTTACAAGTTACCTTTTTAACCCTATATAGGTATAATACCTATGTATTTTAATATTTATTTTATTTTAGGTATTTTTTAATCTTATTATTTTTATTTATGATTTTATAAAACTGTGAAATACTTTTATATTCACATATATATTTTTATTTTATTTTTCTGATATGTTTTGTATATTTAATAAAATACAAATACATTTTATATAGATATAAGTATATGCAGCATACCTATGTATTCTTTATACAAGTATTTTTATTTTTATTTTTCTTTGCATTTTATTTCAATTTTAATGCACATGTACAATATAAGTAATATTTACAAAATTATAAAAATATAAAAATGAATAAATAATGAATAAAGAATAAATTGAATATTTTATTCAGTATAAGTGTACAATAGGGGTCCAAAACTCAACTTTCCGACCGTAGCTCCGCCAAATGCGAAACCACCGCCATTGGATAGATTATTTTATTCTATATACAATTAAAGGTGAGTTTGCTACATTTGGAGTTGTCGTTTGTGGAGATACGGGTCTGGGAAGTTGGGATTTGGATTCTTATTCCGACCATATCTTTTTGTCTGTATATGATTTTTCTGTGAAATCAATTTTGTATTTTTCTTTATCAAATTATCTACAACTTTCATGTACAAAGTTTCTTTATTTGATGTATAAAAAGTGGAACCAAAAATAGGTCCCAAAATGAATAAAGAATGAATAGAATGAATAGGTATTTTGACTGTATTTCTGACCTTATCTCCCCCTACTTTATTCCTTGTCGACCTATTCATCAAGATGCCTAGGTCTCGGGGGTTTTGGGTCATAAAATATTTACAATATTTTATTCTTTTTCTTTTCTTTATTTATTCTATTATTTTGGCCTTAATTACAGTAATTTACACACTGTTTAGATGCACATGCATGAATGCTAAGATGCTCTATTTAAGGCTATTTACAGGCATTTGCTAGGGTTTTTGGTGCCAAAATGATAGAATAAAGATGATGAAATGTGGATTCATCATCCCCCTATACTTTACCTTTGCTAGTCCCTAGCAAACACTTATGCAATAAGTGCAAAAAGAAACAGAAAGAAAAGAAAAAGAAGAACTTGGATTTAATTTAATGATCAAACTTGCCTTCGCAAAATCAAAGTTTGGAGCTTAAGTCGGACCTTTGGAATTTTAGTGCGGGCGGAACCTTATTGAGAACCGTGTTTGAAATTCAACAGTCCTGAGAATCCCAAAACTCTGCTCAAGTCTCCTCAATAGCCAGGTCAAAAATATCTCAACTCATACGCAAACCCTTACGACTATGAATCTGACTTGTACAGTGTAAGTGATGGTGGCTCTCCCCAACTAGAATGACAAAGAAACTGACTTCTCCATTATGACAACCCAGTGATTCCCCAATCCAGCAACTCCATCCTCGAGGAGCGGGGTATTCCCTTCTAAGTTCAAGTGGCAACCAGTTCAAGAGGAGGGGGTGGAAGAGAAGAATGGACGGTAGCCAGTGTAGCTACCTATCCTTGGATGCAAGACTAGTGTAGTCAAGTCATCCTGCTGCAGGCTCATATGATATGACTTTGGAACTCAAGCTTGCTTATTGACTTTGTACATACTTGGAGGCTTTTTATTTTTGTACATGCCTGAACATTTTTTTTTTGAAATACTATTCACAGCAGCATTTACATAAGGAGTTTTTCCTCTTGAACCAGTTAGAA